>CM054117.1:7220509-7820509 GCA_028673005.1 Tanypteryx hageni
TAACCTTCAGCACAGTCTACGATCTTCCAGAGATCTCCTTCAATGATGATGTGACGTTTTCCATATGTTCGTACTTTTGTTTAATGAATCTGGCTGCTCTAGGCTGTACTCTTTCTAACTGAATTATATGGCCCTTCTCATACGGATCCCATATGCTGGAGGAATATTTCACCTGCCGTCTAACTAGTGAAAAATAACACGCTTCGTGTACTTCCTCTCTTCTATTCCGCACTATTCTGCCTATTAACGTCAGTTTCTTCTTACCTGCACTTATAACACGACGAATGTGCATGTCCCACGAAAGGTCAGGGCAAATGGTAACTCGTAAATATTTCACATATTCAGCTGCTTGAATATTCCTTGTATGGAGTTCGTACTCGAAACCTATTTCTCTATTCTTACTTCTCCAGAACGATACTGCGGCACATTTACTGTAATTAATTTCAATTTTCCATTCCTTACACCACGCGGAAATGGCTTTTACATCTTCCTGCAGAGACTGATGGGCACCTCGGTTGAATATCTTCCTATATATGACAATCCGGAGGTAAAATAGTCCCCCAATCGGATCTCCGGGCGGGGACTGCCTTGAGGAAAACATTTGTCGAAAGTAAATTACGAATAGGGACTTGGAACGTAAGAACTATGAGAAAGGCAGGAAAGCTAGAGAACCTGAAAGAAGAAATGAGAAGAAATAGAGTTGACATTATAGGGCTAAGCGAAACTAGATGGGAAGGAGAAGGACAGTTCGACTCGGAAGAATTCACGGTAGTTTATTCTGGAGGAAATAGTGGGGAAAGGGGAGTAGCTCTGGTACTTAGGAAAGATATGATGAAAAGCGTGACAAAGATAATAGCAACGAACGATAGGACTGATGGCAATAAAGCTAAAAGCAGTCCCAGTGGACATGCTGATAATCCAGGTATATATGCCAACGTCAGCTCATGACGATGAAGAAATAGATGAGATCTATGAGCAAATTAATGAAATTTACGAAGAAGACGGAAGAGGAAAGGTAAACTGCATAATAATGGGAGATTGGAACAGCATAGTCGGAGAAGGACAGGAAGAAAATGTTGTCGGGCAATACGGACTTGGGAAGAGAAATCGAGGAGGGGAGAAACTCGTAGAATTCTGCATCAATAATGACCTTGTAGTGACTAATACATGGTTCAAAAACCATAAACGAAGGTTATACACATGGAAAAGCCCAGGAGATAGAATGAGATGCCAAATAGATTACATCCTTGTAAAACAAAGATTCAGGAACAGCATAAAGAACGCCAAGGCATTGCAAGGAGCAGACATTGATTCAGATCACAGTCTTCTAATACTTGACATGAGTACAAAGCTCAAACAAATAAGAAAAACGAGAAGAGAAATACAGACCTGGGACCTAGAAAAACTGAAAGAAAGGCAGAATGTAGTCAGCATGAAGTTGGAAGATAACCTAAGAAAGTTGGAAAACAAACCGAAGACCGTTGATATAGAATGGGATGAAATTAAAACCAGTATCAAGGATACCTTGGATAAAGAGATTGGAAAACAAGAGAAGAAAATCAGAAAACCATGGATCACGAAGGAAATGCTGGAGAAAATGGATGAGAGACGAAAATGGAAAAACGTTAACAGTGAAGAAGGTAGAGCCAACTATAGGCGTATAAACAATGAGTTGAGAAGGGTAACAGATAAAGCTAGAGAAAATTGGATAAAAGGAAAATGTGATGAAATAGAACAAATGGAGAAGTTAGGACGGTACGATATGATGTACGCTAGGGCACTGGAATTAGAAGATAAGAAGTCTAATGGAATTTGTGGTAAAGGAATTATGAATACGGATGGGAAGATAGTCTCAGAAACAAAGAATGTAGCACAGGTATGGGAAGAATACATTAAAGAATTATACAGGAAACAGGCAGGAGCGGCAAAAATAGAACTGGAAAATGAGGAAAACATTGAAGAAGACAACTTAGGACCAAGTATTATGGAGAGCGAAGTAGAAAAGGCGATAGTGGAACTAAAGAAGGGGAAAGCCACGGGCAGCGATGGAATACCGGCTGAGATACTTAAAGTCATAGGATCAGAAGGACTAAAAGTGATCACGAAATTAATTAATAAGATTTACGACACGGGAGAGTGGCCTCAGGATTTCCTAGAAGTAACAATGATCCCTCTAAAGAAGAAGCCAAAGGCAATGCAGTGTAAAGATTACAGAACTATAAGCCTTCTGTCACACACATCGAAGATCATCACGAGGATTCTTAATAAAAGGCTGGAGAAAAAGGCAGAAGAAATAATAGGGGAAGATCAATTCGGTTTCAGAAAAGGACGAGGAACTAGAGATGCTATAGGAGTAGTTAGAATCATATCAGAAAGGGCAATAGAATACAGTCAAGATATCTGCGCATGTTTCGTAGACTGGCAGAAGGCCTTTGATAGAGTTAAATTGGGTAAAGTTGATGAAGATATTAAAGGATATAGGTGTAGACTGGAAAGACAGGAGACTGATTAGGAATCTATATGAGAATCAAGTTGTAAAGGTCAGGTTTGAGAATGTGGACACCTGCGGAATAAATATCGGTAGAGGAGTAAGACAAGGCTGCTGCCTATCGCCAACCCTATTCAATATATATGGAGAAAGTCTAATGCAAGAAGCTTTAGAAGGCACAGGGGATTTCAAAATTGGAGGAAGGATTATAAGAACAGTGAAATACGCAGATGATCAAGTACTTCTAGCAAGAAAGGAAGAGGAGCTACAAAAAATGATAAATAGACTAATGATAACAGGTAGAAAATACGGTATGGAAATAAATACAGAAAAATCCAAGGTCATTCGAATATCGGGTAAAGAAGAGAATCTGAACATAACTATTGGGGGAAAGCCATTAGAACAAGTTTCAGAATATAAATACCTTGGAAGTATCATAACGCGAGAGGCAAAATGTACGGATGAGATCAAAACTAGAATAGGAAAAGCAAAAGCGGCTTTCAGGAGAAAGAAACAACTGCTTACAGGGAATATAAGGGAAGATATCCGCAAGAAGTTGATAAAATGCTACGTATGGAGTATAGCATTGTATGGGGCAGAAACATGGACGCTAAGGAAAAATGACATCAAATACTTGGAAAGCTTTGAAATGTGGACTTGGAGGAGAATGCTGAAGATAAAATGGACAGATAGGATGAAAAACGATGAAGTGCTACGAAGAATAGGAGAGAAGCGAATGATTATACAGACTATCAGAAAGAGGAAGGCTAACTGGGTTGGACATTACCTGAGGAGAGAGAGTATGATTAAAGACGTGTTAGAAGGAAAACTAGATGGGAAAAGGGAAAGAGGTAGGAAAAGGTTTCAGCTGATAGACGATTTGAAAGGGAAAGAGAGTTATCAAGATATAAAGAGGACAGCGGAAAATAGGAGTATATGGAGAACCAAGTTTAACCAAGAATAATCACGGACCTGTCTACGGACAGACTACCTATGATGATGATGACCGTATTTTACGAGCTTTGCTATTAATTTCCGATCAAACACCTTCCTGAAGTCAATGAAAACAGCATCGGCCTATTTTTCTATGCATCGCAACAAATCGTTCACGAAAAGGCCGAGTTGCGTTTCACATGATCTGCCTTTCCGGAGTCCGTTCTGATATCCGCTACGAGATGAACGACTCTCTAAATAACGCATTAAGGTAATATGCTCGAGTATTTTGCACAATAATGATGTTAATGAAACCGGCCTGTATCAGGATTTTCTTTGTCGCCGCCTTTATCGATGGGCGTAACGTGTGCTAGCTTTCAGTGTTTAAGAACGACACTTGCGGAACATTGCTTTCAGATACGGTGCAATTTCAGAGGCAATTTCTTTTAGTGCTCGCGCGGATATTTTCTCCGGCCCTCTGAATATGCACCAAGAGTCTTCCGCGCCTGCACTGTCGGTCACCACGCAAAAATTGATATATTCATTACGCAGAAGGGGCAGCAGTGTCCGGGTTCGATTCCCGGTCATAGTAGAATTTTTTTCTCGTCTCAGAATTATTCCCAACAGTACAGCTAATGCCTGTCTGCTAAGAATCGTATGATCATTTCATTCCATTAGGGCGAGTTTACCTATAGAATGGGAAAACGAAATGAACATGTAAATAAAAAACGAATATTGCAAACTTCCACTAGACATTTATTATGACCGGTCACAGCATCAACCTGATGATGCTGTAACAGGCGAATCCGGTCGCAATAAATTTGTCAAGTGGAAATTTACAATATTCTTTTCTATTTGCATTATGGAATCTTTCCACGAAGTAGTCTTCCCAAGTGGAATATGAAATGAACATGTTTAGAACAGATCTAAAAAGCAGGGCTACTACAATGCAAGAAAAAGTAATTTTTATTTATACTTCTCCAAACTGTGATATTGTTTTAGTAAATAATATAATAAATTCCTGATGCTATTTTCTGATTTCAAAGCAAATTCATTAGTACTATACGATTATACTATGGCTAATTTGACGAAAAGGACTTCTGTACCACCCGTGCACATCCCTACTTGTTCTTGGCGTTCTTTACCAGCGGAGCGGTGGCAGCGGAACGCCTTATGGGCACGCCTCGTCCGTCCGTCCGTCGTAGCTTTCATCTTCTGAACCGCTGGACGGATTTAAATTAAATTAAGTACAAGTGATCCTTATTAAAATTTATCGCCCAATTGAGATTTTGAATTGCATCCGTCAATTAGAACTTTCACTTTACATAATTACTTTAATAAACTCATATCTTGTCGAATGGCTTCCGTCAAGCAACTATTAAATACCACACTTTTCTCTCCCCAGCTCTTATTTGATCTGAGGCATAGATTAAAAATATTATTCGGGTAGAGGATAACATTTAATATATAATAGTCCGCGAAACCACATAATTACGACTTATAGTTTCGGAGATAAAATTTCGAGAAAATCTCGAACAAAACATCGCCTATTTTGTTTACGTCGATCGCTAAGGCGGTTCTTTCTGCAAACAATAATTATAGATCCATATTTTTCTCTCCCATGCTCTTATATGATCTGTGAGATATAGATTTAGAAATTTATTCGTATAGAGAGATCCATTTACCACAAAAATGTTCGCGGGACCACATAATTACGACTTATAATTTCGGGGATAAAAATTCAAGAATCGACCAATCTTTCGATACCATTTCATACTTATTTCCCATTAATAACGCCTTTGAAATCTTTGTGAATTCCATTTATGGAGTATACTTTTCCATCTTGTTTGATATGATGACATAAATCGTAAACAAAGCCTCTGCCTTGCATGTATGCACGCATGATGCGTTCATCTTTACTATCTCGTTTACATTATGTCACCTTGGAATGTGAAAGTTATGATTATGAGGAAGTTCAATTCCTTGCCGCTAGAGGCAGAACTGTTTCTTCTCGGCAACCAAATGAAACGTTCTCAGACACTGACTAAGCGTATTGTTACAACTAGAGATTTGCCCGTTGAAAATCAACGATAGTGTTACATTCATTTCAATTCACCTAGAAAGTGAAGTGCTTGAACGTTTTGACATTCCAATACTTCTACATTATACTACTGAGTATTCGATAAGGTAATTGTAATTTTCTGCGATGTTAAATTATGGTATCCATATACCTCGCTGTTCTTATTACGACTTGATTTGTCAATATCCGTTGTTCTTCCCCCTCTTTTCCCCACTTATTTCCTAGCCTTGCAACCTGTTCTGCTAGTCATTTAGTTCGATGTTTGTTGGTTTCAAATGACCGTTATTTGTGTGTGAACTTCATCTATCGTTGATAGCCTAGTTCCATAATCAAATTACAATTCACTGGACACAACAATCAATACGGAGAACAATACAGTGAATCGTAAATACATACTGAAATCAACAAAAGAATGAGATAATCTTATGTTATCATCATCATCATAGGTAGTCTGTCCGTAGACAGGTCCGTGATTATGGTTAAACCTGGTTCTCCATATACTCCTATTTTCCGCTGTCCTCTTTATATCTTGATAACTCTCTTTCCCTTTCAAATCGTCTATCAGCTGATACCATTTCCTACCTCTTTCCCTTTTACCATCTAGTTTTCCTTCTAACACGCCTTTAATCATACTCTCTCTCCTCAGGTAATGTCCAACCCAGTTAGCCTTCCTCTTTCTGATATTAGTCTGTATAATCATTCGCTTCTCTCCTATTCTTCGTAGCACTTCATCGTTTTTCATCCTATCTGTCCATTTTATCTTCAGCATTCTACTCCAAGTCCACATTTCAAAGCTTTCCAAGTATTTGATGTCATTTTCCTTAGCGTCCATGTTTCTGACCCATACAATGCTATACTCCATACGTAGCATTTTATGTACTTCTTGCGGATATCTTCCCTTATATTCCCCCTAAATAGATGTTTCTTTCTTCTAAAAACAGTTTTTGCTTTTCCTATTCTAGTGCTGATCTCATCCGTACATTTTGCTTCTCTTGTTATGATTCTTCCAAGGTATTTATAGTCTGCAACTTATTCTAGATGCTTTCCTCCAATACTGGTCAGATTCTCTTCTTTTCCCGATATTCGAATGACCTTGGATTTTTCTGTATTATTACTATACCGTATTTTCTAGCTGTTATTACTAGTCTCTTTATCATTTTCTGGAGTTCCTCTTCCTTTCTTGCTAGAAGTACTTGATCATCCGCGTATTTCACTGTTCTTGTAATCCTTCCTCCAATTTCGAAATCTCCTTTGCCTTCTAACGCTTCTTGCATTAGACTTTCTCCATATACAGTAGAACCTCATAAATCCGGAATTATAAAAAATCCGGCATCTTATGAAATTTGATGTTTCGCGGGTTGCCTATTCCGCTACAGGTTGATAAACTCGGCGCCGTAAGAAATTTCGACAACTTTAGAATCAATTTGGAAGCAGTGGTTCTGGGCACATACAAAGTATACATAAAGTAAACTTTTAATGCAGGAAATTGACTTGCTACATATTATGTTCCTCTTCTTTTTCCGAGCCATGCGGCTTCCAGACTTCCCCTCCATGCGCTTCTGTCTATGCAAGAATCGTCAGGAAAGTAGTGGAGATGAGAAATTAAGAGAGGGGGTTGTGATTAGGGGAAATTTGGTTTGCACGCAGAAGATTGGTAGATGAGATGGTTTCGCTGTATCAGTATCACCAGTCTGCGCCCAACTATGAATAAAGTCGTGTTCACGCTCGTTTTTTTGTTTTTCAATAGTGTGACAGAGTCATATTCGGTTGTCTTTTAAAAAAGCTGAAAACCCCTCCAGTAATATTATGAAGCGTAAACATAAAACTCTTTCTATTGAACAAAAAGTGGACTTATTAAGAAAACTAGAGAATGGCGCTTCGGTTAAGAGACTTTGTGATGAGTATATCGTAGGAAAGTCCACTGTGTACGACTTAAAAAGACAAAAAAGTGATTTGCTGAAATTTTATGCAGACAGTGGCACTCCTAAGGCTATGAGTAGCAGAAAAACAATACACACTTCCAGAGTCAACTATGTCAATAGAGGGTTGTTTGAATGGTTTCGACAAAGAAGTGAAGGTGTACCGGTATCGGACTTATTGCTAATAGAGCAAGCAAAGAAATTCCATGATGATTTGAAAATAAATAAAGCTCGAGATTATTCACAAGGTTGGCTTTATCGCTTCAAGCTTCGTCATGGAATACGAAAATTACACAAAAGACACCACAGAATCTTTGAACAAGTCCGGTATTTATAAAATACAATGCTCACACTGCGACAAAAAGTACATAGGACAAACAAGAAGGAAACTAATAACACGCTTCAAGGAACACATGGCTCACTATAAATATAATCGTTTTGAAAAATCAAGCGTTGCCAACCACATCTTTGAAACAGGTCATAGTATACACGTAAACGATTTAACATTGATAACTTCCGCCAGTAACTCACTAAACTCGTTAGAAAACCTTCACATTTACAAAAACCGCGATACACTTATGAACACGGACACAGATTTCAACAAGACCCTATACAAACTGACAGATTTAAACGACACACACGGGAAAAAATCTTTTCGCGCTTCACTTGTTTCTCGGTCGTCTTCTTAATACTTTCCGTTTCAAACCTTGCAGTTGGCTCCCAGTCACTGTTGAAACAGGTTTTACCCCTGACGATGCCCACCTTGTGGGCGAAATGCATTGGGTTTTTGTAACCCTCTAATTGTTTGGCTAAAGGAGTATTTCACCTTTATTAATCTCAGCCAAAGTTATTGAGCTACTATCAATTATTGAAGTTTATATTAATGTCTCCGATAGTTAATTTGTGATAATTTTTTGACATTGAAATAAGATCGAACTATCTCTTCATTTTGCGACGAAACACACGAAGACCTGCATAAATACAAATAGTACGTAATTTAACTAAAATGAAACAAATTTGGAGAAAGTGGATTATGTATGCGTAGCAATGAAGGCGTAATGTACAGTATGAGAAGGAGGGGGTGCGGGACACCGTGAAACAATACAATAGTAAATAAACAAAAACTCCTTCACCGTAAAGAGGAAGAGAATACGCTCACGCTGCAGGTAAACACTGTCGCGGGACTTAAGTCAAAAGGAGGCACACACACGCACGCAGAAACACACAACTCTTTAATTTTACTCTGACTTTTCAAAAGAACATTGACCATTTAAATTATTGCCTTTTTTTTAATAATTGCTGAAAGAAAAGCAGGCAAAACAAAGATTGCCGACACTTGCTGGTAGAAATAAATCAGATAAGAGTTTGAATGGTAAAGCCAGGAGAGGAATAGGAGGGGAAAGTATGCTCATTGTGGTACGGTTGAGGGACAGGTGGGAGACAATTTCCAGGAACTCCCAATTTTTTTTAAGTTCAACGGAAAACTGATGAAAGAACAGAATGTCTTTCTGTCCAATAGGGGAGAGTTGCACCTTTTCCATTCGTGTTTCACATTAGTGCAGCACAGCTTTCTTGGAGTTCAGCGACGTACGTATATATCCTTACGCGAAATGTAATTCGGTTGTATTCTGAATTCTGTTTTGGCATTTTTTATTTTGTTTATAACATTATGAATCTTCAGCCAGGCTGTAGCCAGGAAACCAGTGAATCCCCTCGAGTGAGCATTACGTTCTCGAATGACGGAGTTTCACAGCAAGAGCTAAAAATGCTTGGCGTTACAGTGAGGAATTGCTTCTGGAAAAAAATTTAATTTCACATGAATCGCCAGCAGAAATTTCTACTCCGTCTACAGCAACTGGAGAAGAAATATTTCGTCGAGTGCTTGAAATGCTTGCGGAAAATTAAATCGTCGAGGAAGATGGATTAATTCTACTCGATGAAAGTGACGGCTATGATTCGGAGACATTTGAAGAAAATGAACATCTTGACCGCTATGTTCCGAAGGAGAAGAAACCAATGATTGATTATGACTTCATTCCTGTAGAATATAAGAAAAGGGCTGTTTCCCTTGCAATATTTCATCCAATGTATGGCCTGAAAACTCTTCAAAAACAAGAGGCGTCACGTTTGAAGAGCAAGCAAAATTAACCGATGGTAGAAAATACTGTTTGAGCTTCAATGATGTATGCTTCCCCTTAAAGCTTCTAGGAAATCGCTGCCATTGTGGAAAATGCGCATTTGCAATTTGGTCGTGGTGTCGGCAATCTTTGTTTTGCCTTCTTTTACGATAAGTACCATCCAAGAAACTGCTCCTCTTCAAGTTAAACCTTGTCTTCAACCATTTTCCCGCTTCAAACCTAGATCCTATCAATTCCCCCCCCCCCCCTATATATAACCCAAGCCATAGATAGCCGCCCCTATTTTTATCCTGCACTTCCCTCATTCCTGAATACCATTCCCACCCCAACCAAAAATAATGGCCACATAAATTAGTTGTAGTCTGGTTTAATTATTGCCTTTTTTCGGCATTTATTTCCAAAAAAGGCAACAATGAAAATGGTCAATGTTATTTTGAAAAATATGATTAAAATTAAATAAAAAATAAAAACTACCCCGAAAAAAATAGACTTTCGTAGGAGCGAACCACGGGAGCAGGCAATTCGCAGCCGAACACGCTACCCGCTAGCCTACTGTGGTTATCGTTATAGCCTACTGTGGTTATCGTTCGTGGGTTGAATTCCTACGGTTCATATGTAGCAATAAGAATATTTTTAATTTTTTAAGATCATTTTCTCAAGAACAATAACGAGTTGCGTTTTCTCACTTCACAGATGTCCATCATTCGTCCACTGCTACCAACAGTGGAAATTTGAAGTAAATCGGTGATAAGAATGTCGTGGGTTCCCCTTTTCAGTCGAAAAGCACTCGAGCAGTATACTCTATCAAAAACTTAAACTAGACACCGATGTTTCGACAGCTAAGCTGTCATCTTCAGTGGTGTGGGATTCCAAAGGAACGAATCCAGCGCCGGAACCAGCCGGTACGAATCCACGGCCTTGAAAAATCTCCTTCCTCGGACTCGGAGGATTTCGTTCAGGACCTTCCAGGTTCAATGGTTCCTCGGACTCCACTCGGATTCGGAAATTTCGTTCCTCGGACTCACAATTATTTCTCTTAAACTAAAAGCCACGGCCCGAAATTTCGAAAAGGTGTTCTTATGATGATCTAAACTTTCCACTGCTAGAAGATGAACCGAATCTGTGAGTTACAATCCGTAGCCTCTCCTTGTCAGAGAATTTCGTTCCGGAGTTGAATGAAGGAAATCGGACATGCGCAGAAGTGTATTTCGCGCCGGAGTGATGTCTGTTCTTTTCGCAGCGCAACAAAATGTTTTCTATTGTTTATTGGGATTGCAATATTTGACTTCTGGACTTCGAAATGATTGTGAATAAAGGGATATTATGGGTGCATTGAATATTAATAGACGAGAAACAACCACACAACAACATAATTCATAATAATTTTATAATACTTTGTTGTTTCGGAGAAAAAATATATCGTCAAAGATTTTTACCATTCTTCCACAAGAATTCTTTAATTTCTCAATTTTAATAATATAATAATTTATTAAGAATTAATTTTCATTCTAAAATTTTTAAATTCTTCCATTAAAGATTCTTAACGTTTGAAACGTGAGAGAGAGAAATATAGGAGGGATATCAGCGACGAAAAGGATTGCTTTGGCCTTGATGGAAACAGTAATTTTTCTGCTTCGTACCAATAAATGGAGCGCAAAAGAAGTGGAATTTGGAAGATGTTTTTGGAAAGTTTTTCAGAATGAAACTAAACACTATCTAGTTTAAATTTGTTACATAGAAAATAACCAATGCAGTGATTTAGATTGCTTAGTCGATTTTTTAAAGTTCGTTCGAAAATTTTGGGGGATTCTGTCCTCAAGATCCCCCCTCACCGTACGCCCATGTCGTGTAATATCGCCATTAACAAATTTGTTATTAATAAAGTTATTATGAACAAAATGTGGAGTCGATAAATCATAACAACAAACAGTTTTCCAGCATTCATCACAGGAAATCCTACATTTAATCAAGTTGATACGTGCGCCAATGGAACGAAAGGAACGAATCCACAAAAAGAACGACAATGCCCATCACTAGTATGGAGTGACCGTTGGGGAGAGGGGGGGAAGAAAAAGTGAAAGGAATGGGAATGCTTAACTGAGTAACTGAAAAAAGGAGGAGTGGGGGATGGGACCTAGATCGTTGTTCCTAACCCTGTTTTTGTTTTTATGTTTGTAGATATTCTCGTACGAATCAAGTTCATTATGTTGGACGATTGGTTTGAGCATAGATAGGTTTTCTTTGGTGATAGGATGGTGAGTGTCGAAAATATGAGTTGCGATGCTGGATTTCTTTATTCTGTTGTTTTTGTAATGTTCTCTGTGTTCTTTAAACCGGGTTTCCAGTTTGCGTCTAAATTGTCCATTTTCGTGGCTGGACGGTTTGCCGACGGATGTTATGCCGACAGGACGGGATAGGCGGGAAGTGTTAATGACCGACTTATAAACAATTTCACGGGAAATTTGTACCACCAGTTGCATATAATATTTTACCTGTTTTATTAACCACCGGAATTTATAAACAATTGAACCGTCAGAAGTATAAACAATTGAACGGGTAATGTGAACTGCTGGTCTTATTAATCTGTACATATGTAATACCCAGTCGATAGATATTGCTTTATTAAGATTTCCTACTCCCCCTCATTTTATATTGGTTTAACTCCTTACGTAATACGTATTATGTATTTATTTCCCAGTCCATAGACACCTATATTGTCCACGTTTGATTTTACTAGTGATAAATTTTCCCGTTCTGCTGTTAATAATTGTTGTAATTCACATTACCCGTTCAATTTTTCATAATACAGATATTATAATTTACTCGTTCAGTTGTTCATAATACGGCTATTATAATTGAGCCGTTCGGTTATTTTCGCTGCTACAGATTACAGGTTAAATTGTTTATACTTAATACTGTACATATACCATTTCAATTTTTTATACTTCGGGTTGTACACGTTACCTGTTGAATTGATTATACTAATGACTACTACGATTCCGGTGGTTAAAATTAACCGTACAAAATCATATGTTTGTGGTGATACTAATTACAACTTCAATTGTTGATAACTCTGGCGGTGCAGTGTATTCGTTACTAGTAGTTGGTGCTTGCATTCTGCAAGCATATCATCTCAACATAAAAAAACATTCATTTTTCATATTTCACCTCCGGAGCGATTTTCGTTTTTCCCTTATGTAAAAATAATACATTAAAACGATCCCAAAACTTTGCAATTTCCATTATGGGGTACTAATGCTACACATTTCTGCCAAATTTTAAAGTTGTAGTACTTCTAGAAGTGAAATAATATTTTTCCAATTGTTTAAATTTTAAACATTTTTAACGGCCGCCGCAATATGTTTATGGAGAGATTCAAATGTGTATTTGTGCAAATGCACTACTCTGTACATAACTTGAAAATTTCAGCTTCCTAGCTCATCCCGTAATGTCTAAACAGTTATCTATTTGTTTAAACTTTAGAAATTTTTAACTGCCAAACAAAATAAAATATCAAAATTTGTATAATCCCTATTTCGTATTTTTTTACGAATTCTACTGATAAAAAAATTTCAACTCCGTAGCACATGCGGAAATACATAAACCTTGAAAAATTTGTTTAAACAATTGCGAATTTTTAGCGTCCGCATTGTTGCACTTTTTCAAGATTTTGGTTTTTTCTAGTCGGTTTTACACAAAATCCTAACTAAAAAAAATTTCGAATCTCCAGCTCATCTGGAAGCGCCTAAACATTATTATCCTCCTATATGTTATCATTCTATACGTTTCTTACAGAGGAGGAGGATGAGGAGGAGGAGGATACTAATGTTTAGGCACTTCCAGATGAGCTGGAGATTCGAAAATTTTTTCTTAGGTAGAATTTTGTGCAAAACCGACTAGAAAAAACGAAAATCTTGAAAAAGTGCAACAATGTGGCCGCTAAAAATTTGCAATTGTTTAAACAAATTTTCAAGGTTTATGTATTTTCGAATGCGCTACGGAGGTGAAATTTTTTTAGAGGTAGGATTTGTAATAAAACGAAATAGGGATTATACAAATTTTGATATTTTAATTTGTTTGGCAGTTAAAAATTCATAAAGTTTAAACAAATTGAAACTGTTTAGGTACTACGGGATGAGCTAGGAAGCTGAAATTTTCAAATTATTTACAGAGTAATGAATTAGCACAAATAAACATTTTAATTTTACCATGTATAAATTGCGGCGGCCGTTAAAAATTATTTAAATTTAAACAATTAGAAAAATATTATTTTACTTCTAGAAGTGCTACAACTTTAAAACTTGGCTCAAATGTGTAGCATTAGTACCCCATAATGGAGAAGGTGTAAAATGTTTAAAATTGCAACATTTGGGGATTGTTTTAAACTAATATTTTTTACATGTGGGAAAAGCGAAAATCGCTGCGGAGGTGAAATCTTTAGAATTAATAGAATATTTGTAATGATGAAATATCTGTCTGAAAAATGAATGTTTTTTCAAGGTGAGATGAAATATTTGCAGTATGCAAGCACCTTCTACTAGTATGTTATATGTTATCTCCTCCTCCTCCTCTGTAAGAAACGTCGATATATAATGATATTGTTTATACTTTTGGCGGTTCAAATTACCTGTTCAAAACAGTATAATTCTTGTGATTCACATTACCCGTTCAGTAGTTTATAATACTGGCAGTTCACGTGACCCGTTTAATTGTTTATATTTTAGAAGGTTCAATCTACCTGTTCAATTGTTTATACATTCCGGTCGTTAATATAACCTGTACAATATTATATGAAACTGGTGGCACAAATTTCTCATGAAATTCTTTATAAATCGGTCGTTATCATTTCCCGCATGTCGGCGTAACGTCTGTCGGCAAATCGTCTGTCGGCGTAAGGTCGGTCGGCAAACACGCAAATGTTTTCCGCAGACCGACTTTTCCATGTCCCAAGAAATATTTTTGGGAGAGAACAATTTTATTAAAATTTTCAAAATGCATTTGATTAATATTATATATATTATATACCATTTATATAATCGTTATAAAAATCTTTCGAGAGGCATGACAAAAAAATTGTCCTAATTGGATCAGTAGAAGCCGAGATATGACGTTGTATGTTTAAATATTGACAAAATACTTAGCGTGTTTACATTTTTGTTTCTCTTACTTTTAATCGTTTTCGCAATCTTTAGAAAATTGTAGAATCAGATTCAGCATGAAATTTACTACAATAGTGTCATAATTTCGCTTAAACGACAATATCTCCATACAAAAAATTTTGCAACAGAGTGGGATTAGAGAAGAGCAGAGAGAGAGATATAGGGAAAACAATGGGAAAAAGAGATCATTCCGTCAACTAAACATGGAATCCACAATAGTACGATGCATAGTGAATTTGAAATAGAGAGTCTTCTTGTTAACTATTTCGCCGATCCATGTTGTCCGTTCTGTGGATCCATTTTCAAATTATTAAGTCTCTGTTTTTTGTTTATTACGTTTTTATCATGTGTGATATTGAAAATCACCTTTTCGATTTATAAATACCAATCGATTTTCTTTTTTCAGATGATCCAGTGGTTGAAATGGTTCCATGCTTACTACCAATGGTGTTGGTGGTGGCGACGCTGACTGGTTCAGGCGCTACAAGGTGCCTCACAGAACTCGAGGGTAGGTCATTCTTTATTATGTCGCAATTCTAAATTAACAACATTAAACGTTTCTGACCTGGACAGCCACGTTTGCCCTTCGAAGTAATTCCCGTTGTTTCGTTCCATTTTAGAGCTCTATTTTAGTGCATATTTAACGCGCTGTGTATTTCATTAAACAGAGGGGTACTTAGGTCACTATGACGAGGGTTGCGTATTGTCCGGTCTGCCGACTTCTCACTGAGCTAATCTTGACTCTTGAAATATAAACTTGCAGAGAGATATCCAAAAATCATGTGTGCATTATTGGTAAATGGCCGAACTTTATAATTGATTCTCTTGTCGCTTTTTCGTGAAACATACAAAATGTGTGGTGGGTTTCAAATAACTGAAGCTTTCAGTTTTATTGCCATCAATGTGTCATACATTATTATTCCCTTTGTCTCGCTCCTCATCATGTCTTTCCTAAGTACCAGAGTCACCCCGCTTCCCCCACTATTTGCGCCGCAGTGAACTACCGTGAATTATTCCGGGTCGATCTGCTCGTATCCTTCCCGTCTAACTTCACCCAACCCAATGATGAACATCCTGTTACCTCTCATTTCTTCTTTCCGTTTTTTAGCTTTCCTACCTTCCTCGTGGTTTTGTATTCCAAGTACAGTAAAACATCGATTTTACCATTCCCAATTTTACGCTTACTTCAATTGTACGCCTTTTACCTTCTCCATGCGGAGCATTAGATAGTAGATCTTATCAGAAGCCTGACATACGTATCTTGGAAGGCAGGCCAGCGAGGATAAGATTCGTGAGATCGATTGCATGACAGAGCGATACAGAGCAGGGGATTTCAAACTTTTTTTCTCTACGGCTCAGTAAAATGAGAAAATATATATTGCGGCCTACCAAAATTTGTATTCATAAATTGCTACATATAAATTACTAATTAGTGAATCTGCGAAACGAAATGGCGTATATTAATTAAATCTTTCGTACATAGTGTTCAAAAAGTAAAATTTCATACAAAGGATATATATGCGTTGCTTGTAAACCAATTCTGCAGAACTGAATTTAAATCTTAAAAATGTATCTGCATGTCATTGAGTACAGTATATTTAAAACGAAAAAACGCAATCATCCAAGAAGAATTTAATACCAGAAAAATGAAATAATTACTTTCTTTTCCAATGAGAATTGGCACTGATTTTACTTGGAACTCATTATATTAATAAAAAATATAGTATTTTGCTGCCTATAATTACCATACAATTTACGGTAATAAATAATCTTTAAAGGTGAGGCGCAATTCCTTGATATTACTAGGAAGATTGAAATAATCGATAACTACTCTGTACAATAAAATAACCCTTGTGGTACTTACTGAATATTTATCTACAAATTATTAATCAAAACAATTTTATGCGATGTTATTCGAAAAATGAGTTATAAATTACGCAAGGAAAATAAAACCCTTGTTTATCCTATCGCAAAGTAGGGTTGGAAATTAGATGATGGCGAAAATTACCTGGAAATATGGAAGAATATAAAGAATAACAACCACTTGGATTTCAGACGCTGTATATGCGCACAGATGATTTTCTCTGTTCTTGTCACCAAAGGAAAAATTATAATGAGAAATCACTTTCCTTCCTCTTTTCACAAGAGGAAGCAGACTATGGCATTAGTTTGACGACCTCCCAAAACAAAGTGATTTTAAGACTTTCGCTTTACAGTCGTAATCAAAACTATGAAAGACAATGTAGGAGGTTGGGGTAAAAGAGAAACGCTAAAGATTGGTAATAATGAAAAATGGAGCTACCTCCTCTTAACAATAAAGATAATAAAACGGAAGTGCTCACACGCCGGTTTAGGGGAAATTACTCCGCGCCAGGGACATAACGCTCATGCATCTCCGGGTTCCTATTGGAAACTAATTGTGTGTTTTTGTTCAAAGACGTTCATGAATAAATTGACTAAAAAAGGTGAAAGTGGGAAAATGGCTGTCCAATCATGTTGTTTGTAAAAAAAAATTAATAGGAAAAAATTTTGTTCAATGCGGAGTTTAGAAAGGTTAATTTATTCAACGGATATATCGCGGGAAACATCTATATTCGAGAAAACTATGTGTAGTATTTATTGGGATGCTAGAAAAGGGAGACAAGAAATCAAAAGAAACTAATGCTTGGGAATCACTTAAGTATTACATTTTTGACATTTTCAATGAAGTCCTTAGCATTTTTAGGTAGGTTTTAAAATTCGTCAACTTTCCATTTAGAAAAAGAATTTTTGAATAGGAAAAGATTTTGTTCATTGCGGAGTTTAGAAAGGTTAATTTATTCAACGGATATATCGCGGAAAACATCTATATTAGTGGGCCACTCTTCGAGAAAACGATGTGTGGTGTTTATTGGGATGCTAGAAAAGGGAGACAAGAAATCAAAAGAAACTAATGCTTGGGAATTTCTTGTGAGAAATGAGTAAGGTCCGTTTTCAAGTAATTATTCATCTTTATCAAAATAATTATGTTGATTCATGACATGATGACAAAGGAATTTAATTTCTCGGCTTTTCAATAAAGTCTTTTAAATGTCAGTAATGAGGTCAGGCTCAACTCTGTGGAATTTACTCATATGGAAAAAAGAACTTTGTTATTTCCACAAATTTTTAATTTAAAAACGACCGGTTTCGCTGCGATCGTAGCATCGTCATCATCCGCTTATTCAATTACCTTCCGTTCGTTTTCTTTTTAACCCCTCCTCTCTCCCTCTCCTATCGAAAAAAGAATTTTATTTCTACAAATTTTTAATTTAATTTAATTTTAATAGGATGATGATGATCGTAGTGAAACCGGTCGTTTTTAAATTAAGAATTTGTGGAAATAACAAAGTTCTTTTTTCAATATAAAGTCTTTTAATTTCATAAGTTTGTAATCTGGACGGAGAAGATAACTTATAGTGTTGTTTTTTAGTTTATGTTCCATTTTTATTTTTCAAGCAGCTCTTACGTGATTTTTGGTAGTATCGTTCAGGTTTTTAATGAACGATTCAATGCCTATAATATCATTTAAAGGAGGTTCTTTTTGAGGGATACAAAGGTTAAGTCCTTTGCTCAAGAGATTGAGTTCTTGTTTAGTAAATGTTTCTTGAGAGAGGTTATGGACAATATCGATGTCATCAAAGTGTTTCATGTGTTAATTAAAGGATTTTATGTTTTGTGTGTGTGTGTGAGAGAGAGAGAATAAGAGTCTCTAGCGTGGAGTAGTTTCCCCTAAACACGGAGCGTGTGTGTGAGATAGCGTGAGGGTTAGGTCTCTGGCGTGGATGATTTCTCCTAAACGGCGTTCCAGTGCTTCCTTTTTATTATCTTTATGGTTATTAGGTTTCTCCATTTTACATTAGTTGTATTTAACCATAGGGCTCCGATATTACTTTCTCTTTGAACTGAAGATTGGTTTCTGGAAATAGACCTTCAAGGCAATTTATCCTCAGATATAAGATTATCGAGAATGAAACTTCGGAAAATACGCTTTACGTTTTCCAGGAAAGCAATTAGTGCTCCCTCGCTACGCTAGGGGCGCTGCAGTAGGTCAGTTTTAGGCGCGTTTCGCTTCCAGCATAAGCGCCTATTAGCGTCAGTTTGTCCGTCCGTCCGCATGTTCGGTCTCGTCTTTTACCGAACGGATTTTTATGAAATTTGATATTAAGGACTTACAATCAAAGAAAATAAGAACATCACAAAAGTAAATTACGTAAGCCAATCAGGGGTACCACTTTACTGGTGACAAAAAATGAACTTTCCGTTATATCTCGTAAATGTTTGGTCAAATTAAAATATTTTTCAAATAAACTTGTAGAACTAGTAACGTTGAGTATTTCTTTTCCTATAAATTTTTACCGTAGAAGTACCCGTTATCGAAAAATTGAACAAGAATGTCGTCATTCGCTTTAAACTTAGAAAATGTTTTGCATATATACCTAATTGTTGTCAACGTAAATAAACTTATTGGTTGCTGAAGTAAATAAGATCTGCTATAATTAAAAAATTCATTTATTTCCTTACGAGTGCATGAAATATTTTGTAAGCGGAAGGAAATGGATTATCTACGGTGAAGAAAAGATCTTAAACATAAATATTACAACTACTGAACTCAAGTGAGGTATGTTTGAAATAATTTTCGATTGTTCGGTTGCTTAAAACTGATTAGAAAATAAATCACTAAATATAAATTGAGCATTTCCCTGGAATCATTTCTGATATATTGTTTTGCAGTATTAATCATTAAAATTACGTAATATGTTCATTGATGCACCAACTAAAGGGGGAGAAGAAATTTTTAATAGACAGAGATAAAATCGGGTCGTGGTGTTTTGCTGTTTTATGGTGTGTTCGGTCAAATTATATCATATAGTTTCAAATACTCCATCGCACGAAACGCGCCTATTTGTGATACACTATACACTTTCCTAACTTGTTGATAAAGGCATAGGACAATGACAAGTGCCCTAACAGCGGGAATGAGTGGAAAATTTCATAAGGAAGGTATTCCGCTCATTTGGTAATAACCATTTTACCTATAGAGGCACTATAAGCTTTTCCGCCCATTTTCAAAATTCCGCGGCCCATACTTAGAAAAACCCTGATATAGAGGATCGTTTTTCCCTATAAGAGAACATAATAGTAAAAGGTAATGTTGGAAAACTAGCGACCTTTGGTTAACTGCATCCCCTGCCTTTCACCAAAAAGGTGACTTACCGGGTATCATGTAGATGTATACAGAAAGTATTGTTTTCGTAAAAAAATTCAATTCGGAAATACGCATTTTAAGGTGCTCATATAGGAATTTCATGCTCACTCCTGGCTCAATAACTACAAATACAATCAAAATAAATCTTATTAATTGAAATTTGGATTAAAAACCAAGGTCTGATTAGATTTTTGCTATAATTGATACTCCGAAAGTGGAGGTTTACTCTGTAATTTTTCCGTTTTTACTCAATATCTCCGTGGGGACATCATTAATGTAAATGTTGGTCATTTTCAAAGTTGCAGAAAATATAATTTTCTACAACGTTTGTTTGAAACATATTTTCGTTGAACTGACTGTTTCAGAGATATTTTGATTATCCGTCTGATTAAATGTTCACTAGATTGTGCTAGGTGACAGATATTTTGGACTCTCTATGATGCACAAACCCGCCATTCCAATTGGACCTTTTGTGTCGCCTGTGTTAGCACCTACGCAGATTGTATCCCGTGCATTAAATTCGCTGTTAGACAATATTCTAAATTCTTGCGAACTTTCAATAATTCTGTCGGAGAAAGTGTTACCAGCAAAATGTATATTAGTGTATTTCGACACAAACAATTTTTCACAAGTGTCCCCACTATAAAGGCCCTGGATCTAGCCGAAATAGTACTCCACAGAGGCAAAGTTCCAGCATTTATTAAATTGGAGAACAGATTTAAAATTTTTGTCTGGGTCTTGCATAGAATAAGGTTATACTAAATGATTTTGGCCCGCTGAGTTTGTATCTGTAGTCAGAATTCATGTAGCACGTCTGATATGGAGGAAAACGTATTTTTATGTTAGAAGAACATATTGTTTTAGTCATACAAACTCAACAAAATACATGCCAATACATGCTAGGTTATAGATTTGGCAAACAATTTTCTTTTGTATGATGTATCAGGAGCTTCCCTAAATAACTACTAACAATAATCAGCAAGCATATTAGTGTTCCATTGTAACACGTTTTGTCCGGGATGTCTCGGTCGCGGGTTCAGCGAGGATTTGGAAAGGGAATGGGCGCCAGTACAGGTTAAAAAGGGTAAGAGAGTAAAGGGTCCCAGCCTAAACTCGGAGGGGAATACAAAGGTACATAAAAAGGAAGGAAAAGGAAAATATTCTTTCCATTATTTGGATCCCTCAGATCAATTAATACTCATCACGGGGATCGCAAGGGGAAAAGGATGCAGGAATGGGAAAAGAGACGGGTAAGGGAAAGGGATAAGGGAAGAGAGAGTAATATGCGAAGCGAAACGGGATGTGAACTGGAAGTTACGACCAAATAGAGTTTTCTTTACTCTAACTCAAGCCAACGCTAAATCCTAATAAAGAGATCAAAAACAACTATACTACCTATCTTTGACGGGTCGTCAGCACTACAGTCCACCAAGGACCAAACAAAATAAAACAAAAACGCAACGAAAGACCGAGCGACACCCCGCGAACGCGCTCAAACGTCACATGACCCCCCCCCCCCCCCTCCACCCCACCCCCCTAAGTAGAACAGAACAACAAAACAAAAAAGAACGAAACAAAACAACGCTCGCACGCCGTAGCATACGGCCTTCAGATCCCTTACGTGCCAATGGCCTGAAGGTTTCCCTGCAGGTGTCTCCAACTCGTACACAGAATCTGCAACCTTCTTCCCGACAATGAAGGGACCAACAAATTTAGGTTTTAATTTAGCCGCAGAAAAATCTGCGGCATCCAACTTGGGAAAATCCCTACGCCAGACGAGGGTCTTTTCCAGGAAGGTAACTTCCCGTCGACGCAAATTATAATAGTGCGCCTGGCGTGCGGAAGCCTTTTGTTGCGCTGCAGAGGCACCTTGGGTCAATTCTTGGAGAGACTTCCGGAGCTTACCCGCGTAAGTTCCCGGTTCGAATTCGACGAAACTACCAGTGTCAGAATCACGGTACATATCATTTGGTTTTCTTAAACGCCTCCCAAAGTTCATCTCTGCGGAGGAATATCCTGTAGTCTCCGACACAGCGGTGCGCAGCGTGAACAACAAATCCGAAATAAGTTCGTCCCACCTACGTTGAGAGTCCTTATAGTGAATGGAAGTCATCGTTTTCAGTGACCTTCTAGTTCTTTCGCAGGGGTTGGCTTGTGGGAGATACGGTGCCGTATGACACAGCTTCACTCCAAACATTCGACAAACTTTCCCCAGGATTTTGCTAATATATTGCGGACCATTGTCGGTTATCATAAGTTCAGGACAAACCCACTGTTTAATGACCTCAGTACGGAGGTAACGAGCGACGTGAATCGCTTTCACACTCCGCAGAGGAACCGCAATGGGCCATCGAGTACTAGTATCCAAGAACACTAAAATATAACAATTACCCTTAAGAGAACGGGGCGAAGGACCTATGACATCTGAGGCAACAATAGTAAAGGGCCGCACCATCTCGTGAGGTCTCATCAAACTGGTGGGCTTGAACTGAGCCGCCTTATATCGCTGTCACATTCGACAGCAACGAACGAAATTACTCACGTCTTTTCTTAGGGAGGGCCATGAATAAAATTCACTAATTTTCCTAAACGTTTTAAAGAACCCCATGTGACCACCCCTAGGTGAGCAATGATGGGCTTCCAGAATCTTAATTCTTTCAGGCGCAGGAACGAGAAACTTCCAGGTCCCGTTAGCCTCCCGCCTATACAAACGACCCTCAGTCGTACGCAATTCGGGTTGGTCGTCGGAGTTTTTCTCCGCCTTCTCCCGGAGACCTAAATACCACGCAACGAAAGGAGTGATGTTTACCACCGCCCCAATCCTCTACAAGGCGTCAGGTACCACGTGATATCCTCCTTTACGATGAATAATCTCACAGTCATATTGCTGGAGTTGAGAAATCCATCTCGCAAGCCGCCCATGTGGATTATTAAAACTAAACAGCCATTTAAGGGACGCATGATTCGTAATCACCGAGAAACGATAGCCTTCGACATAAGGCTTAAATTTGTTGATAGCGAACAATATCGCTAGACATTCCCGCTTGGTGGCGCTATAGTTCCTCTCCGAGGCAGAAAGAGTACGTGAGGGGTAAGCAACAACGCGTTCTTCTCCGGCAATTTTCCTGCGTCAATATTCCTCCAATGCTGACGCCGACGCCTGAAGCGTCGCATTCAATAAAGCAAGGCAAATCAATGTGCGGACAGGAGAAAATTGGGGCCGAGACCAAACATTCTTTCAGCTTGACAAATGAAGTTTCATGTTCAGCGGTCCAACAAAATTTCCTATTCTTACTCTTCAGAAGATCGGTCAACGTTGCGAAATTAGACACGAATCTCCGGTACCAACCGACAAAACCTAAAAATCTCCGAAGTTCAGTAATATTTACGGGAGAAGGATATCCGACAACAGCGGAAACCTTTTCCGAGTCCATTTTCAATTCGCCGTTCCCCACGATATATCCCAAGAATTTAAGCCGGGATTTGGCAAATTAACATTTGTCAACGTTAATTTTCAATGCTGCACCGAGTAACTGCCGAAATACTTCACGTGGGTGCTGTAAATGCTCCTCAAATGTACGACTTACGACCACAATATCATCTAAATATGCGAACGTGTGCGATTCTAAATCTGCCCCGATCACCTTATCCATAAGGCGCTGGAAAGTTTCCCCTGCGCTAAGCAACCCGAAAGGCATCACGTGAAAGTGGAATAAACCTCGTCCGGGGATTGTAAAGGTTGTCACCTCTTTACTCTCCGGTTCCAATTCCACTTGCCAATATCCCTTTTCGAAATATATCGTGGAAACGAATTTCCCGGCCCTAAGTTTGTTTAATATATTAGAGAAGCGGGTAAGCGTCCTTCTTGCTCATACTATTTATTTTCCTAAAGGCAACGACGAATCGCTTAGAGCAGTGTTTCCCAACTTTTTTCGCCATGTGGCCCAACTGGATTTTGGCCTGGCATGTCATGCATGAGGCATACCGTATTCTGCCAACTTTTTCAGGTACAACTCGAAAATGGTGTGACCATATGCCTGTCAAGACAAAAAGACAAGAATTGGGCAGTCTCTGTGGCCCACCTGAAAAACGTGCTGTGGCCCGCCAGTGGCCCATGGCCCACGGGAACCCCTGGCTTAGAGCCATCGTTTTTAGGGACCAGGAGGACGGGAAAGGACCGTAAACTATTAGAAGGCTCTAATATGCCGCTCGCCAACATCTCATCGACTTGGCGATTGATCATGTCCTGTACGACAGGAGAAACCGGGTAATGCCTTTGTTTAACAGGCACATTTTTTCCAAAACTATTCTATGTTTAACAATACTGGTTCTTCCGGGAACCTGATCGAACAGTTTTAATTCGGAATCTAAAAAGCTCGTCAGAGTGACATCGTCGGTGGGTGTCAGGGTACTGGGATATATCCCCTCCAGACTGCAATGAAAATCCGTGGAAGGATCTTCGGAATATAATACCGGTACCTCGCTCCCATCCACCATTTTCACAGAGCAATTGGAGAAGTTCAAACTCGCGCCTATTCCTCTCAGAAAATCTATGCCCAAAACTAAACAGTAGGGCATTGTGGGTAAAACGTCAAAATGAGTCACCGCGACTTTCTCACCCAATCGCACGGGAAGAGTAACACACATAGATACCAAAGACCTGCGACCGTCTGCCATCTCTAACTGCGCACAACGTAGGCACGTTCGAACATTCAGACCGCGCAGCCAATCCTCCATTAAGGAGTTCACAACCGAATGCGTGGCACCCGAATCCAGTAAGGCGGGCCATTTTCCCCCAAAAATTTCGACCTCCACGAAAATACGTTGCGAGAAGGTGTCCACCGGAGAAATATCCCCGGACATGAAACATTTAACCGTCCGTAACCATTCACCCCATTTATTATCCATTATTTATTATCCATGCGTGCCCAAAGAGCATTAATTCTCTCATGCTCCCGAAGCTCTGCGGTGGACTATGACTCACTTATTCGGGGTTTAGATTACCGTATCCCAACTCAACTAACTCGCCTTCGGGCAAAGGCCGCTTAAGACGATTGTTCATAGCAGAGAGGCAGGTCAAAAATTCAGTGACACGTTCGCCCATGCCCTGCGTACACATGTATAAGTCTTTTCTCAACCTCATATCGTAATCTACAGGTTGGTACTCTTCTCACAGCCCATCCTTGAGTTCGGAAAATGATCGAAAGGAATTCTTATTTACTCGAAACCTCAGCCCCTTCTTCCCGACGATGCCTTGGTATTGTTTTTCCAACGTTGGAATGTGCTGATGAACCGCTCGCCGTGCTCGTAACTCACAGCTCCAAATTTCTCAGGAAAGAATTGCAGATGGGATTGAAGGAAACGAATTCTAAGTGACATGTTACACCCCATATCATGGTTTGCTTCCGGCATTTTATTATTAACCGTCTTCATAGTTTGGTGCTTTGTTGTTTCCTAAAAAGTTCATGACAGCTGCTTTGAAACATGCCATGCCTTTTTTCTTTTTCTTATAACACTGTATCGAATCCGTCATCGTTCATGAGTTCGCGTATTTAGGGACCCACATATCATCATCATGCTGCTGTCCGAAGACAGGTTTTAGCTGAATCGCTGCCTCCATCTCTCTCTCTCCCTAGAAGCCTCTTTTATTCCTCTATAAGTACTATATTCCTGCTTTATGTTTTCTAATATTCCTATTCTTTTTCTCTCTCTTCTTCCGCTAATTTTGCCTTCTAAGATCGTCCTTTGTAAACACTGTACTCTCAATATGTGCCCTATCCAATTTGCTTTTCTTTTCCTGATTGTTTTTATTAGCATCCTTTCTTCTCCCACCAGTTCTAATACTTCTTCGTTCCTCTTCCTCTCTGTCCATTTCACTTTCATCATACTCCTCCATACCCACATCTCAAAACTTTCTAAATATTTTTCCTCATTTCTCCTTACCGTCCAAGTCTCTGCACCATAAAGAGCTATGCTCTATATGTAGCGTTTTGCTAATTTCTTCCTTGTTTCTAAATTTATTTTCTTGCTTGTGAGAAGCTTCTTCTTCTCGTTAAATGCTGATTTTGCCATTGCAATCCTACTTCTGATGTCCTGCGTGCTACTACATCCATCCTGCGCTAAAATACTGCCAAGATATTTGAAACTACTTACTTGTTCCAATTTTTGTCCATCTACCATTATATTTAATTCTTTATGTTCCTTTGAAACCACCATGACTCCGTTTTTTCTGCATTGATCTTCATTCCATATCGTTGGCCAACCTCCACTAGTCTGTCTGTCATCCTCTGAAGCTCTTTCTCGTCTTCTGCTATTAAGCCCTGATCATCTGCGTATTAAATGGTGGTAATACTTTCACCTCCTATCTTAAATCCTTTCTCTTCCATCAACTCTTCTTCTATTATTGTTTCTGCATCAATATTAAATATCGCTGGAGAAATAGGGCATCCCAGCCTCACTCCCCTCCCTATTGAAGTACTATCCGTTTCTTCTCCTTCGACCCTGACTCTAGTCTTTTGATCTAAGAAAAGGTTTTTAAGCAATCTTTTATCTTTCCAATCTATTCCTATTTTATTTAAAATACCCAACATTTTATCCCATTTCACTCGGTAAAAAGCTTTCTCCCAATTTACAAAACAAAAGTACCCACACATATTCCTTCTTTAATCTTTGTTTTGGTCATTTTTGTAAATTTTTCCTTAAGATGTAGAAATCCTTTGCTATTTTGATCCATAGCTTTTACAAAATTCTTCATGAGTCCTAATTTGATATGTAAATGGGATAAATAAATATTTTGTTGTACAACAAGGTTTTATGTTATGTTTTTTTGACCATCCACTAATTGACTAGTTGGCCAATCGCAAACAATGTAGTGCTGAGAACAGGAAGACCTGGATCATGTGTGACAGGTTTTATTTCTGATGGCACATTAACATAAAGAATACGTTTTTTTTCAGAGAAGCATTTTAGTCATGCAAAAACAACAGTCGTTTACGTGATTTTGTTGTTCCCTTCAGATCATAGATATTGCGTAACTCAAATGAACAAGCGCCTTTCACCCACTGTCGGAGACGGTTTGCGCAGGAAACGCAACAAATATGGGATGTCCTTTGTTTATATTGGCCTCCTACCTTGCATCCGAAGTACAGTTGATATGCTTTTTTGATAAGAGAAGTAAAGCACCTTCTCTGATGTTTCACAGTAAATTCTCCGTAAACATAACAAAAATTGTCAGCCGCATTAACACATTTAGGAAACATGCTGTTTGGCACACTTCTTTACCATCTTAAGCTACTACTGAAAATCACAGAATGATGCTGTTCAAGATGTGTAGCGCAAACAAAATAAGGTAAGAAAATGAGAGTTTGTTTTTGTATTGAATGGGTGACATTTTCGAACAACCTACCGAAGGTTTCGCAATAAAACTTTTCTCTATCGAAAATCAAATCGCTCCACCTTCGACGCCGAGATGTAAACACAGCCCTTGCCTCCATATTTTACTAAGTGGAGAATAAGAATATTTTTTGGTAGGACAATAAATCATTTATTCAGTATTTTCTTGTATTATTTTGTTTTCCTTACTGCACATGGACTTTTTTATAATTCATAGTTCGTATCTATTATATATACAGAGGAGTATATAGTCTATATGTCTTTGGTCTTCTTTTCGGTCTCTTGATGTTTCTTGGGATCCATTCGATGACGCTAGACGTCCAACGCCGATCATTTCTTCTAGCAGTATGACCCGCCCACTGCCACTTGAACGCCATTACTCTTTTAATTACGTCAAAAACTCCCGTCTTCTTTCTTACCCAGTCGTTCCTTATACGGTATCTTCGGGTGATCCCCAGCATACATCTCTCCTTGCTCCTCTATGTTATTTGCAGGCGCTAGACTATTCTGGCGTTCATGGTCCATGTTTCGCATCCATGGCTCAGAACATGCAGAGCACATTGGTCATGCAATCTCTTATTTAGAAAGACTGGAATATTTGATTTGAAGATGTTTCCATTCCGTCCAAACGCACTCTATGCCATCATCACTCTCCGGTTGATCTCTCTACAAAATTATCCGGTCGTAGCATTGAGTTCACCAAAATAAGCGTAAGTGGTTACTTCTTCGAGTTCTGTTCCTTTGATAGATATCTTCTCAGGATTTGTGAGGGAGTTGTACATGACTTTTATTTTAGTAAGAGTCATTTTAAGTCCAGTTTTTCAGTTCTTCTACCGAGCACTTCTGGTTTTCCTGCGAACAGTATAATGTCATCAGCGACTCGCAAGTGACTCTGATATTCTCCATTTACCTCTATATCCTATTATTCCCAGTCTAGCGTTTTGAGTACTTCCTCTAGAGCTGCTGTGAATAATTTAGAAGACATTGTATCTCCTTGCCTCCTTGCCTAGCAGCCCTGCGCTGCACCTTTTCGATTTCCTTGACTAGTACTAACTCGTAAGGATCCCATACGCTTGTGGCAAATTCTACTATCGGTCGTACGCACGACTTGTAGACTCTCTCTTTGATTTCCTTATTGCATCCTTTAAGATTTCTCATTACGAAGTGCAAGTTCCTGTATGCCTTTGCAATAACTTTCACAATATATTGGTCAAATTTAAGCTCTTTCGACAAGTGAACACCTAAATACTTGCAATTTTCAACTGATGGTATAATTTCTCCATTCATGATAAAGTTATGGTTCTTATTTATCTTCCTTCGCGAAAATGTAATATGTTTGCTTTTCCTGACGTTTACGTTCATCTCATTCGTTTTTATCCATTCTGATAATTTATCTAGGTTTTCTTACAGCACGACACGGTCGTTTGGCCTCCTTATTCGCTAGTAAACTATGTAGTCGTCGGCAAACAGCCTTATTTCGCAGTTCACTACTTTAGGTAAATCGTTTACATAAATTAAATGTATATTGCTCGGAGGGGATTTCAGACAACTCCCCCTGGCCTCAAACTTCGCTAGCATTTCACTCCTTTTCGGCCATTCCCCAATCCCCTCCGCATCTTCCAATCCCCGACTTTTAGTCATATTATTGGTCAGCGCTCACTGGGCTTCCTCATCCCAACAACTTGTTGCCATCCATTTATTCCATTTACCATTCCCCTTCCGTGAATATATATATGTATGTATGTATAAATATATATGTGTATATATATATATATATATATATATATATATATATATATATATATATATATATATATATATATCAATGGATGGCAAGAAGTTGTTGGAATAAGGAAGCCCGGTGAGCACTCACCAATAAGATGACTTATAATCTTATTGGTGAGTGCTCACTAGTCTTCTGGTCTTCCTTATCCCAACAACTTGTTACTATCCATTTATCCCATTTTCCCTTTCCTTTTCCGTAAACTTATATATAATTCATTCATTCGTGTTCTGTCTTACGACAGGTCCTACCAATTAATTAATTGGTTTTAACTAGGGAATATACATACACGGTGTGGTAGTTTCCCGTTGCCTTCCATATATATATATATTAACTAAAGAAAAAGAAAAGGTAGTGATGAGGGTGGACACAAGGTGTTGAGGGAAGCCCAGCGGACACTTACCAAGTTAAGGACCAAGCTGGCAGGCTGCTGGGGGCGTCGAAGAGACACGTGAAACACACGAACACAAAAAGACAAAAAAACACACGTAAGCTTATCGGGCCTATGCCCTTCTTCAGCGAAAGTGTATCTACAAGTGACACACACACACACACACATATATATATCGTGATAACTCTCTTTCCCTTTCAAATCGTCTATCAGCTGAAACCTTTTCCTACCTCTTTCTCTTTTTCCATCTAGTTTTCCTTCTAACACATCTTTAATAATACTCTCTCTCCTCAGGTAATGTCCAACCCAGTTAGCTTTCCTCTTTCTGATAGTCTGTATAATCATTCGCTTCTCTCCTATTCTTCGTAGGACTTCATCGTTTTTCATCCTATCTGTCCATTTTATCTTCAACATTCTCCTCCAAGTCCACATTTCAAAGCTTTACAAGTATTTGATGTCATTTTTCCTTAGCGTCCATGTTTCTGCCCCATACAATGCTATACTCCATACGTAGCATTTTATGAACTTCTTGCGGATATCTTCCCTTATGTTCCCTGTAAGTAGTTGTTTCTTTCTCCTGAAAGCCGCTTTTGCTTTTCGTATTCTAGTTCTGATCTCATCCGTGCATTTTGCTTCTCGTGTTATGATGCTTCCAAGGTATTTATATTCTGAAACTTGTTCTAAAGGCTTTCCCCCAATACTTATGTTCATATTCTTTTCTTTACCCGATATTCGAATGACCTTGGATTTTTCTGTATTTATTTCCATACCGTATTTTCTACCTGCTTTCACTAGTCTATTTATCATTTTTTGTAGCTCCTCTTCCTTTCTTGTTAGAAGTACTTGATCATCTGAGTATTTTACTGTTACTATAATCCTTCCTCCAATTTTGAAATCTCCTGTGCCTTTTAAAGCATTTTGCATTAGACTTTCTCCATATATATTGAATAGGGTTGGCAATAGGAAGCAGCCTTGTCTTACTCCTCTACCGATATTTATTCCGCAGGTGTCCACATTCTCAAACCTGACCTTTACAATTTGATTCACATATAGATTCCTAATCAGTCTCCTATCTTTCCAGTCTGCACCTATATCCTTTAATATCTTCATCAACATTTCCCAATTTACTCTATCAAAAGCCTTCTGCCAGTCTACGAAATATACGCAGATATCTTGACTGCACTCTATTGCCCTTTTTGAGATGATTCTAACTACCCCTATAGCATCTCTAGTTCCTCGTCCTTTTCTGAAACCGAATTGATCTTCTCCTAGCATTTCTTCTGCCTTTTCTCCAGCCTTTAATTAAGAATCCTCGTGATGATCTTCTAAGTGTGTGACAGAATGCTTGCCATTCTGTAGTCTTTACACGGGATTGCCTTTGGCTTCTTCTTTATGGGATCATTTTTACTTCTATAAAATCCCGAGGCCACCCTCCCTTGTCTTGAATCTTAATAATTAATTTAGTGATTGCTTTTAGTCCTTCTGATCCTATAACTAAGTATCTCAGCCGGTATTCCATCGCTGCCCGTGGCTTTCCCCTTCTTTAGTTCCACTATCGCTTTTTCTACTCCGCTCATAATACTTGGTCCTATGTTGTCTTCTTCAATGTTTTCCTCATCTTCCGGTTCTATTTTTGCCGCTCCTGCCTGTTTGCTGTATAATTCCTTAATGTATTCTTCCCATACCTGTGCTACATACTTTGTTTCTGGGACAATCTTCCCATCCGTATTCATAATTCCCAAACCATGAATTCCATTAGATTTCTTATCTTCTAACTCGAGTGCTCTAGTGTACATCATATCGTACCGTCCTAACTTCTCCATTTGTTCTATTTCATCACATTTTCCTTTTACACAATTATCTCTAGCTTTATCTGTTACCCTTTTCAACTCATTGTTTATACGCATATAGTTGACTCTACCTTCTTCACAGTTAACGTTTTTCCATTTTCGTCTCTCATTCATTTTCTCAAGCATTTCCTTAGTGGTCCATGGTTTTCTGATTTTCTTCTCTTGTTTTCCAATCTCTTTATCCAAGGTATCCTTGATACTGGTTTTTATTTCATCCCATTCTATATCAACGGTCTTCGGTTTGTTTTCCAACTTTCTTATGTTATCTTCCAACTTCATTCTGACTACATCCTGCCTTTCTTTCAGCTTTTCTAGGTCCCAGGTCTGTCTTTCTCTTCTCGTTTTTGTTATTTGTTTGAGCATTGTACTCACGTCAAGTATTAGAAGGCTGTGATCTGGATTAATGTCCGCTCCTTGAAATGCCTTGGCGTTCTATATGCTGTTCCTGAATGTTTGTTTTACTAGGATATAATGTATTTGGCATCTCATTCTATCTCCTGGGCTTTTCCATATGTATAACCTTCGTTTATGGTTTTTAACCCTGTATTAGTCACTACAAGGTCATTATTGATGCAGAATTCTACGAGTTTCTCCCCTCCTCGATTTCTCTTCCCAAGTCCGTATTGCCCGACAACATTTTCTTCCTGTCCTTCTCCGACTATGCTGTTCCAATCTCCCATTATTATGCAGTTTACCTTTCCTCTTCCGTCTTCTTCGTAAATTTCATTAATTTGCTCATAAATCTCATCGATTTCTTCATCTTCATGTGCTGATGTTGGCATATATACCTGGATTATCAGCATGTCCACTGGGACTGCTTTTAGCTTTATTGCCATCAGTCTATCGTTCGTTCTTATTATCTTTGTCACGCTTTTCATCATATCTTTCCTAAGTACCAGAGCTACTCCCCTTTCCCCACTATTTCCTCCAGAGTAAATTACCGTGAACTCTTCCGGGTCGGACTGTCCTTTTCCTTCCCATATTGTTTCGCTCAGTCCTATAATGTCAACTCTATTTCTTCTTTCAAGTTCTCTAGCTTTCCTGCCTTTCTCATAGTTCTTACGTTCCAAGTGCCTATTCGTAAATTACTTTCGACAAATGTTTTCCTCAAGGCTGTCCCCGACCGTAGATCCGATTGAGGGACTATTTTACCTCTGGATTGTTTTACCTAGAGAGAACTGATATTGTCCAACCATATAATCATTACTAGGGATTGTAATGTGGTAGTTTCCCTCTTGCTTTCCACATAGCAGTACTGTAGCCGTTCAATTCGTCCTGATCACGCCTACAGCTGTATTGGATATAGACCCAGCCAATAGCATTTGTTTTCGGAACAATAATCCCTCTAAAGAAGCCAAAGGCAATGCAGTGTAAAGACTACAGAACGATAAGCCTTCTGTCACACATTTCGAAGATCATCACGAGGATTCTTAATAAAAGGCTTGAGAAAAAGGCAGAAGAAATGCTAGGAGTAGATCAATTCTGTTTCAGAAAAAGACGAGGAACAGGTGAATATATAAAAATTAATTTTTATAACCAACTTTTATGAAGTTAATTCTTAAATATGAATCAACTCTTATAATATAATTATGATAACCTATCTGCTTTAATCCTTTTACAGTTGACAGATTGGAGGTCAGAAGTAGAGAACTCAGTGGCAAATGTAACAATGTTTGGCATATAAGTAGTAACAAGTTTGATAGTATCTTATGTTTCATTAATGAAAATACTGACATCCATTCATATTGCTTAAAATCAACGAAAATATACTGCTAGCTCAGAGTAATTCAGCTTGAGATACTAGTAGGAGTGAAACTGTTGATCACCAACGAGATTTTGAATTGCATTCTAATAAGGGAAACAGTTTCCAGAATAATCTTAAATGAATCAAGATAAAAAGTTTTTAAGGTAAATAACAGCTTACTATCAATAATAATTACGATAAATAAAACACAAATATTAGTAGAAATATCCCTTCAAAAACGTAGGAATGCTCGTATCAATACAAATCCATATTAAAATAAAGAGACTTCTATTACTCCATTATTTAATCTCGTTGTTATTATGAAAGCTTGTCTATCTTCCCACGCGATTTTAAATACATATTTATCGCAGCGCCAACGCAAGGATCTCGTGGGCATGGTGACTAAGTCACTCGTCTTTCGCGATGGTTAGTTGAGGTGGTTCGACGCCCGAAAGCAGCTCTGGATTTTTTGAGATTAGACAGGATCCAAAACACACACATATATATATATATATATATATATATATATATATATATATATATATATATATATATATATACTAGTAGTCGGTGCTTGCATACTGCAAGCATTTCATCTCACATTAAAAGAACATTCATTTTTCAGACAAATTTCATCATTACAAATAGTCTTTTAATTCTAAAGATTTCATTACTGCAGCGATTTTCGTTTTTCCCACATGTAAAAATGATAGTTTAAAACAATGTCCAAATGTCGCAATTTTAAAAATTTTACACTTTCTTCATTATAAGGTTATAATGCTACACATTTTAGCCAAATTTTAATGTTGTAGCACTTCTAGAAATAAAATAATATTTTTCTAATTGTTTAAATTTAAATAATTTTTAACGGCCGCCGCAATTCATATATGGTGAAATTGAAATGTTTATTAGTGCAAATTTACTATTCTCTAAATAATTTGAAAATTTCAGCTTCCTAGCTCATCCCGTAGTACCTAAACAGTTATTCAATTGTTTAAACTTTAAGAATTTTTTACTGCCAAACAAATTAAAATATCAAAATTTGTATAATCCCTATTTCGTTTTTTTAAGAAATCTACTTATAAAAAAAATTTCAACACCGTGGCACATTCGGAAATACATAAACCTTGAAAATTTGTTTAAACAATTGCGAATTTTTAGCGGCCGCATTGTTGCACTTTTTCATGATTTTCGTTTTTTCTAGTCGGTTTTGCACACAATCCTACCTATGATAAAAATTACGAATCTCCAGCTTATCTGGAAGTGCCTAAACATTAGTATCCTCCTATATGTTATATCCTCCTCCTCTGTAAGGAACGTCTATATAGAATGATATATATATATATATATATATATATATATATATATATATATATATATATATATATATATATATAACAGCTTACGGAAAAGGAAAGGTAAAATAGATATATGGATGTCAACAAGGTGTTGGGATGAGGAAACCCAGTGAAAACTCACCAATCCAGGTTGGTGAGGCCCCGGGGATGTCGAAGCGACACACGTAAAAGAACACTAAAACACAGAAACATCACAAACGTAGAAGCTTTCGGAACTACTCCTTCTTCAGCTACAGAGAGAGTGAGTTTTCACTGGGTTTCCTCATCCCAACACCTTGTTGACATCCATATATATATATATATATATATATATATATATATATATATATATATATATATATATATATATATATATACAGTCAAACTCGGCTATAACGAGCGCCACGGGACCGTTTAGTTTTACTCGTTATAGCCGTTAAACTTAATATCCGTGAAGGCAAAAGCATGCATGCGTATGGTGAAATAAGACATAAGAAGTAAGAGTGAATATATAAACAGAAAGTTTATTTAGTAAATTTATGAAAAAACCTAAAAATGAGAATAAACTAGAAAATTTAAAGTAAACATACGTACATATAAAATTTACTCACAGCTGCATTCTTAATCACTCCCCTTTTTACAAAAATAACTTTGAATAGTAGCCTGTTTCATAGATTTCACTTTGAAGTCTCTTAAAGTTTCCTCTTATTACACTTAGTGCACTAAGAACACCATCGGAAATGTCAATGTTTTCAAAAAAATCATTTAATGTTTCCACGGCATCCTGAGCTTGAGAGTAAGTTGGCACAGCTTTCGTCAGGATTGTCTTCGACACATTCAACATTGTCTTCTATGATTTGTACTGTCTCTATTATTTCACTCTCCGTAGGAATTTCACAGGTAATCAAATCATCATCAACATGAACAAAATTGTCAATGTCATTTACATGGTCAAAATTCGCAATTCCATTTTCTTTAAGCCATTCTGATCTTCATCAACGTTATGGTTATCAATCGAAAATTCTCCCGATATTAAACCAGACATTCAAAAACAGTTTATGATCGTTGTAGGTGAAACATGCATCTGTCATCAAATGAATTGCATCCAATACAGAGTCGTTGCCATCTAAACCTCTTTCCCTCCTTTCAATCAACTGTAGAACAAAAATCGCTTGAAATGGCATTAAAAACTTTTAATTATCCCCATGTCCATTGGCTGCAAAATAGAAGTCGCATTTGGAGGCAAAACACCAGTTTTACATTGGATAACTCCTGCATATGTGGGTGCGCAGGACAGTTATCGACAAGGAGTAGAATGTTTCTATTTTTCCTCCGTAACTCGTTGTTCCACTGACTTACATATTTCTGAAAAATATTGGAAGTCATCCATGCCTTTTTATTAGCTGCATATTCAACGGGAAGCTTCTTTACATTTTTGAAACAACGTGACTTTTGTGACTTACCAATAATAAAAAGTCTTTTTTGGCAGTCCCATTTATGTTTGCGCACATTAAAACTGTTAAACGATTCCTAGGTCTTTTGTCACCTTTGAATTTAAACGTTGCATCAGGCATCATGTTGTAAAACAGTCCCTTTTCGTCGGCATTGTAGATGTCTTCTTCTCTGTAACCTTTTCGACACTCCTCCCAAACACTTTTCACCCATTCACTTGCCGTTTTTGAATCTGCTGACAGGGCCTTTCGCATAAAAAATGTTATGCCGATTTTTAAAACGATCAAGCCACCCGTTATTGCATGTGAAGTTCTCGTGTCCTAACTGTTTTGCAAATTTATCTGCCTGTACCTTGATGGGGAAACCAGCATTTCTCTGCCTCTTAAACCACTCCAGAAGTGCTTGATCAACAGTACCCAAGTCACACTTCCTCATTTTCTTGTTCGTTGTTATGTTGTTCTCTAGTGCAGATAAAATCGCTTCTTTGTTTTTCCATAAGGTTGAAACCGTAGACGACGATAAATTAAATTTTTTACACACTTCAACATTTTTTACCACGTTCTAACTCTCGAATAATATCAACCTTTTCGCGAATAGACAGTCACTTCCTTTTATGTACGGACATGTTACTCGTTCAAGGGCAAAATCTCAACTGATTTTTGTGATCAACGCTACGAACTTTCTTTGCAAACTGTGAGCATACCAATTCCAGGAAGAGTTAATGAGGAGACGGATTAAACGTGGGATTTCCCATCTTTACGTGGGAAAGGGTGTTGGGTGCATTCGGCTGATCGACGGGGGTGGGCGCCATTGTACATGCCCTCAGCCCCTTACCCCCTTCCAAACACAACCTCCTGGCTATAAAAGAGCTGGGGGTTGGGAGGAGAGGACAAAGGACCTCCGCGAGTGCCACTGTACCTGCAAGTTAGGAATTCTTGGTTTGGACGAAGGGATTATTTTTTAACAACAACGCCGCGGTCTTTAACCTCCCCGAGGGATAGGGTGTAGAGGCTGGACTCGAGAACACAAGGTTACATATTTTGGGTCACTATGAGGATTGACGGGGCTGACCGCCGCCCCGTTTGAGACAGTGAGAAGTGGTCAAAGTTTGCTGGATATATCCGTGAAGCGTGCTCTTTATATACGTGAAATATTTGTATGTAAATGCTCGTAAACTTATCTTGGAGGTAGCATTTGCTTACTATAGCCGTGAACTCGTTACAACCGTGCTCGTTATAAACGAGTTTGACTGTATATATATATATATATATATATATATATATATATATATATATATATAACAACTTACGGAAAAGGAAAGGTAAAATGAATATATGGATGTCAACAAGGTGTTGGGATGAGGAAACCCAGTGAGCACTCACCAATCAGACGACTTCAGGTTGGCGAGGCTCCGGGGATGTCGAAGCGACACACGTAAAATAACACAAAAACACAGAAACATCACAAACGTAAAGCTTTCGGAACTACTCCTTCTTCAGCTACAGAGAGAGACATCCATATATATATATATATATATATATATATATATATATATATATATATATATATATATATATACGTAAAAAATACAGAATATGTAGCGTGTTTAAGGCAAATTATATATATATATATATATATATATATATATATATATATATATATATATACATACAGTCAAACTCGGCTATAACGAGCGCCAAGGGACCGTTTAGTTTTGCTCGTTATAGCCGTTAAACTTAATATCCGTGAATGCAAAAGTATGCATGCGTATGGTGAAATAAGACATAAGAAGTAAAAGTGAATATATAAACAGAAAGGTTATTTAGTAAATTTATGAAAAAACCTAAAAATGAGAATAAACTAGAAAATTTAAAGTAAACATACGTACATATAAAATTTACTCACAGCTGTACCCTTAATCACTACCCAAGTCGCACTTCCTCATTTTCTTGTTCGTTGTTAGGTTGTTCTCTAGTGCATATAAAATCGCTTCTTTGTTTTTCCATAAGGTTGAAACCGTAGACGATGATAAATTAAATTTTTTACACACTTCAACATTTTTTTACCACGTTCTAACTCTCGAATAATATCAACCTTTTCGCGAATAGACAGTCACTTCCTTTTATGTACGGACATGTTACTCGTTCAAGGGCAAAATCTCAACTGATTTTTGTGATCAACGCTACGAACTTTCTTTGCAAACTGTGAGCATACCAATTCCAGGAAGAGTTAATGAGGAGACGGATTAAACGTGGGATTTTCCATCTTTACGTGGGAAAGGGTGTTGGGTGCATTCGGCTGATCGACGGGGGTGGGCGCCATTGTACATGCCCTCAGCCCCTTACCCCCTTCCAAACACAACCTCCTGGCTGTAAAAGAGCTGGGGGTTGGGAGGAGAGGACAAAGGACCTCCGCGAGTGCCACTGTACCTGCAAGTTGGGAATTCTTGGTTTGGACGAAGGGATTATTTTTTAACAACAACGCCGCGGTGTTTAACCTCCCCGAGGGATAGGGTGTAGAGGCTGGACTCAAGAACACAAGGTTACATATTTTGGGTCACTATGAGGATTTAAGGGGCTGACCGCCACCGCGTTTGAGACAGTGAGAAGTGGTCAAAGTTTGCTCGATATATCCGTGAAGCGTGCTCGTTATATACGTGAAATATTTGTATGTAAATGCTCGTAAACTTATCTTGGAGGTAGCATTTGCTCACTATAGCCGTGACCTCGTTACAACCGTGCTCGTTATAAACGAGTTTGACTGTATATATATATATATATATATATATATATATATATATATATATATATATATATATATATATATATATATATAATATAATTTGCCTTAAACCCGCTGTATATTCTGTATTTTTACGTAAACTTGTTCGTTGTAATACTAAACAAATCAGTGACAGAATGGTGAAAATCGGTTCAGCCATTCTCGAGTTATTAGGGAACATATTTACAGACAGACAGAAACCAATTTCTCACCACGGCTGTGCTGTGCAAGAGTGAAGGGGGTTAAGAGTGGTATCCAAACCTACTTTGGAGCCTGCCCTGTCGCCTAAATAAGATTGATAAAAATCGGTTGGTTTTTTCCGGAGATATTTTCGTTAGAAGGGGATTTTCGATTTTTTCCTTTTATATATATCTAATACTAGTAGAAGGTGCTTGCATACTGCAAGCATTTCATCTCACCTTGAAAAAAACATTAATTTTTCAGAGAGATATTTCATCATGAGAAATATTTCTTTAATTCAAAAGATTTCTCCTCTGGTCCGGTTTTCGTTTTTTAATTATTGAACAATAATGGAGTAAAACAATTACTAATTTTTTTCAATTTTATGGATATTATACTTATCCCACATTGGGATAATAATGCCACACATTTCTGCCAAATTTTAAATTTATAGCACCATTAGAAGTGAAATAACATTTATGTAATTGTTTAAATTTAAATAATTTTTAACGGCCGAAATAACGATTTCATGGATACATTGAAATGTTTATTCGTTTATTTAGAAAAAACTCTAAATAATTTAAAAATTTCAGCTCCGTAACTCTCCGCGTAGTGTCTAAACATTTTCCTATTTCTTTAAACTTGAAGAATTTTAACTGCCTAACAAATTAAAATATCAAAATTTGTATAATCCTTATTTCGTTTTTTTACAAATCCTACCTATAAAAAATTTCAGCTCCGTAGCACATTCGGAAATACATAAACATTGAAAATTTGTTTAAACAATTGCGAATTTTTAGCGGCCGCATTGTTGCTCTTTTGCAAGATTTTCGTTTTTTCTACTCGGTTTTGCACAAAATCCTATCTAAGAAAAAAATTTCGAATCTCCAGCTCATCTGGAAGTGCCTAAACATTAGTATCCTCCTATATGTTATATGTCATTATATATAGACTAGTAGTTGGTACTTGCATTCTGCAAGCATATCATCTCAACATAAAAAAACATTCATTTTTCATATATTATCATTACAAATATTTTTTTAATTCTAAATATTTCACCTCCGGAGCGATTTTCGTTTTTCCCTTATATAAAAATAATAGAATAAAACAATCCCAAAACTTTGAAATTTTACGAATTTTATACTTTCTCCATTATGGGGTACTAATGCTACACATTCTGCCAAATTTTTAAGTTGTAGTACTTCTAGAAGTGATATAATATTTTTCCAATTGTTTAAATTTTAAACATTTTAACGGCCGCCGCAATATGTTTATGGAAAGATTCAAATGTTTATTTGTGCAAATGCATTAGTCTGCACATAACTTGAAAATTTCAGCTTCCTAGCTCATCCCGTAATGTCTAAACAGTTATCAATTTGTTTAAATTTTAAGAATTTTTATCTGCCAAACAAATAAAAATGTCAAAATTTCTATATTCCCTATATCGTTTTTTACAAATCCTACCTCTAAAGAAATTGCAGCTCCTTAGCACATTCGAAAATACATAAACCTTGAAAATTTGTTTTTACAGTTGCGAATTTTCAGCGGCCGCATTGTTGTACTTTTTCAAGATTTTGGTTTTTTCTAGTCGGTTTTGCACAAAACCCTACCTAAGAAAAAAATTTCGAATCTCCAGCACATCTGGAAGTGCTAAACATTAGTATCCTCATATATATCGACGTTTCTTACAGAGGAGGAGGAGATAACATATGGGCTCAGACATGGATACTAAAAATTAACCCAGAAAAAAGTGCCCACATGCATTTCACCCGCTTCAAGCGATACTCCCTTACTTCAAACCCAGTGATTGCAGGCCAAAAGATCCCGACAGTTCCGAAACATAAATTCCTTGGCATAATCCTTGACTCAAAACTTCTGTTTACAGCCCACTCCCAACACGCCCTTCAAAAAGCGAAATTAGCAAAGTCAATCCTTTCCTCATTATTAGGACCCCGCAGCAAAATAAGCTTCACTGACAAAATGCGCCTCTACCTTCTTCTAATCCGCCCACATCTCACTTACGGCAGTGAAAGAGCACTTTAAAAAATCACCAAACACCAAGATCTAAACTCGTAAATAAACTAACCCTATCTCCAGAGCACTTCAGTCACGTGGAGCTTATATGTATTAAATAATAATTTCCATGTGTAATTGCAGTATATTTATAATTTTCCGTGAAATTAAGGCAACTATCCGTAATTTCCAAATTCGGCTCGTGTCCAAGTTTCGTATTTCAAGTTTAGTGATTCAGATCGCACTGCATGAGCAATAAGAATAATCATCATTAAGAAAATAAACTGCACATTAAAAATTATGGAAAAATCAGGATATTTTCTGATTAGATTATGGCTTCATCATCCATGCTTTTAGCGCGTATTTGAAGAAAAATATCGAGAAATAGGTATGACACCATTATATTTAACAATTGGAAAGAGTTAAAATTTCTCGAAAAACTACCAAACACAACATTAAAATACTTTTCACGTTTTACCTTCACTTCTATCAGGGTTGCTTCTACTATTGTAATCCCTTAAAGCCCTGGAGAAAAACAAACCTATTCGCTCCTTTCTACAGTCGATAACCCAAATTTAATCGTCATCGTTGTGCTTGCAATTATCTATGTTACCCTCAATCATAGTGCGTAATGCAGTTAGTGTTTTGGATACAGTAAAATCTTACATATTATCGGAAGAAAATATTGGTGATGTTTTCATAATATGCATGATATTGAAAATTAAAGTTATATGCTTATGGGAATAAACTTGATGTTAATTCGATTAAAGAAAATATATATATTTTCGTAACTCGAAGTTTCTATAACTCGAATAATTTTTGCTTTCCTTTGAGATTCGAGTGCTAATAGCACATTTCATTGTAAAATACTGCAGAAGCAAGAATAGTGTTACTGTATGAATTGCAGAAATCGGAACAAACTTCTGCTAAAAGTGTCTACATCATATGTAAGAAATTGTTACTTGTTCTGAATGGGGGACTGTCAAATATCAGAAATTACCGAAAATTTTATAAAGTTTTATTGTATGGCTATTGTTATAGGCAAATATAAAGTTTTTTCGTTGAATTTTAAACAGATACTTATAAAAAAGCAATTTAAAACGGACGAGTTAATGCCGAACCCGATCACATCCGATTGGTAGCCGAAGTTTTCCGAGTGTTTAGTGACGTCAGTGCATGCCAGAAGCATGCTAGCTGTGCTAGAAGTCATTGTGCCGATATAGAAGTAGAAGCTTGAAAGATATAATTCTGTTGTTTTCCTCTATACTCCGTCTTATAAGAAATATTGGTAAAAGTACTGCACCTTCCTGCATTTATTTCGCTTTGTGTTTTGCGAAATGGCATAGGAAGGGTTTTGTGTAGCCAGATCTGATAATTTGCCCAACGTTGATTCGTACATGTTTTTGCGGTACATTGGAAGTCGTAGGGAGCAATATTCAGATGTTGAAATGCGTGGAGCGAAGGCGGATAGGTTTGTATTACATTTAACTGATAAAACAAGTTCGATGTAGCGCTTTTATTTTCGGTTATTGTAATAGTACTATTATTTCGACTGAAACGCAGAAGACATGTAAATGATAGATTGACGTCTTAAAACAGCTTTCCCATATTAAATGGATAAAACAACTCTAGTTTTAACAAATATTATAGAATGTTTATTTATGTATTGTTTGCCATGCTGTCCTAGTATATAGTAAGCAAAATATAGTTAGATAAGTAACAAAAGGTAATGGACGAGGCCGATACTTCGTGGAATTCGACAATAAAATAACATGAACAATGCTAGATAGTATTTTTTATTTATATTAAACTTTTGCTAATTTCCACAAATTATATGAAGTTTCGGTGAATAATCACCATCATCTGCCTTTGCAGAATCATCAGGTCAAATATTGACAAATATTATACAACATTAATGTGAATAAACTTAGTTTGCGTGTGTCTTGTCTATAGGAAATGTGGTGAAGTTTTTGTTTAAGGGTCTGTCTGCTTTAGTTATTACCTATACTTGTGAAAATAAAAACTGTAGAAGTGTTTGTCATAACTGCATGTCTCTTTTGTATATGTCGCGAATTTCATCGTTGCTTTTATGACTTTTTTCTCCCTTTGAGATCAATGTAATGCTGTTGGATTTGTTAAACTGAAGCGAGAAGGAAAAATATGTATTGTTAAAGGCAAGATTTGCCCTGAACACAGAATAAGATAAAGAGGTTATGAAGTGAGTGTAGTTGTAGATTAAGAAGAAGATTTAGTCACATCTGTGGAGTGTCCTTCAAAATACCATGCTGTCGTGGATATTATGGGAACAAATTTATTAAAATATTTAAATTACAGAACTAACTTTATATGTAACATTTGTAAAAGTATTTGCTTAAAAAATTGGTACTTAAATATATGCACTGCAACTGTAATTATTTGCTTAATAAACCCATAGTCCAACGATTTTCGTAAGTTTCATCTTACGTATTTAGGATACATTACGGAGGTTTTGTTAAAATATATATGCTAATCTTTGAAACATAAAAATATAATTTACTCTTTCAACATCTTTCTCCAGAAATATATGCATCATGTCAATGTAATGCCGGCATAAGTCATAAACTAAAATACGAAGCAATAAAATTACGTACATACATATAACTAGTACTTAGATTAAAATGATCTTCGCAGACAAATGCAGTTGTACGTTCCGATATATCAGATGCGTATCTCCTCTTGGCTTTCAACCACAATATTCTCCGATTCTTATTTCTTCCCAAGGAGGTCGGGGTTTTAATCGTTGTATTTAAACACTGAGGTACAAGACAATACTTATAACCCTTCTTAAGTTTCATATTCTCCATTTAGCTACGATATCAGGAAAAGCAACAGGACGAAGTATCAGAACTCCGTCCTTTCAGTATGGTCGTAAGCGTCGTAAGACATGCGATGACGTCACGTACACTCTCTCTCTCTCTCCAACCAGGATGCCGTTTTCGTGGGATATTTAAAAGAGTTATTTTAAATTTTTTTTGCATAATTAAGACGATTTAACAAAAAATGTTCGCAGGGAGTAATTAAGTCAATTACAAAGAATTCAAAAACATAATTAAATATTTTGACAGTCCCGCATTGAGGAGCAGGTGGTTGCCAGGAGTTGAATTGGAAACAACAGCCGTCGTGTGTGTTCTGCTCTGTTAATCGTATGTTGCCTAGTCAGTTTGTTCTTGTCCGATCATGCCTTTAACACTATTCCGTTTTATTAGCTTATATTTTTTATTTCAATTGCAAGTATTGATCTGTAATATGTTGGTTTTATATAGTAGAGATGTTGGCATTGTTTTAAGATAGTCTAACTCTGTTACTCAGTTTAAGCATTAATGTTTTTCTTAGAGATTTGAAATTATTTTTTAGCCATTTGATTTGTTTACTCATTTTTTTCATTTACAGAAGTTCGTCCGAGTAGGTATTTCCATTATGAAGGGGATATCCATAAAATCACACTGGAAGTTTCTAGAAGAGCTGCTCATCGTATGGTGACCCATATATTCAAGATATTCCTTCAAGTAAGTCTGTTTTTTATAAATTTTAGTTTTCTTGAAGCTCAACTTGTTGACATCATTGGACTACCATTTATATATAAAAAATTTTTGCCTACATCAGGAACATGCATATAATGATAATGGTCCAACACAAAGGATGGTTGTACTCAAATTTTCTTGCATCATAATGTTAGCTTCATCGTCACATTTTACTATTAAGGATGTTTTTAGCTTGTTAGAATTACGGCTACATGCAGATTAATTGATTAACTAGTGTAATTACCCATCAGAAATTGAGTATACAATCAAATATTTTTTTAAATTAAGACACTTTCCATTCTCTCTGTCTCTTTCTCTTGCTCCCTCCCATTCTCCTCCGTTCTCTTTGTGTATATATGTATGAGTAATCGGTGCTTGTATTTCAGTCTACTTTGAAGGGGTTAGCTTTCGCTGTTACCAAGTAGGTTATTGGGTAGCTACATTGTTTTTTATGAAGGGATGATAATACTTTCTTGTGTTATATTTATGGGAATGAAACAATGGTGTGAAAAAAAGCCCTAAAATTAAAAAAAAATAGAATAAGTGACTTTATTAATTTTTCTTTGAATTGGATGATCGTGGGTCAGGTTTTCCAATTTTAATTTCCAAAAGAAGGAAATCCAGCACCACAAAAAGTCAATTTTTGAGTGTTATCTTACGAAGAATGGAAATATTACCCTGGAGTCGAACTCTGGAATTTATTCGTGAATTCTATTTCTGCAAAGCATTTTTATATTTGAATAGATTATTTCTGCCAAATTTCAATTTTCTATCTGCATCCTTGATCGAGTTATTCGCGTTTTAATAACTTGACACTCAGACCAACGGACGGACAACATAGCCTTTTATTATTATTTTTGTGATTCTTTTAAACCTCTCTTTCACTCCCTATTTCCCAAACCGCCCTCAATTCCTCCATTCTTCTACCTAGCTCCCGCAACCTGTCGCCCAATCCTTCAGCCCATAAAATTTTTACATGCTCGGTTTGTTTATAAAAACGTCAAGCAAGTTACTCATATTTTCATACCATTTCTGTTTCAATAATATTATTTTTAGCTCATTATTACGATTTTTAATCTCTTCGAATAGTATTTCAGAGTTTTAGGTATTCCTTCTCGCAAATAACGCAACGAATATTGTTTTCATTGATTGCTACGAAAGTCATTTCCTCCTCCGTCCGTCGTTCTCTCCTTCTCGTAATAAAGGCTTTAAAGGCACGATTGAACCTATATTGATCGAAGCAACGATGGGATTTCGAAGTTTAACAATTCAGTTGGGAGGCAAGGCAACATCCCGTTAAAATGCCAAGATTTTTCCAAAATATACCATTCAAACGATTAACACGAGCGATTTCTAAGGCGAAAAAAGACCAATAGAATAAGAAACTTGAAAATGTTTTCTTTGGAATGTTCCAGATCCGAAGATAGGTCAGATTTTTCTAATTTCATTTTCCAAAAGAAGAAAAGCCTGCACGTCGAAAAGTACAGTTTTACATGTTACCTTATGAGAAATAGAAACAAGTGAAGATATAAAAATGAATTTTTATAGCCAACTTTTATATAGTTAATACTTTAATATGAATAAACTCTGTAATATAATTATGATAACCTTTTTGCTTGCATGGGCGTAAAAATTTGCAAAAGTGTCTACCAGTGATGCGGGGGTCTCTCTATTTAAACTTGAATCTTTTTACAGTTGTGACATTGGTAGAGAGAAGTAGAGAACTCGGTGACAAACGTAAAAATGTTTGGTATATATGTAGTAAGAAGTTTGATAGTATCTTTTGTTTCACTAATGAAAATACTAACTCGTCCATTCATATGGCTTAAAATTAACGAAAATATATTGCTAGTTTAGAGTAATTCAGCTTTAGACACTAGTAGGAGTGAAACTTGAATATTTCATATTTTAGTCACCTAACTTAAATTACAAAAATAATAAATTGTTTTTTTCCTAACATCACATCAACCATCCATATAAAACCACTGCATAAATATAGTTAGCTGAAGAATTGCTAAGCTGCAACACAACACTTTAAAATGTTTTATTTGAATTTGTTCAATTTCCTTTACAAGAGTATTACTTATGTTAAATACTGAAAAAAAGGAATATGATACTTAAATGTGAGGGCTTTTAGAAAAATGCAAGAACGACTGGTCTTAAAGGCCTATAATTAGAAAAGATTTCACCCAAAGTAAAAAATAAGCTAAGTGAACAGTTCCAAAGAATAAAATTATGTTCATGGCACAAACTACATAAATATAGCCATCTAAAGTAGTGCTCAAATGAATTTTCAATGTGAACTATTCCGAGAAGATAGCATTAATGATTATTAATAGTAGAGCAATACTAATGTGATTATCATGTAATAATAATAAAATGCATGTATAAGGCAATATTATAAGAATAGCGATAAGAATTTAATGATAATAATAAAATTCATCAAAACCTTGATTTTCCAGACGTATTTCTTAATGAAACTCATAGGGAAAACAGCTTTTGGAATAATCTTAAATGAATAAAGATAAAAGGTTTTTAAGATAAATAAGAACTTACTATCAATAACAATTAAGATAAATAAAAACCTACTATTATTAGCAGAAATAACCCTTCAAAAAACGTAGGAATGCTAGTATCAATACAAATTCACATTAAAATGAAGTTATCTTAACCTAGTATTATTTCCCCTTTTTTCTTGTTATTTCCCCTTGCCTCTTGGTGTGTACGTGTGCGTGTGTTTGTGGTTGCCTAGTAGGTCCCTCTCGCGGTCCTACAGACTCACAAACCTCGTAGCAACGGTGTGATTATCGGGTCCCTGGCGAAGATTAATCTCTCGCAAACCCGGCTCCTTTTTATCCTTTTCCCATCTTTAGGATTAGTGCTTGTGTGATTTGAGTGAGTGAATGTGAGAGTGACTTCGGGTCCCTGGCGTGGAGTAACACCCCCTAAACCTGTAAGTTGGTACTTTTCATTTTCTTTGACTTTTCACCTCCTTTCTTTTATCTCCCCTTTTTTCCTCTCTCTAATTTTTTAACTTTACAATTGAGGAGTTACATTTCTCATTTAACATAAATTTCGCCGTCGTCTCCTCCTTGAACTATCTATCGCTATCAGGATTGATTCTCCTATTGTTATCCCTTATAGTCCTAGAGAAAAACAAACCTTCTTACAGTCGATATCGTCATGTTTGCGCTTTCAGTAGTACGTGAGAATTGCAATTATCTATAATACCCTCAATCACAGTACGTGATGCAATTAGTGTTTTGGACACAGTAAAATCTTACATATTATCGGAAGAAAATATTGATGATGATGTTTTCATAATATGCATGATATTGAAAATTAGAATGAGTTAACGTTTGCACAGTTGCAGCACATTTTTCATTTGCATTTTAAATCACTTTGAATTGCGATATGAATACGGGACTTACACCAAACGACGCCTAAAAGAACAGATATTCATTTTCCAGCAATCGATTTTCGAATGCGCGTCGGATCGTTCCACAAAGTCGTTATTAACACGAAAATTTGACTAAATTTTTGATGCCAAAATTTTGTCGTCAAGGGCGACGGCATTGTTGCTGATCTAGAAAAATTACGTCTATATCTAAAAGCAATGACATGAACTTTGATATTGTATTTGAAATCAATTGTGAGAACTCTTCTTATATATTTTGAATGCATTTAATCGAAAGGGAAGTAATGATGGCTCAATTTGAACGGTAGGTTTGTTTACTGCAGTGCCATTTCTAAGGCGCGTAAGAAATGCGAACGAACATACGACCGCTAATATTTTAATTAGCTTTTCGTTTTGTTTATCTTGACGACGAAAGAACTTATTAAGTAGCTTTTTTAATTCGCACATTTTTGTAATCACTATAAATGCACCGGCCATGCGTCAAATATCTTGCTTAATTATTGAATTGAATTAATCATAATCATTGTCAATATAGTAATTTACTTTAAACTACCCAATACAATTTGCAAACGAAAAGATACTTTCAATGTACGCGTGAAATATCTTCCTATTTGAAATGTTGAGTTGTCCATCATTACAATGCATTGGAGTCGTTTCTGACTTAAAGTTTTTACGCTACGTGTTTATTTATTTTAAATTTACATGAAACTTTTCACAAATTTTCAATCGGTTTTTGCTCTTCATGATTTTGTTTCATTGCAACCTCTTTATGAAATGTCGAAAAATCGGAAAAAATCAAATATAAACTTAAAATATGAGGGAGGAGAATGGAAGAGAGAGGAGGAGGAAGAATGGGAAGTGCCTTAAATTTAATATTTAATCCAGGCACACCCGTCATATTGACGGGCTTTTGCACTAGTAGTATGTAAAGATTCCCATTGTTGAATAGAGGAAAAATTCAAATTTTTTCAATTTAAAGCAGATATTTACGTTAATTCGGTACGTATTTGAATTCTGCCTTCAAAAAATAAGAGCTCAGTTCTTTCAGATAGAAACATGTTCCTTTACCGAATTCGTATCCCAATTTTAAGCAATTTAAAAATGAATTTTTAAAAAGCCTCGCGACGTTTATTTTTATACATTTAACTGAGCATATTAGTTTTCGACGTTTATACTTTGGCTGGAACGATCCAAGAGGTTGATTTGCCAGAAATACACACACAAACATCGACGTTTATATTTCTTGAAAAGCAAAATCTAATATCGACGTTTATTTCAATACATTTCATCAATTTTTATCTAGAAAAGTGTTATAAATTGAATTCTTTTTAATTAAATTTAACTGAAAGTGTATAAATAAAAAGGCCTTAAAGACAGTGACATTGGCGACATTAGAAAGCAAATTCCGAATGTTGTGTTGCCGTTTGGTGTGGCCAATACAGACTGTCTCTACCGTTTTGGATGTTTGGTGGCAAAATATGTTTAGTTTTAGAGCGGATAACAAAGTTTTAAAATCATGACGCATAAATTTCGTAGAGAATGTAGCGGTGAAAATGGAAACTTATCGACGACAATTCATTTTCGTCGAATTTAAAAAATTTAGCGACATTTATCGATTTAAATCGAATCCTACCAAGCTTAGTTATATCATAAGTAAAAAGTGTCACTATTATATATATATATATATATATATATATATATATATATATATACAGTAAAACCTGGTTAAATAAATAAACAATACGGCCGCTAAAAATTCGCAAATGTTTAAACAAATTTTTAAGGTTTCTGTATTTCCGAATGTGCTACAAAGCTAAAAATTTTTGCAAAGGTAGAATTTGTAAAATAGCGAAATAGAGGTTATAGAAATGTTGATATTTTCATTTGTTTGGCAGTTAAACATTCTTAAAGTTTAAACATAGACGAATTTATAGGTATTTAGAGATGAGCTAGGGAGCTGAAATTTAGTTTATTTAGAGGTTAGTGAAGATGCACAAATAGACATTTGAAAATCTCCATGATGGACGCAGGGAAGCCTGAGCTTAAATCCTTAAACCTTCTTCTGCCTTTTGCCTATACATCCATATATCTTCTTCGAAACAAAATTGAATCAAGTCGTTGGTTTACTGCAGAGCAGCATGTTCCCAGGGTCGGATTAAGGCATAGGCCAATTAGGCCATTGCCTAGGGCGCGAGGCGGGTGCGGGGCCTGCCTCGAGGGAAAGGGCGGCGGGGCCTCTAGGACCTCCAGAGAGATAGTGTTTGCTGGCCCGCAGTTGATTGGTTCTAGTAATTATTAGTCACCGCTAACTGTTAGCGGTAACTAAGGGAGAGTAATGTTTTCAAATGCACGTAGTTCCGTGAAAACGGAAGAAAAACACCTTTGAATGTGGTCTGGTTGGAAAACACGGACTTCCGTGAGGGTGCAACGGGTGTCCTTTGTTTTTCTCAACTCCCCTTCTTCAATTCCGGACGCGTTCCATTTTTCCTTTTGGTTAACGTGTAACATGTAGACCTATAGTCATAAACATTTTTAAATGTCTCAGAATGGAGATGTCGTCTCATAATTTGCACTATTTTACGCAGAAAAGAATGTTATTCTTTATGCAATTCTAATCGTCTAGTCACTTATCTGATTCGCATTCGCTCGAATTGTACGATTTTGGTATAAATTTCCAGATTTTTTCACATTTCAAAAGGAGGTTACCAAGGTCACTGGCATTGCGTTCCGCGGTATTTTCAGTGCATTTACACTTCGATTACACTCAAAACACGCATAAAGAACAATGATTGATTGAAAATTAACGTAAAAACTTAACCTTTTGAGATTTTGCTTAAACTTTGAGACTTGGTGTGATATAAGACATTGTTAAATTTTTGTCGTGTGAGTTATAACCCAAAATTTTAGTATTAGGTATAATTTCCTGCATATAAAAATATTTGCTATATAGAAGTGGTTATAAAAATTCATTTTTATGTAATCGCTTGTTCATAAATTTATCGGAAAAACTCCGCGGAATAATGGTTCGGGTCTCGGCTGGTTTGGTATATTTGGAGATCCTGATAACGAATATTATAATTCCAATTGTCAGAAATTAATATCTACAGATTAATTAATTAATTAATTTCCCCCAAAACAATGTCACAAGATAGGTTTGAAAGTATTTCAAAATTTTTCCATTTTGTAGATAATTCAAAAGTCGAAAGGTATACAGGAAATAAGAAACTTTTCAAAATTCAACCGATTATTGATTATTTTAATTGTAAATTTCAGAGTATATACTTGCCAAAGGAAAATATTGCTGTAAATGAATCCCTTTACACTATGGAAAGGTCGTTAGTCTTTCAAGCAGTATTTTCCTTTGAAATCTTCTAAATTTGGCATTAAAACATTCGAACTTTGTGAATCTGGCATCGGATATCTATGCAATTTTACTGTTTACTCTGGATCATATTCCACTATTTCAGTTTCTGAAACACCAGACGGATTCAAAACATCAGCAATAGTAATTAAATTGATGAAACCTTTATTTGGAAAAGGTTATACATTATGGATTGACAATTATTACAATTCACCAGATTTGGCAAATTTTCTAACGATTCGAGGAACAAATGTTGCTCGAACTTTGCGTTTTAATAGAAAGAACGTCCCCAAAGAAGTAAAATCTGCCAAATTGAAGAAGGGGGAGCAGGTCGCTAAGGTTAGCAATCAGATTATGGTTTTGAAACGGAAGGATAAGAAGGACATAGGATTTATTTCAACCTTCCATCGCAATAATTTTCAGAAAAAAGACGATAAATTTAAACCGGCTTGCATTTTGGTTAAAGCAATGGGGGAGTGGATTTGAAATACCAAAAACTTCAGCCTTACCTTTTAGAACGTAAAAAAAGTAGCAAGTGGTACGTAAAATTGTTTAAACGTCTACTAAATGTTTCTGTTCACAATTCTTTAATAATGTACAATAGTTGTCATAATATGATGGACCATCTGAGCTTTCGTCTAACTTTAATACAACAACTTCTCGAGAAATATGTAAGTGTTTCGGAGTCGCCGAGTGCTGGACGACCGTCACTAAATCCGTTTATTTGAAAGGCACTTCATTGACAAATTATCCCCGACCGGTAAAAAATCTAGACCTCAGAGACGATGTGTAGTGTGTTCGGCAAAAGGAAAAAGAAAGACACGGTGTATTGGTGCTCTGAGTGCAATGTAGTCCTGTGCTTAGAAGGTTGCTTCAAGATCTACCACACGGAACAGAATTTTTAAGAAGAATAATAAGAAGAAGAATTTTACGAATATCTTGATCATGGTATTAGAATGTAGTTGGAGGCAACAAAACAAATCTCGCATGCCTTAAAGAAATACTATTGCGCTAATCATTCTTGTTTTATGAACCGATATTCTATTCGCCGAGCGATATTGTAATACTTTATAAGAATATCACAACGAAAATAAACAGATATAATAACAATAGTATTATTGTAATTATATTAAAATTGTATGCAAATCCGTTCAATAGAAAAAAAGATAAAAATAATTGTCTGGGTACGTCAAAATCCCAACTTTTGTTTAAATGTCCCCCGTTCGTGGGATAGACTAGAATTTAAATCACCTCCATCGCTGAAGGGTTAAGTAGCTTATCGGGGGACAGGAAAAACTCCAAATAGCTAAAAAAAAAGAATGTCCAAGCTACGCTCCTAACTCCGTTCCCGATATCCTTATTTAAAATATGAGAGGAACGAATTTCCGGCGAGCGAAGAGAGTAAATGTGGATGCAAGGAGGGTGTGGGGGTTGTAGGGTGGGCAATCTCTGAAATACTTACGTATTTTGCCTCATAAATTTCTCCCACAAGAATAAACAAACATGAAAACAAACAACTTCTAAACAAAAAGCAGCTATCATTAGAAATAATACACAAAAATCCTAGTTAAGTGTGATTCTGATTAAGGGTTTCGTAGGTAAAGTAGTTAATAAATAACTTCAGGGAGTGGATGGGTAATTGAAAATGATCTGTTATCTGGATGGGTTAGCCACCCGCACAACACGCAACCAGTGATAGCTATTTTTTACAACTTTATTATTTTCTCAAAATATTTTGTATCAATTTAAATAAAATTTTATACGATTTCTCACATTATAGTAGGGTGTCTTTATGACGTTTTTCAGCTTTATATCTCAAATAGCTTCCGAGATAAAAGGAGGAGGGCAACTTGAATTGCCACTTTTTCCTTTCCGCCACTTTAAAGAAATTTAAAAAATAAAATACGATTCATAATCAGAAGATTATGGCCTTTCATTTGATATCCAACATGTATTTTTTTAATGTTGAATTTTTAACCTCCCGCCATCTTCAACAATTTTCCGTCACTTATTTCTTTATAAACTTTTCCATATTTTTCGTGTCGTTGGGCCAGTAATATACTTATGCATGCCAAATTTGAAGTCCCTTCCTCCCTCAGTCCACTTATGCAACACTGAAAAAATGACGCACCTAGATCTAACAGCTTCCGAGATATCCATTCCTCACCTACTACGGCAGCAGCACCTACTACCCTGCTGTGTCAAAAGTTGGATTGAAAGCGTGTGTCAGGCTACTTACAAAAATATGAAAAAATGACGGCCTAGCTCAAAAGACTTCCTGGATATTCATTGCTCATAGTGTGATTGCACCCCTACCTACTTTTTCGATTATATGGGCAATGTACATAACTAATAATATTAGCTATTAATAATTCATAAACCTTCCTGAATAATCCCATAAAAGCTACAATTTGAAATTTGAGCGAATATTTATCAAGAAACGATTATGAGCTATCACTTACTCGAAAACGAATATGAACGGTTATCCGTTGAGAAACGATTGAGTGATTATTCGATTTGAGAAACGAATTCGAGTGATTATTCGATTATTCGTTGAGAAACGAATTCGAGTGATTATTCGTTGAGAAACGATTATGAGTGAATAATCGATTATGGATATTCGATTATACCATCACTCTGATATAATCGAATAATTCGATTATGGATATTCGAATATACCATCACTAGTCAGGCCGCGTGAGGATTACAGCGTTGTCAAATCATTGTTTTGATCCGGACTTCTGAGCGTTCTCGGGCGGTAACTTTTTTTGGAAGTGGGTGTACCGTATTTACCCGAATCCGAGACGAGTTTTTTTCCTCCAAATTTCAGCTTGCGAAAATCGGGGGTCGTCTTAAATTCGAGTACGAAGTCCTATACCGTGAATACATCGCGGTCAATAGTCAAATCGTTGCGATTCAATTCGTGGCGCGTCGATTCGTCACAACAAACTCGTTGCGCGTCAATACATCGCACGACAAAGCCATCGCGCGTCAATTCATCGTTAGACAAATTCGTCGCGTGAAAATTTCGTCGCGAGACAAATTGGAAGGGGAGACACCATGGCTGGTGTACGCCAGGGAAATACACTTGTTGGGTTGGGTGTCACCCCCTGGCATACGTCATCCAATATGTCTCGCGTAATTCCCAAAGAGAATTGCGATTCATTCTGGTGTTATCGAAGTATAAAGAATTTTTTTTGTATGGAAGTGTCTTCCTCTGCCGTTCACCCGTTATGGTGTCTCGCCTTCCATTTTGTCTCGCGATGAGTTTGTCGTACGATTTATTGACTTGCGAAGAATTGACGCGCGACGAACTGACCGCGACCAGTTGTCATAGAACCATAGGAAGCATTGTTACACGTTTTATCGTTTTTTAAACAAATGAAACAAGATAAAATAATTGTATCTCTGTTTCACTAAAAAGTGGAAAAATGTAAAAATTATGTATAACTGGACACCTTCAAAGCACATGTATGGTTATGAAAGAAATCTTTTTTGGAATAAAAAACTTTGTAAACTGAAAATTCGATTCTAAGTTGTATGTTCCGTATTTGAAGCCAGAGATTAATTTTACAGTATATGCATACAGTTTAAATTGTATTTTTTACTTTAAATATGGAATGCCGCTATAAATGTTTCAAAACCCAAGAATAGATAGTTTGAGATTTTTTAAGTGTCCCGTATTTATCCCGTATTTTATTGGAGAATTTTGTTGTTTATCCCGTATCTTCAAAACCAAAATCTGGCAACCCTAACCTATAGTGAATACGTGTGTTCGAAATATACATTCAGTGAGAAATTAGGTCATAAAATCTTTTTTCTGTCTTGAGAGTCTGCTAAAGGGGGGGGGGTCATCTTAGATTCGGGGTCATCTTGGATTCGGGTAAATACGGTACTTAAATAAACAACCAACAAACGAATATGAATGCGCAATGTAAGCACACATAACATTAAACTGTCCCTTATATTAAATCACTAGCTGAAATTATCCGGTGTTGCTCGGGTTTTTAAGTCAAAACAAAACATAATGAGGAAGATTTGAGAATAAAGTCAGGTTAATTTTTGTTGTAGTGCTTAATGATATGCAATATTTCATATCCACACATCTTTTGCCCAAATAAATAAATTTTTCCTGCATCCTTTATCGATGAATTTGGCCACTGTATTTTTTATCAAATAATCATAATAAACAGTCGATGGAACCACTTTTAAATATAGTCATTTCACTCGAATTGATTTCCATTGAAAGAAACTGCATCATATTATGTGGCCATGAATCTCAAAAACATTAAAACCTTGAGAAGGAATTGCAAGCTCTAGGGATGCAACATTGGGAAAATGTTTGAAGATATATTCAAATTTAGCTTAACCACACGTTATCGCTTTCAAAGGCTGATTTGATGAGTCAAATTTGTCACATGAATATTTTAAAGTCAAACCTACGAAACAAAATGAGTTCCCGGACTTTGAAATCGAATTTGGCGATAAAAAGTGTTGGTATGATATGGGAAGTGTTATTATAATCTAATATATATAATTGGCTTAATTGATCCATACAAATGTTCAGGTGAAAAGAAAGCAAACCGTACATATAGATGTTCAAAGGACGAAGAGTTAACGATTATAAATTTTGGTCGAAATTAAAGAATTGTTATTGAAGTTTTCTTATTTAACCTTTCAATGTTAATGAAAAACATTTCGCTGCAGAACACATAAAAAGTTTTTAGAGAACGAAAGCACATAAAATTGTAGATTAAAACTGTCTTCCACTTATATAATTGGGAATGAGCTTTTGAATCAGGATAGTGACCCCATTCCTTAACCGCCGTTTGCACTGTCCGACGGAAAAATGTGAACTTGGGTTTCTCCGTATCGCTTCCTTTACGTTGTTTTTCTTTCGCGCTTAAGTTGTCGGTTACAACAAACCCCCCTCCCCCCCTTTTCTCCTACTACGTTCACTTTCCCTTTACTTCGGCCAACAGTCTTCTTCCCTCCCCCGTTGTCACCCCCCCCCCCCCCGCTCTCTTCCCCCCTTTTTCTCTCCTCCCCTGGTACCGTGTATAACGCACCGAGCTTCCCATCTCGCGCATTAATTTACCTTCAGCACTCTGAAGAGGGCTACTTGCTAGCCGAAATACGCGTATCAGTTCATACTCCCTTTCCTTCCTTCACCGATTCTTTGTTTTATTTTGATTTTATTAAACATTAACGCCTCGGATTTTCAATATTGGCTCGATTTTGGCTTGGCAGCCGAAATACGCGTATCAGTTCATACTCCCTTCCTTTCCTCGAATCGGCTTCACCGATTCTTTGTTTTATTTTGATTTTATTTTTTTCATGTTTCATGTTCTCTTCCGCCTTCTTGTGTTTTAAACTTACGACAAGGGTCACTGCAACCCCCTTTTTTGGCATACCCGATATTTTTTATTCACTTTTAATTATTCATCTTAGTCGGCCTCGCCGAGGTTTTACTATTTTCTAATTTTTTGACCTCGGTTAGTTTTGTATTTTTATTTACAAGGGTCACTGCAGTTTTTTTCGCATACCCGATCTGTGTGAATGTTGAGTGTGTTTGGAGGTCCCTGGCGCGGAGTCTCCCGTAAACCTAGGTTGGTTGACCTGCTGTCCCTGGCGCTGGCCGTAAAAAGTCCCTAGACAGCAGCTGGAGTATCTAGATGTATGGGTGAGGTTTTTATGTTTTCAATTTTTAATCTTTTAATTTTTTTAAAATTTTCAAATCTTTTTTCTTTCCTTACCTTACTTTATTGGAGTACCTCAATTTTATTATGGCATTTGGAGATTTTTTACTTTTTATCATTCCACTTACTTTTTGAAATAATTAGGCAGATTTATAGTTTTGTGGTGATTGCCCCTCTTTCTTTCTTACTGTAGTTTATATTATTTCTTTTATTTAACATTAGGTATTGTTTATAATGGTTGTCAAGTAGATTGTTAATCCAACAATATGCTCATTCCCATGTTATTTAAAGGGGAAAAAATTAAAAGAGGAAAACATTTTATAAATAAAAAATTTAGTTCAAATCGTTTTAAGAACCCTCCCATTTTGCTTAGTTTTTTATTGCGCTTAAAATGGTACCTTCATCTTGCTTCTATGGTCTGTAGTTGTTTCGTTATAAATTCACAAACAAACATTTTTCAAAATATTTATGGTAGATATAGAAATTGGACTCTAGAATGTGGTGACAATGGGAGTTGTCATGGTAGCTTTAATTTCTCATTGTTAAAAACATGAAAAAAATACTCGTTTTATTCAGATTCTATACACACTTTTACGCTAATTCGATGTGGATTTGAATTCTCTCTTCAATAAAATAAACTTTGTTCTTTCAATCATAAAACCATCATCCAAATTTATTGTTCATACCATGCTTGTAAGGACTTTTAAAAACTCAATGTTAATGTCATGTTAATCGAATTGAGAAAATAAACTCCTGGGATCGAACCCATGACTTCAATGCAGACAGCATGTGGTTGAAAATTTTAAAGCAGCGATGCCGAGTAATTCCTGAGAGTTTCATCAAAAAGGAATGGAAAGTTTTTGAGTTATAAGCATTTTTATTATTCCCCCATTTTAGTCCATTACCATGACCAAAATGGCTTATTACTAGGTATATTTAGATATTGTGAAAGATGTTGCCATTTCTACTTATCAATGACTATAATCATTTCTTCTTTTGCAAAATAATGTTGACCCAAGTTAACTTACTCTTAGTGTTGGTTTATAATAATAAATACTGGCATGGAATGATTAGGAAAGAATGCATTCTTACTCAAACTATTTGTTTTGGTATGTATGAAAATGCATTAGGCGGTATCAGAATGACAGGTGACCTGGAAAAGATACCATTTTTTCGTTTTCCTCTTGCAGGAAGCATTGGGCTATCCTTTCGTGACTGTGGTTGAACAAGAAGACTACTTCAATGCTTATAACATCTTCCATCGCCTCTCAGGACCTCTCGGTGAAACAAAAGTTCTGTAAGTTTTTAAAAAAACTTCAAATTTGATGAAATGGATAAAAGTGTAAAATTTATTTCAAAATATTACCATGGTGTAATATATATTTAAGGTAATAGAAAAGCATGTTATTTTGGCATTTAGTTAAACATGAGTCATCGAAATATTAAAAAATATTTTCAAGTGATTTCATCAAATCTGTAAGTCATAATGTATTGAATTTCTTTATGAAGTAATCTTGGTAGTATTTTTTTCCATTATTTGCATGCATATATTAGTCTATCTTTCGTATCCATGCTGTAATTTTGCTGAATAATATATTAAAATGATTAATTTACCCAAGTGACCTTTATAAGTTCAGTAACTGAAAATTTCTCATTCCATTGTAAGGCTGCTTGGCCCTCCTAATTTCACCACATCTTGGCCAGCATACAATAGATGCTTTAAATAGAACTCTTGGCTGACTATAACAGATTTCTTCATTTCACCTAAATGAACAAAAGTCACCCAGGAGATATTGAAGTTATCAAAAATGTTATCACTCAAACATTATAATGTTGTCAAGTGTATAGTAATAATTGTCCATCAGAAAAACTTGACAGGAAATGTTACTCGAGTTAAAAATCAGTTGTGTGGTTTTATAATTTATTCCAGCTTTTGAGAATTTAACCTTCTTTGTTTTCTCATAAGCTATTTTTCAACACAATCCTTTCACTTCATCATCTTCTTCCATTGAATACAGTTAAAACAGAATTCAGTTATTGGTATATATTTTTTTTAAAAACCTTATCTTACAGTAATGGTTACAAAGGTGCTGCAGCAATTAAAATTATTACAATTTTTATAACTGGTTTTAAAGTAACTAATGTGCCTATTTTTACGGAAACCTTTGAATTCCATTGAATGTTTGTTGCCCATAGAAGCCTAATTTGTTTCCTTTCATAAGCTAGGCAACATTTTCTTTTCTGTGGATTTTATTTATTCATTTTACTGCTGTGAACTATTATGAATGGTTTTCAGTTTATGTGAAATGTTGCACAATTCAAACAACCTAAAATTAACTCTTTAATCATGATCAAAAACAATCAATAAAGCTCATAATTCAGTGAAGTATAAAGTAATACTTAAATAATTCTAGATTTTCCAAATTTATCATACTGAAAGAATTTAAAATACATAATAATAATAATTTTATTTGTCCCAGGACATATACATATATGTATAGGATAAGTCAAGTTGGCTATACAAGTAAGTGAGGATAGAAAAAAAATACAAATACAATTACATGACAAGTAAACATTTAGGTACAATTAAATTAATAAATCAAAAAATTATATCAGCATTTACCCATGAATTCATCTATTGAGTAAAAACAATTTTCTACCAGGTATTCTATCAAAGCCCTTTTAAATAAACAGGGGTTATTAATGCTTTTTATTTTACATGGTATTTTATTATAAAATTTGGATCCTGCAAATGCAGGACTGTGTTTGTACATGTTAAGATTATGAGTAGAGGTCTTAAAATCAAGTTTACCTCTGGTATTGTAATTGTGTACTTGACTATTAGTTTCCAGATCTAATAAAAATTGGTTATTTACAACAAATGTAATTGCATGAAGCAAGTAGATGGAGGGTAAGGTGAGTAATTTGAAGGACTTGAAATATTTTCTGCAACTTGTACTCCTATTGACTTTTGCCATGATTTGTACTGACCATTTCTGTAATTTGAACAGTCTGTCTGCATGTGCCCCCAGACTACAATGCCATATTTAAGTCTGCTATATATATAAGCATAGTAAACGGATAAACAGCTTTCGATATCAGTTAAATTTATAATTCGTCTTAGAATATAACAGCCTACAGCAACTTTAGAACTAACTGAGTTAATATGATTTTCCCAGTTAAGACAGTTATTGATAAGTACGCCAAGGAATTTGGTATCCGACTGGGAGGGAAGATCAAGATTAGAAACATGTAAAGAGGGAGATATGGTAATCTTTTTTTGATATGGATGGAATTGCATGAAACATGATTTTTTATAATTGATTTGTAACCTGTTATAATCACACCAAGAGACCATTTTATCAATGGCTTGTTGGCAGTGGTTAGATACATCATTACTGGTGCTATTAATGAGATGGTTGGTATCATCTGCGTATAGAAATAGTTCACCATTATCAAAGCAGTTGGGAAGGTCATTAATATATAATAGGAAAAGTAGGGGTCCTAAAATAGAACCCTGGGGGATACCTCTTGTTACTCTTTGAAATTTAGAAGTGTATAGAATTTTAGAGTGTGATGATTTAAGAGTTACTGCTTGGGTCCTATTAGTTAAAAATGATTTAATCCAATTGTTAGCTATTCCTGTTATACCATATGAATGTAGCTTCCGTATTAGAATATCATGGTCAATAGAATCAAAGGCCTTAGAGAGATCATAGAAAATCCCTGTGATGTTTTCATGGTTGTCTAGACTCTGAAGTATGGAATTAATGAATTTGTAGATAGCCATTTCTGTACTCCTTCCTTTAACAAACCCAAATTGGTTGGTAGACAAAATATTGTGTTTATTAATAAAGGACATGATTCTATTATACATTGCATATTCAAAAACTATGGAAAAAATTGAAAGAACAGAGATGGGTCTATAATTACCAATATCCTGTGGATCACCTCCTTTGAGAATGGGAACAACCTTAGCTATTTTTAGTTTCTGAGGAAATTCACCAGAGATAGAAGATTCATTTACTAGGTGTACAAGAACAAGAGCAATACATTTTTTAACTTCTTTGGTAATTATCATGCCAGGAATGCTGTCAATGCCACTGGAATGATTAGAGCTAAGTTTGTTAAGGATCACCATTAACTCCTTTACATCAGTGGGATAAAGAAAAATTGAATTTGGGCTTACTTGGTTCTTAGGGACAAACCTTTGAGAGTGGGGAAGGATATTGATATTGGGTTGATTGTCCAAATTTAAGAAATGGTCATTGAGAGAGTTTGCAATAGTTAGTAGGTCAGTAACTGATTTCCCTTTAATGGCAATGGATTCTATACTAGACTTCCTATTACAAGTGGAGGTATTACTTTTGATTATATTCCAAGCAGCTTTTATTGGGTTGTTAGATTTTTTAATCATATCAATGTTAAAAGACTTTTTTGTTTTCTGCACGAGCTTGGCATAGAACCTTTTACACTGTAAATAATGATTTTTATCAGACTCAGCTTTAGTTGACCTGTAGTCATTATACAAATGTTTCATCTGAATTGATAAGGCACTAATTTCAGGGGTAACCCAACTTTTCTTCTTTGATTTAATATTATTGTTTAATACAACATTCTTTAAAGGGAAACACATGTCAAACTTGTGCAAAAAAATCTTTAAAAAATTATCAAATTTATCATCAAGTTTATCTACTGAGTGAACTTCTGACCAATCTTCAAGTTGAAAAAGATTACCAAATGTTCTCTTTGCTTGTTCAGTAAAAAATCGTTTCACAGACGGAGTGTATTGCTTGGGTTCAGTCCTTAACTCATAAGAAAATGAAGTCGACTGAGCAAACTGGTCAGAAATGCATGCATTAATCACAGAACTATTAGTAACATTTAAATTTGAGAAAATATTATCTATAACAGTGGCTGATGTTTTACTAATTCTAGTAAATTCATGAATAGTAGGTCTTAAATTGTAAACTTTAAATACATCTAGAAGTTGAAATTTCTGTGGGCATTGAGAACTGAAATCAACATTAAAATCACCACACACGATCATTGAGCCAATATTATTACAAATAATATCTAGTGCAGCAGATAGTTTGCTGGTAAACGAAGGAAAATCACCATTTGGGAACCTATAAACACACATTATTGGAATTTTAGAGGTACCCAGTAACACCTCAATTGCACAGCATTCAAAATTAGATTCAGAAGATAACTTTTTGACCTTGATTATAGTATGAGTTTTATATTCTTCCTTTACCAGTATTAAGACACCTCCATGCTTGGAATCTGGTCTACAGTAAAAGTCAGCTACAAAAAAGCCAGTTATTAGAATACTGGGAAGTTCATTTAATGTGAGCCAGTGCTCAGACAAACAAATTATATCAACATTTTGTAAGCTTAACCATAATTCTAGTTCATCCACTTTACTCCGAAGTGACTGAATATTCAAGTGAATTATTGTGAAATTGATTGTAGTGTTTGAAGAGGTGGTGTGGGTTTCTTTAACTACATACATATTATGATTTAATGAGGGGTTACAAGTAGTAGTATTAATACCTTCATTTTCATAATGTATAATTATCATTATTGCATAATGAAGGTTTAATTATAAGTAGCACATTTAAAAAGCTTCCTTAATATTATACTTCAAGTATTTAATCTAATAATTAGCTACAGAAAACTAATGTAAACTAAAAGTTCAGTGTCAAATGCTTAGTTCAATTTCTCACTTTTATAGTACATATAATAAAGATCATACTCCCTACTTGGCATTCACAGCAAAACACTATTTCCAGAGTATTTTTACAAAGAATTTGCAGGTACAGTAGAATGTCCGTTATCCAGATTAATTGGGTTTTTATCTCTTTGTTATAACACCAATGAAAGGTGCCATATGAAGTTTCTTGACATACCAAATGCATAAATAAGTACAAAAATGTGATCAATGTATGGACTGAACTATTTATTTAATCACTGAAAAAGCTTGTAATTTTGGTTTGTTTTATGTGGTGACAATCTTTTATCTGAATTCCTCTAATGTATCATTGCATGTTTACAATGTCCATAAAATATTGTCATGGTTTTGAAAATATGCTAGAGGTGTCTCTGCTGCCACTAATGCAGAGTGGATTGCAGCTCATTATTCCTTTCTGCTGTAGTAGAAAAATGGGAAAGTCCCTTCATAAAATATTCGGGAAGTCTCTAGCATGGATTTTCTGCTGCATGATTAATCCACTCATGGATAATCTAGGTTCTACTGTATTTGATTACCATTCAGAGCTTTTTTCTGTGTTTGGAATTCAACATCAAATCTTGGCTTTTTGAAAATACATAACAAACTTAAACTTGGATATATATATAATCAATGGGCTGCACAGTGCGAGTTGTCAATGTAGTTCAAGTTTTTCATTGTTAAAAATTGGAAAAATAATTAGTATGTATTTTGGATTCTGAACTAATTATCGAGATAATTCAAGATGGATTCAAGCTTTCCTAAAACCAAACTTCAGTCAGTTTTCTGCCATTTGGTTCAAGTGTTAAGTTCGTATCTGAATTTTAAAATGCAAACGAAAACTTCTGCACTTGTGTTGCAGTTAGTAAATAGGGATGGGACGGTTCCACTTTTTCCCAGTTCCGGTTCTCGGTTCCAGTTATATTAATCTGATCTCGGTTCTGGTTATTAGGCGTTCTTTGTGCAAAGTGAACGCATATAAGAGATGTCGTTTCCGTCCGTCCGTCCGCATGTTTAATCTCCTGAACCGCTTTTCGTACTATCGTACTATCATCCTGAACCGCTAGACTTACTTCGATGAAAGTTGGTATTTGGGAATTTTCCTAAAATTTGTCGACCGATGCCAATTTTGTTTAAAATCAGACAATAATTAAGACCACTTTACATGAAGACCTACATGTATTTTGCAACGTACTTCGTAAGTGTCGTTAAATACTCATCTGAGAGAAAAATATTGAGGACAAAAGTTAAATAAAATAATTAAATAAGCATTTTTTGTCAAATAATTTTCCCATAAAACGTAATATTTACAATAAAGTTAAAGAAAAGAAATTAACGTATTTACGTAATTATAAGATTTTCGATGTTCTTTTGTTCATTTCAAAAATATTAATTAAAGATTTTACAGCTCGGGAACCGCTGGACATATTTTAATGAAATTTGGTATTGGGGAGTTTTACTAAAATTTGTTTATCGTTTCCAATTTTGGTTAAAATCGGACAAAAATAACGACTACTTAACATGAAGATGTACCTGTGTTTTACAATGTGCCTGTTTTGCAACTCGGGAACCCCTGGATGTATTTTGATAAAATTTGGTATTGGTAAGTTTTACTAAAATTTGTCAAACTATTCCAGTTTTGGTTGAAGTTTGACGATAATTAGGACTATTTTACATGAAGAACTACATGTAGCTTACAATGTACCTGTTTCAACTTGGAAACCACAGGACGTATTTGATAAAATTTGGTGTTGGGGAATTTTACTAAAATTTGTTGATCTCAAAGAACGCATTTGGAAACTCTGTGCACTCCGACATGGAGTACACATTTCCATACCTGTAATCAGGGGCAACCGCTGGCATAGGGCCATGGACCCATGGCCCTACCAAAATTCACAGAAATAAAAAAGCACTATAAATAATTGTTTTTGAACAGATTGATTTCATTTTTGAGTCTTTAATAAGTTTAATTTGTCGTGAAGCAGCACAATACTCCAGTCGTTAAGAGAATTTATGGAAGGAGTGGGTGGCGAGGGAGTTCCCCTATTCCAACAGCCAGTGCCAAGGCTTCGTCTAGCTGGCTCGGTCACAAGACATGGAACGTATGCGCACTGCATGCTTTTCTCCCCCTCACCTACCCTCTCCCACTTGAGTATATCAACCGTTGGGGCCAAGTTCAGTTTGGCTCGGCCAGCCTTCAAGCTAGCAGCTCAGTGTAGTAGTATTGGTGAGCGTGAATGTTTCAATTTTCCACAGTGAATATGATAAGTGCTTTATTAAAACTGCCGTTTTCATTGTTGTCTTAGGATGATAAACTCGAAATAAGACGAATAGGAAGACCTCTCTCTAATTTGAATTTAGTTAAAAAGCAACAATGTGCCAACAAACAGGAAAACTGTTGTAAATTTATTGCTGATATTTATTCGAAGATCAATTGGCTGTGTGGGTGTGATGAAAAAGTGCTTTTTTTGTTTTCCTTGTGTTCTTTTCCAAGGAGATGTCAGCTGGCTGAGGAATGGGATTTCAGACTTGGTACACATTTGGGAAAAAATGAGGGCTCACGAAAAATCTAAACAGCATGAACAATGTTTTGAGTTTATCGTTGCTGGGTAAAACAAATATTCAAAGTCAGTTTAACTCACAGTATTGGCTAGCTATGTCTAAACATAATGAACAAGTAGATAAAAATAGGTACTTATTAAATTTTATTATAAATTGTATACGTTTTTGTGGGGCATTAGAATTAACATTGAGAAGGCATGATGAATCGAATGAGTCGCAAAATAAGGGAGTTTTTCATGAGTTAATCCAGTTTAGTTCTGGGTTAGATAAAGATTTAAAAGTTCACCTTAGTCAATCAGCTGTGTTTAAAGGTACGTCTAAAACTATACAGAATGAGTTGCTGAAATGCACGTTAGAAGTATATCATGAAGAAGTTCGCAAAGAAATTCAAAAAGCAGATTATGTAGTATTGATAGCCGATGAAATTACTGACTTGTCATGTCAGTTTCAGTTAGTCATTGTATTATGTTACATTGCAGGTGGAAAACCGGTAGAAAGATTCTGGAATTTCATTAATCCTGGTGGACATGATGCTCGTGCAATCGCAGATTGTATTTTAAAACAACTCGACCCCCTAATTGGTGACAGTCCGAATAAACTTATAGCACAAAGTATTGATGGTGCTTCTGTTATGAGTGGATGTTTAAATGGCATTCAGAAACTGATAAAAGACAAGTATCCACTTGCTAATTTCATCCACTGTTACGCCTACCAGCTGAATCTCATTATGTCTAATGCAGTGTCCATCAACCACCAAACCCGTAACTTTTTTGCACATTTTTCTGGAATCTGTTCATTTTTTCTAATTCGGTCCAAAGAACATAAATGTTGGATAACGTTGTACAGAGAAGATTGCCCCGGGTATCACATACCAGATGGAATTTCCATTCCCATGGAGTCAGCTCTGTTTATGAATATAGGAAGAACTCATAATGGTTATGGAAATTATTGAAAACAGTGATGGCATTAAGTTGCAGTCTACTATAACACAAGCAAGTGCTTAGGCTGAAAGAAAATAACTTTGTCGTTTGGATAACATTTTTCCACCGGATAATGCCTCACATGGAAATAATTTTTAGTCAGGTTCAAAAACGAATCACTTAACCAGTTAAGTACAGCAAGCGATACAGCATTTCAAGAATAGCATACAGACAGAAACCAAGTTGATGTGATTACCGAACAGGTTGAAGTCGAGTTAGAAAATGAAGAGGAAGAAGTTTGACCAAAAAGACCGCGGATCACTGACAGCAACTCTGCTTGCAGGAAGAGAGAAGGTAAAGAAGTTTGTGACATCATAATCACAGAAATAAAAGATAGATTTCAATTTTCTGGACACCTTGTGGCTATGAATTTATTTGTGGTCAAAGAATTTGATAATTACAGCAAAAAATTCCCTGACGTATCTCAGCGAAATAATTGAAAAGTATCCTTTTTTGGAAAAAAATAGACTGAATAGTGAACTTCAAGTTTTTTACAAAAGAGAGGAATTGAGAGCAGGTTCTGGTGCAGTACCATTTCTGTTGTTAATTTTGGGTGATGATTTGTGTGAAACATTTCAAGAGACAATAAAGCTTTTAAAAGTGTTGATCAAGACATCAATGCCGACATCAGAAGCAGAACGGTGTTTTTCAATGATGAAAAGAATAAAGACTTTCCTTAGGAATAGTATGAAAGAAGAAAGACTAAGTGCTTTAGGCATGCTATCGTGTAAAAAACTTATGTAAATAACAAAGCTTCAACAGAAAAGTTATTAATTTATTTTCTGACAAGAAAGATCGCTGAATGGACTTGATTTACTGCTCATTTTAGCTGCAAGACACTTTTTTCATCTATTCGCTACTGTACATTTTTCAGTAAGTAAAAAAATAAATACTTTTTGTTTTATAATTTTAGGTTTTTTTAATCATGTGTTGGCCCTACCAGTTGAAACAACCACCAGCCGCCACTGCTTGTAATCTGATCTCGGTCTTGAGGCACATTTCGCTTCCAGCATAAGCTCCTATTAACTTCAGTTTGGCCATCCGCATGTTCGTTCTCGGCTTCTACCAAACGGATATTTATGAAATTTGATATTAAGGACATACAGTCCAAGACAATAGGAAAATTACATAAATAGATCACATAATCCAGTCAGGGGTACCACTTTACTGGTGAGAAAAAATGAACTTTCTGTTATATCTCTTAAATCTTTGGTCATATCAATATTGTTTTCAAATAAACTTGTAAAACTAGTAATGTAGAGTATTTCCTTTCCTATTTGTATTTTATTATCGTAGGAGTAGCCATTATCATCAAAATCGAACAAGGAAGTCATAATTCGCTTTGAACTTAGAGAAATTCATGCATAGTTACTTAATTGCTGTTAATGTAAACAATCTAATTGGTTACTGAAGTAAATAAAATCTGCTATAATTACAAAATGCATTTAATTCCTTACGCGGTCATGACAGCTTTTGTAAATGGAAGGAAATCTACAGCAAAGAAAATAATGTATAAATGTAAATGTTACAACTACTGAACTCAAGTGAGATATGTTTTAAATAATTTTTGATTGTTGGGTTAATTAAAACTGATTAGAAAATTAATCGGTAGATAAAAATTGAATATTTCCTCGCATTTCTGATGTATTGTTTTGCAGTATTTAGTCATTAAAATTACGTAATATGTTTATTGATGCACCAACTAAGGGGGGAGAAGAAATTTTAATAGATAGAGATATAATCGGGTCGTAGTGTTTTGCTCTTTTATGGTGTGTGTTCAGTCAAATTATATCATATAGCTTCAAATACTCCATTGCACAAAACGTGCCTATTTGTGATACGCTGTACACTTTCCCAAATTATTTTAGGTTAGAAGTGCTTTTTGGTACACCATGGGAAATTCTACCTTTATAATAGTTACATATAGCATATTTGTCGTTTGTACTGTCAATTCTGATGTTGTTCCAAACTTCCGACATGACTTTATTGTTAGGGTTCATAATAAATCAATTAAATTTAAAAATTATCCGTGGGGTATCTATTCAAAATTACTACACAACAAAATATAACTTATTTCTGTAATAAGTTATAGTAACACTTCAAACTGATGGATTTGACTCAAGATATTGCTTTAATTTTGACATTATAAAACCATGCAGCCACGAACCAAATATTGAATGCCGGAAGTTCAGAACCCATCATTCAAATGTTTTGATAGATATTTTTGCAGAACTATCGTTTGTTGAACTGAGTCGTTGTCCTGATTTTTGTATGCGCTACAAAGCTCTTTTACCTCATGAACTAAAGGAAATTCAGAATTGCTTATCCCGTATGAAACTGATAACACATACAGCATAAAAATACATTTCATGTCGTAGTAAACGCATAACTTCCACCATCGATATAGGTATCGAGAATTGAATGCCGTTGCTGAAAAAACTGGCAGTATGAGGCGGTCGCTTTCCGGTTAGTATCTGCTTCTGAGTTGCAATCATTTTTTCTATTAAAATGAAGATCGGAACCGAAGAACCAGATTATAAACAGTTGGTTCCGGTTATTTCGGTTCTTCAGAGAACCGACAGAACCAAGGAACCGAAGAACTGATTGTCCCATCCATAATTATAACAGTCGATTCCGGTTATTTCGGTTCTTATATATATATATGTCCACAGTTGTATACGTCCACAGTTATATATGTTCATATTTATATATGCCCACAGCCTTTACACCTACAGTTTTTATGTCTACCTGAGGGAAATGGAGGGTATGACTAAAGGAGGGGGAGAGAATATGAAGTAAAAAAATACAGAGGGGGCAGAAGGTGGGAGAGGGAAAAGGGGAGGGGTGAGAAATCCTAAGGAAACACAGTTAACATTGGTATCATTCAACTAAGAATTTTATAACAATTATCAATATGCAGCAAAAAAATTTAAACGGAGGGGGGCCTAAGAAATGAAAAATGGAGGGAGAGGGGAAAAGGGGGGGCATAAGAAATCCTAAGGAAACACGGTCGCCATTAGGTATATGCAGCAAAAGAAAAGGAGAAGTGGGGTTTGGGACTTGGTGAAGGGGGAGAGAGGGATGGATTTCAAGATTTTATCATAAATACACATTTTTAGGTTTCCTGAATATGTATAAACTACATTCTTGATTATTCCAGAGTATTGGTGTTTATGCAATGCGAGCATAAGTTTGTGAGTGCTCTATCACAAAAACAATTCATAAGATTACCACGATACATTATGTCTGATTCTTTTAGAGAAGGTGAATGCATAATTAGATTTTGGCTAAAGTTGTTCCAATGGAAAAGTTCTTGCTCAAAAACACATGATAGAGGATGTTATTTCTACATCTTTTATTTCAAGCATTTTTTCATGAAATGGATATTGAACAAGATTCAATTTATCTGACTAAAAATGTATTCTATTAATGGAAAGTTTGTTATGTTCAAAACTGAATTTGATTTCAATGGGAAAGAATCCTTTTAAGCTCCACTACATATAATTACCCAGTTTTTTCGGATTACACTTTTTTTATATTTGGTATGTGTGAGTATATGTGATAGGTAGATTTTTGGTGTTCTATATTTAACACCACGTTTCTGAAATGCTCAAAAGTCTATATTTATGAGTTTGATTGAAATCGCTATTTCTCCCTAGATTTTTTGTTAAGATTCCGCAATTTGATGTGGAAATTTACTTTTAGATCTTTTTTCATTACCAGCAGTTTTTATGAAAAATCCCATATTAAACTTTAATAGGGTGAATTTTCACAATTCCAGTGAAGTAATGAAGCTTGTATTCCCTTGAAGCACTCTTTGAAGTATTTTCCATAGATTGGAATTTTCAAGAGACACTCAACTTTTTCTTAATTTTCATTTCTCCATGGGATGTATTTTTAATGAATAATAATAATAATTTATTTATCGTTAAATGGTTACAAACCACAATAGATATCGTCAGTAGGTTAAAAAAAGATAGTATATAAAATAAAATGCCAATACTAGTAATAATAACAGAGAAATACATAATATTGATTGATAATACAAAAATGCATGATATCAACTAATAATAGAGGAAAAAATGGACATAAATAAAAAATATATGTTTATAAATGCAGTCATATACAGGAACAGTAGTCAAAACACCATGTCATTGAGGTCATAACCAAAATATTCATCAATTGAGTATAAAGCCTTGGTCAGGAGCCATGTGTACAGCACAGATTTAAATCTATTTACATTAACATTTCTTGCAGCATTAGATAATTTACTGAATAACTTCATGCTTAAATATTTATGACAGTTCTGAGATTTAGACAACCGACAATGAGTAATGTCAAGTTTACATTTAGTCCTAGTATTGTAGTGATGAATATCTGATCTAGTTGTTAGTATGTTTAAATTTTCTTTAACATTTACCAGATTTGCATATATATACAAACCATACACAGTCATTATTTTATATTGTACAAATAGCGGCCGACAATGATCAAGTAATGCTGCATTAGCTATAATTCTAATGGCTCTCTTTTGTAAAGTAAAGATATGCTTCACACCAGGTGCATGGCCCCATAATCTAAGCCCATAGTTTAAGTGACATTGAAAGAAGGCAAAATAGATATTTCTTATATATTCAATAGAAATCATGGACTTCAGTTTCCTAAGTAAGAACAAAGCTCTAGACAGTTTGTTGCACACCCCTGAAGTATGGTTATTCCAGCTCAGTTTAGAATCTAAATGAAAACCGAGTAATTTAATTTATGTAGACTCTTCCTCATTAGCCAATAAGTTACACATCAAATATTGTGTTTTGTCTTCATTCAAAAACAATTGATTTGCGGAAAACCATATGTTAGACTGACTTAACAGCATTCACATCTTTACCATTATTAATAAAGGTAGTATCATCAGCAAATAAAATTGGTTTGTAGTTACCATTACATGCAAGATCATTGATCATTATCAGAAAAAGAAAAAGTCCCATAACTGAGCCTTGAGGTACACCTCGATTTAAATCACACATTCCCGAATATTTACCACACAAGTACACTAGTTGTTTCCTACCAGACAAATATGATTTTATGACATTCAATGTGGAGTCTTTTATGCCATAGTGCTGGAGTTTGTTTAATAAAATTGAATGGGAAACACAGTCAAAAGCTCGAGATAAATCACGTAGGGTAATATAAATATAGTCTCTATCCTCAAATCCATTGAGAATTGTATTCACCACTGATTATACAGCCTGAGTTGTAGATTTGCTGGAACAAAAACCATATTGGGAGTGGGTAAACAGATTATTGTTTTTGAAATAGGAATTTAGTCTTTTATGGTCATTTCAAAAATATTTTAGATAAAACAGGGGCTATAGTTACGAGTCTATTGCTACCTGGTTTGTCTCTATCTCCTTTCTTGTAGATGGGCACTGTCTTCGAACATTTTAAAAATTCAGGAAAAATACATGAATGTAAATGATTGACAAAATAACTTTTAAAATATAAAGAGACTAAAAGACGAATGAAAGAACATAGACGCGGAGCTCCTAGAGAAAGTATTCAGCACAGGTGTGCTTCAAGGTCACTGAACTCGGCGCACACGGCTGATGCAGAAGCTAAAAGTCCATAGCAGCAAAAGGGTTAATAAATTTTTTAAGTTGTGTGGGTTCGTATAAACAGTTGAATATTTCTTTTGTTTGAAAATCTTATCCAAGCCTTTGTTTAGAGGAGGGAAATAAGGTAATTTTACATTTTTTGTTGTCTTTTTTGTTTTTGATTTTGAAGGTGGTAGTGCTGGTCAATGTTTTTTTGAGTTTGGGTTTTCAAACTAGTTTATTAATTAAATTGTGGCTGTAACCAAGGTTTGTGGCTATTTCTTTTATACATGTTAGTTATTTTTCATATCTGTGTCTATTTAGAGGCACATTGCAAAGTCTGTGTACTAGGTGATGGAAAACGGCTGTTTTTTGGCTGATCGGACGGAAAGAGTTGTTAGGGATAAAATTGTTGGTGTGTGTGACTTTTCTAAAAATGTCAAACTCAATTTGCTGTTTATTTTTTATAATTAGCAAATCCAAAAATGGTCAATTGTTTTTTTGTGCTAATTCACTCATGGGATCTGGATTTTATCTGATAAATTATTTTTTTAAATTATTTGTAAAGAGAAAGGAGAAGGTTGACTTCTACAGCTAGTACAGTGCAACCTCTATAATCCCAACTCCCAGTAATCCGAACTGTTTCCTCAACATCAGGTGTAAAGTGTCGGTTTAGCAAAGCAAACATCAGAAAGCGAAAGTTAGAGCTTTTATTTTGCAACAAAGTTGGACCCACAGATGTCCACTGCTAATGCCTATTGCGGCTGAATAGATGATTCTTTGAAACGTTGTTTTAAAAGGAATGAGCATTATCGACAGGGTCGGCCATGCTGATATTGCTCATTCCTACTGCCGCAACCCAGTGTGGTGTACAATTTTCATGTCCATCAACATGGATCTCTCACAGTCATTTTAGTGATCTGTACGTACATTATTTGGTGTTTTATTTACAGAAATTTAATACATAATGGATTTTTTCCTTGTTATTTTATATGAATTTAGTAATCCAAACCTCGATAATCTGAACACGCCCTTGCATTAATTAGTTCAGATTATAGAGGTTGCACTGTATATGCTTAACACATTTTCAAGCTGAAAATTCATGTTCAACTTACAAGCCATGGTATATGGCGATTCAAGAATTAATTTTCATGACAAAGTTATTGGTTTAATTAATCATGGTAAAATATGTTGGAACCAAATGGTTTAAATAATTTCGATGTGAACATTATCTATTAGATACATATACTCTTTGGCATATTAACAATCATTTGCCACTTGGAATAGCTAATTTGTAGCTGAAATGCATGCATAGTTTACTTAGCTGCCTTAAACCTAATATAGTTCCTGGATCATTGATTTGGTTTGAGCTATGAGGTGATTTCAATATTTTTTTAAATTAATAGTTGTTTGAATTGATATTCTGATTGATATTCATTGGAATTTCAGAGTTCCTAGTGCCACTGTTAACTTAGAAGTGTGGATACCTCCAGTAGTTGATTCCAGCTCATGGTCAGGATCTGGCCATGTGGAAGAAGTAGGTGTCATAGGACCACCAGGGAGGTGAGCATTGAAAAATCAAATTGAATCATGTGATATTTATTATTATGAACTAGCAGAACAACCCATTCCCTGCCCAGATATTTATGATCAATACTTTTTATTTTTATTTTATTTAATTAAAAATTTCACATACAGCATTCGCCATTTTAGAGTGAAATATATAACATCATGAGTATAAATAAAAGCGAATAAAAAACAGGAAATAAACAGAGAATAATAATAATAATAAGAATACAACACGAAAGAGAAAAGGGAAAATAACACTGCGGATAGAGCACAAAGAAATTAGAGGTGAGAATGAGGTAAATGAGCTCTAGAACCTTTGATAAATGATTTACAGGAAAGGATAAACGGATCTATGTGGGAAGGTAGATAATTAAATAGGGTAGGAAGACGGAAAAAAAGAGAGCGCCTAACAATAGATAACCTTGTGGTTGGAATGTGGAGTAAATCCATAGAGCGTGTTGTTCTAGAGGGTACTCGTAAACCGAAAGAGGCCAAGAGTTCTGGACTGTCTATATTAGAGTTTAAAATGTTATAACATAAGGAGAGGTCAGATTTTTGTCGAGATACCGAAAATTGGTCTAGGGACAAGGCCGTTAGGATGGCTTCCTTAGAGGAAGTCCGGAGAGAGGGTATACGATATTTAACTATTCTAACAAAGAAATTTAGTACGCAATCAAGAGAAGAAAGATTAGAGGCTGCAGCCATAGACCAAATAGGGGAAGCATAATTCACAACTGGGAAGACTAATGTGGAAAAGTATAATTTAAGGGAAGCTGCATCCTTTATGTCCGTAAATCTGTATAATATTCCAAGTAGGGACATAGCTTTGCGTTTTGTTGCAGTTATGTGTGCTGTGAAGTTTAACTTATTATCAATTAATACCCCTAGGTCCTTCTGAAGAATGGTTCTGGGTAATAAAATAGAGTCAATTGTGTAGTTAAATTCTAGAGGATTTTTGCGAAGAGTTACGGTCATTACGGTGGATTTGTTTGGGTTTAATCGAAGAGAAGAATCAGAACACCAGTTGGTTACGATGTTGAGTGCCTGTGGAAGTATTAAGCTGTCTTCAGCGGAGTGAATTTGCCTAAATATTTTGCAGTCATCTGCATACATAAGTATTTCGGCTTGAGAGGGACGTAATTGAGATGATAAGTCATCAATAAAAAGGTTAAACAAAAAGGGGGCAAGAACACTGCCCTGAGGAACACCTGAAGGAACAATTGACCAATTTGAAGTATGGCCTGAAAGAATGACTCACTGATATCTGTTATTTAGAAAACTACGTAATAGCAGAAGGAAATTTCCATGCAAGTTGAAGCGGTGACTAAGCTTATTAAGTAGATGGTTGTGATTCAAAGAATCAAAAGCCTTAGAGAAATCAAGGAATATTGTATCTAGTTGTGAATTATTTTCTAAGGCTTCCACGGAGTGCTTTTGGAAAACAGCTAGATTTGGCAAGCAAGAGCGGCCCGGAACAAAGCCATGTTGTTTGGTGGATAAGTGCGGAGAAGTAAAATAAAAGAGGCGGTTTAAAATAATTTTTTCACAAATTGAAGAAAGAATAGGAAGTAAAGAAATTGGTCGGTAATTTGTAACGTCCGATTTGGAACCTGATTTATGAATCGGAATAATATTCGCACGTTTCCATTGAGAGGGAAAGAGACCTAAGGAGTAGCATCTGTTGAAAATTATACTCAATGGAATACAGAGAGAAGAAGCACAGTTGCGTAAAAATACAGGACTTAGTCCATCAGGGCCTATAGAGCGATGTGGATTAATTTTGCATAGGAATTCATAGACTTCACATGGAGAAGTTTGTAAATCAGATAATGTAAAATTAGAAGCTACATGATGCAAGTGTGGGTCTTCAAACTCACTGGAGATGTTACGAGGGAGAACAAAGCATTCGTTAAAAAAATTGTTAAAAAGTTCCGGTCTATTAAGTCCCACAGCTAGACGAGGGCCATTAAAAACTATATCTGGTATTTCCCTATTATTACGACGCCCATTGACGAACGCCCAGAACTGCCGGGGGTTTGAGGAGATATTAGAGGAGATTTTGTTAATGTAGTTAGTATAGTCTTTTTCTAATAGGGACTTACATAAGCACCTTAAGTTAACAAAAGTGTTTCGTGATTCTAAACTGCGGTGAGTTTTCCAAAGTTCCCAAGCTCGGTTTTTGTTTTTTAAGGTCAAAAGAGTGTCTCTACTATACCAAGGAGGGAAACGTTTAGATTTGGGCTTGACATAAGGAACACAGTCCTTAATCACTCCAGCAATAATATCCTGCAGGTAGCTCACTGCTTCATCGGGAGATAAGGAATCCAATATGCCCCAGTAAAGTGCAGTTAGACGGCGATTGACATCATCCCAGCAAACTTTCTTCCAAGCGGGAAACGGTCGGGACAGGGTGGGGGGACCCTTGGGTCGCCAGAGGTTGCCTGGTAAGCGGAAGTCCACGTCAAGGGACTCATGGTCAGAGTCGAAAATATTTCGTCCAGGAGTGAGAGAAAGCGGAGAAACTGAGGAGACGATATAGTCCAGCGTTGCCAGATCTCTGGTAGGAAAAAGATTATGTTGGGACAGCCCAAGAGCGGTAATGAAATGTTCGTAAAAGAATTCGTCATGGGGAGATTTAGTTTCACCTCTAAAAGAGGACTCCCACTGTATGGAGAGATTGAAATCACCGAGTAACACTACAGGACCAAGCGGTAGCACTCGCATAATTGAAGTGAGGCAGTTTTCTAAAACCTTGATATCACTCGACGGGGGCCGATAAAAACAGCCAACGAACACTTTTTTATGGGCAGATGAGCAAGATGGATTGCGTGCGAAAGAGATTTCAGTCCACAAGATTTCACAGGAAGTGTCTAGGTCATTTCTTCGTTTTGAGGAGTAACCTGATTTAATTGCTAAAAGCACGCCACCACCTCTAGAGGATCGATCTCGGCGATAAATTTTGTGGGTATTAGAAAATGCAAATTCACTGTCCTTAACGGAAGAATTGAGCCAAGTTTCCGTAAAAGCTAACACATCCAGCTGTGACAAAACCGTTGCATACAAGTCACAAGCTGACAATTTGTTTTTAATACTTCTCACATTTTGGTAATAAAAACACAACCTGATTAGGCCCCGGATTTAACTCAATATCACCACATAATAATAACACAGTCATATAACCCACCAAAGCAGTGTGAAGGGAATGAGAAACAACCGTCCGAAGGCTCACAGGAGGGCAGCGTCGATCGCTTCTCTTACCGGGCACAGAGACGCCGTAGGCTTCATAACGTTGGGATCGGCACAAAGCTGCAGAGCAAGGAAAACTAAAAGCTCTATAACTGCAGAGGAAATGCCTTGTTGGACCATACGAGCAATCAGACATGGGAGTAGAATATTCACGGTGACTTCTCGCGTAAATTTGCACTACTATCAATAAAAACACCAAAGAAAGATAGCAATAAACACGGAGCGAGGGTGAACGCCTAGACGTATCGTCCGCCATCTTAGCTTGAAAAGGTTCCTTAGGTAGGTACCAATGGCCTTCCAACCTCCATAAATTCAAAGCTCTTTAGAATACTTCCTCATAGAATATGTTGACAGTCTTACCACTTGCCAAAAGAGTATACATATTATTTTGGTTACTTAATGTAGAACATGTTATATATATATATATATATATACATACAGGGTGTCCGGAAACTCCCGCATAATAAGCTAACCACGTGAATCCTTGCATTAATACGAGTCGAAAACATATTATTTGTTTAAGTGTCAGACGCTTCGTTTCGTCAGAAATTGCACTTAAAAATGAAATGATCTGGCAACACTGCACTGTAATACTCGACAGATAGAGCTTTTCGACGCGCATGGTCTTCGTGTTCCAATAGTACCGTGATAACGCCTTTGTTTTGCGTGCAAAAGGTTCGCGGTTCGAATCTCTTATCAGGTTCTATTGTTTTTATTTTTTTATTGATTGGTTTCTGGTAATTTTTCTGTTTTTATTTGTATTTTATTTTTTATATTAAAATCTTTTGTGATTTCTGTCTTTATTGTTTTCTCTCATTTCTTTTCATTCAGGTACATTAAAATTCACGGTAAACGAATACAGTAATCTTAACAAATGAATAACATTAACCAAACAAACGTAAATAATGACATAAAAAATAACTTGAACTTCATCGTCACCGTCATGAAGCGTTTATGTTTAGCGTGCAAAAGTTTCGCGGTTCGAACCCGTAATTCATACGTTTTTTGTAATGCGCATGTTAATACTGTTCACTAAAAGTTCGTTTTATTTTTTTAAAGGTTTGTTTTATTTTCAATTTTTTTAATAATGTATTCTTTCTTTAAAAATAACATTAGACTTACTCATAGTTTCTTTTTACCATGAGCGCCTTTACTGGTATGTTTAGGTAGTACAAACAGATACTGACGGATACGACACACTAGCAGCTTGAATCTCGTTCAGACAACATGGAGTACACCTTCAATGAGTATGCAGACATGCACTTGATTTTCGGGGAGTGTCAATGTGTGGCACACAGAGCTGCGCGCGTGTATGCAGAACGTTATCCAAATCGGCGGCATCCAGACTGCAACGTATTTACACGACTGGACCGTCAACTTCGAGAAACAGGATGTTTAGCTCCTCCTCCACGTGTCGATGGTGGGAGAATTCCTTACAGAAGAACACCAGAGAACGAGGAGCTTGTGCTACAAGACGTTCGTGAGAATCCTCGAACATCTGTTCGGCAAATATCTCGGCGAACAGGTCTGCCCCATTCAACCGTTCATGAGATTCTTCAAGAGGAAAATTTTTACCCGTTTCATTTCACAAGGGTGCAAAACTTAAAACCAGAAGATCATGGACACACTTCTGTTTGAACACTTCCTAAAGGGACGATGAAGTTCAAGTAATTTTTTATGTCATTATTTACGTTTGTTTGGTTAATGTTATTCATTTGTTAAGATTACTGTATTCGTTTACCGTGAATTTTAATGTACCTGAATGAAAAGAAATGAGAGAAAACAATAAAGACAGAAATCACAAAAGATTTTAATATAAAAAAAAATACAAATAAAAACAGAAAAATTACCAGAAACCAATCAATAAAAAAATAAAAACAATAGAACCTGATAAGAGATTCGAACCGCGAACCTTTTGCACGCAAAACAAAGGCGTTATCACGGTACTATTGGAACACGAAGACCATGCGCGTCGAAAAGCTCTATCTGTCGAGTATTACAGTGCAGTGTTGCCAGATCATTTCATTTTTAAGTGCAATTTCTGACGAAACGAAGCGTCTGACACTTAAACAAATAATATGTTTTCGACTCGTATTAATGCAAGGATTCACGTGGTTAGCTTATTATGCGGGAGTTTCCAGACACCCTGTATATATATATATATATATATATATATATATATATATATATATATATATATATACATATATATATATATATGAAACTTGGTTAGTACATTCCTCGTTGGCACGTTTTCCTCTTTAATACATCGTTTTCTCAAGATCCCGATTTCATTCCATTTAAATACTTTTTAAAAATATTTGGTTAACACATCTTAAAATAATGATGTTTCCTGGTTAGCATGTTAGATGAATTGTTGCAAAAAAAAACCGTCACTCCATAAGTTGCCTTTTAGGTAAAGCCGAAACAATAAAAATGCAGATGCAAGTTATAAATCATTAAAAATGGAATAGGTCCCTCAGTTTTATGATCATATAATAAATATGTTGGTCCTCATCGGGCTCATCCAAACACAATCAGCATTTTGTGATGTCACGTTAGAACAAATCACAGCTAATTAGCCATAGCGCTTTAAACAATGGTCCATTCTACACATTCTCAAAGCAACAATATCACCGTCTGCTAGACCATGTCAATAGATGACATACATAAACAGCAGGTGGCAGAAAATGAAGATGGCAATAATGAAGAGGAACCAGAGCCAGAATCTGTGCCCATTCTGTCAAAAACAGTTGAGGCTATGGACATAGTATGCCTATACGTGACTAGTTTTGTGGTAAGAGATGATGTTATCAATCTAATTACAAAATGGGACTCAAAAATTTATGAACTGGGGATTCAAAATAAAAAACTACTGTGGACAAGTATTTTAAGTAAATGCAGAACATTTTCGTGCAAGTTCAACCATGCATGGTTCACCATTTAACTAGTCTTTGATTCGATATATCGATCAATATATCATTTGGCAGTCTATAGCCTCTATAGCACAGCATAGGTAACTACAGAATTCTTTCTGTGGACAAACGTTGATTAAATTACACCACCTTTTTGAACTTCGTGAATAACTGGTCCCGGAAAATGGATGCGAAATGCAAATTCGCGAAGTAAAAGTCCTATTTTCACATATAACGCAATGTAATAATGGAAGTACGGTTCCAGTCAACCAAAAAAAGTCACTTTTTTATCATAAATAATGCAATTTAATTGGCGTAAAACAGAAGTAATGTTCGTAAAAAGTTTTTTCGCAGAGTGCAAATTTGCGAATCGCAAGCACGCAAATTTCAAAAAGGTTGTGTAGTCTAAGTGAATGTATGTAGCTTGCTTAGCACGTTTTACTTGTTAATACGTTCATTTGTCCTGTCCTGCAAAAATGCACTAACCAGGTTTTACTGTGTGTGTATATATGTATATGTATATATATATATATATATATATATATATATATATATATATATATATATATATATATATATATATATATATATATATATATATAAAACAGCTTACGAAAAAGGAAAGGTAAAATGGATATATGGATGGCAGCAAGGTGTTGGGATGAGGAAACCCAGTGAACACTCACCAATCGGACGACTTCAGGTTGGCGAGGCCCCGGGGATGTCGAAGCGACATACGTAAAAGAACACTAAAACACAGAAACATCACAAACGTAGAAGCTTTCGGAGTTATTCCTTCATCATCATCCCAACACCTTGTTGCCATCCATCCATATATATATATATATATATATATATATAAGGGTGGCAACAAGGTTTTGAAGAATGCCCAGTGGACACTTACCAAGTTGGTAAGCTGCTGGGGGGGTCGAAGACACACAAAAAAAAATATATATATATATATATATATATTGACTAAGAAAATGAAACTTTTTTCTCCATACCTGGGTGTGTCTCAAATTCATAGAATGATTTTAAATAATTTTAAAATACAAACAAAAATTATGCTACACCAATTCCCATTTCATTTAAATGAACAAAAATAAAATGGAAAAATAATTTATTGGTTAAAAAAATCAATGAAATAGGTTTAAAATCCATACCATTTGGCTATTCTTTTTATTGTGATTAAACAAAACATTCCTCTTGTGCTTTCATTCTTTAGTAGTTGAGTAACGACTGTACAAGCATCCAAAATATTTGAAAATATGTAACAGATGACTTAGTTATCTGAAGAGGAAAACCAGTGCAAGGACTTTTTCATTAGTTTATGCTGTGCCATTGAAACTATGTTTTTCTCGCAACTGTTCTTTTCTTAATTTCCTTTGTGGCACAATCAAACAAAAAGGTTGCCATATTTTGAATTTATTCTTACTTCAAATTTTTATAAATTCACTCTTCTTTTCCATCTTATTTGGAATCAAGTCAATATGAATGAGGTAGTATCTATGAAAATTTAATATCGAATATTTAAAATAATTTTATCTAGCCTTTACAACTTCACTAAATTAAAGATATTTTTGTCTTGTGAAAATTATGGTCATCACTGCCCTCTCACTCTTGATAACCTCTGTCACTTAGTTGACCAAAGCTTCTCTGATAAAGCTTTTTCATTTTGTATGTGGCAATTTATTAATTTTGCATAATGTTTTTATATGCAATATTCATCTTAAGAAAAGTGAAGTGATAGTTTTTAATTTACTATCTTAAATGAAGATGAGTTATGATGTGAAATCGTAATAGAGAGCTTGTATTAAACTACTATTAGTAATTTATTAAAGTTATTATTTAATTTTGGTTATGCATATTTTATGTAGCTTGTAATCAAGCGACACAATTTAAAAAATTTTTGCTGCTGTTAGTAATATCTGCAAAAATATTTTAAATGAAATAAAAACAAAATTGATTATATCTTTGTTGTTATAATTATAAATTTATATTCGAAGAATTTTATTGAAGGACAATGCATTATTCAGCAGAACAAAAGTATTTTATGAAAAATTGTATGTATTTGAAATTAGTTAATGTAAAATATCCATAGAAAAATATGATTTCCGTTTTTTCAGGTTTGGCTGGTTCATTCCAAAAGCCCTTACCAGTCATTTAAATGGATCTTATCACTGGCATATCTTCACAAATCTACACATTGCCTCAACATTTAATGTTCCTCATAGATATTTCAGAAATTATGTTGAGCCATGCCTGAGGAATCCAAAAACTAAACGGTAAGATCAGCTTGAGAATGAATTATGGTGCCTCTTTTCTTGAAGCTTAATATTCAGATTGCATTCTTGTGAAATTAAATGTAGTAATCATAGAATTCTATGCTCAGTTGTTTTGCCTTAATACTTTTATAAATTTTCAAGGTTTTACTGTGAAGAAAGTTTCTGCTCGGAGGGTATGTATGTTCCAGCAAAATGCCAAAATCCAACTATGATGCCATGCGCTGTACTTTTTGCAAGTGAACCAGGTAATTTGTCATATTCCTCATTATTCAGACGTTAAATTTAGTAGATGCCTTCCTGAAAAATATCACTCTAAATGAAAATCAATGTCTAATAAGAATAATACATGTAACACCGCTGGGATATGTTCCTGACTCAAAATTTTTATGCTTATAAAATATTAAAATATGTGTATTAATTTTTTAATAATTGTTACAGAAGCACAACAGAATAATAATCAGATGTTGAATTTGAAAAACTCTTGTTTTTTCCTGTTTCAAAATTATTTCTCATATTACAGCTTATGCCTATCTGCATAGGATCTTTAGATCATATTATCCCATCAATTTCTAGCTTTGGCAACCTCACCATTTGAGAGGGAGGAGTTTTCTTCGACATTCTCTTGGAGGACGTCTGTTGGGGCTGGTTGATACTAGCTTGGCTAGCCCGGACCCAAATAAGAAAATCACCCGCGTTTAGAAACAGGAAAAATTATCTGCTATGGTAGTTCAGTGGTAGAATATCTGCCCAGCAAGTGGAAGATCCGGGTTCAATTCCTGTTACATAAATGTGCACGAATACTTCTGGGTTTAGGGAAGCGAGTTCGATTCCTGTTACATAAATGTGCGCGAATACTTCCGGGTTTACGGAAGTGGCACTTCCCTTGTTTCCATGGATGCCTTGCCACTGGGTTTCAGCAGGGGGAAGTTTCTGTATTGTCCCATTTCTTGATGTGCTGGCATCTCAGAACTTGGACAACTCTCCCTTTGTCATTGCTTTTCCAATGCCATGAAACTGCCCTTACAAGAAGGGTGTGTTAAGAGTGAGAAGTAACTATATTGTGGTTACCCAGGAGGTAGACTCTATTTGCAAATCTTCATTGCCATCTATTAAGCGTGCATGATTTACAACTCCCAAATATGAAATAAAGATCCAAATACATATTTTTTTATCTTCTCTCTTCTTTTCGGTTGGAGTGGTCATCTCTTCGATTTGTTGTTTCATTTTCTCTTTGTGTATCCTTCCTTATCAGCTGGTTTGTGTCATTTCTGGGTCAACCAGTATGCATTTGTGTTGTGTTTTGCTTATTAGATCTCAGTCGAAAAATTTCTTTTGAGAGTTGTTGCTTGAGAAATAGTACCTGCAGCAATTTTCACCAAATTCACTACCATAAATATAGTCTGTTGGCATTTAATGTATTTCTTGGAAAAGAAGTAAATCGGTGGGACAAAGTGAGAGAATTGTGTAAATAAATCATAATTTCCCCTCATTGCCTGACTGGAGAAATGTCAGAATTTGCTCAGCATGAACTTTGTAAGAAAGTGGGGAAGTACAGCTGAGATACTTCTCTGAATAATACATTTTATGAGAGCATAATTTTGGCCCTTTGTACTAGTTTTTTAAATATTACAGAAAAGTATGTACTAACATTCAAGTACATTAAACTGAAACATTTTTAAATCTGCTTACATGGCACATTTGATGGGGATTTTTAAAAAGTATGTTAAGCTGAAAAGTACATTATTGAAGTACATGGTAACAAGATTTTACTGTACATAATGTGGTTTGGAAAGCAACTACAATATAGTGGATGATGTGCTTTTTTAGAATAGTTTTTTTCTTGTGCTTTCAGGGGCCTTTGTGCACTACAATAAGAAATCCACCTATCAGTGATGCTTGACTAAAATTAGTAAATGTGCATTAATCAAATAGCTTTTTGTCAAACATGGAAACATTTATTTATTATTCATATAAAATTTGGTTATCAAGTTTGATAAAATGCGTAAATCAGTACCACTTTGAAATCATGGTATGTCATCGAACCAATCCATAAAATGTAAACTTTTATTTTCTGTTATATCTGAACACAGAGTACACATCATTTGTGGTGAGTCATATTGAAGAGCTTGGAATGTTTGTGAGAGTCGCATGGGTTGGTCCAAACCTGAAAGAGCTTGTGGAGACGCTGACAGATCTTTATGTTCACGAAGCCAGCGTGAGCCCACCAGTTCAACTAAGCCATCTGAGAGAAGAAGGACCTCAGAGTGATGGTTCTATCCCTTCGCTTGTTCTTGATAGTATGGGTCGCTCCATCATTGTTCTGTCCTGGAGGCCTGGTGAGGTCATTCAAGAGTCTGATGAGTACCCTGGTGGAAGTGGCTATACTTTACAAGGGATGCCTTCAGCATCTACCTACAAACCAGATCATCTCTTAGATAAGAACAAAACATCTCAGGGTGTGTGGATTGGAGATAAGAATTACCATGAAGAAGAAATTGCAGAAGTGGATTTGGGAGGGAATGGCATTGACAAAGCATTAGAAAACAAAACCTCTCTGATACATAAAGGAGGTCCAGCCCATAGAAGAGGATATGTGTCAATAGCTTTCCCTCCATGTGAATCTGTGTCTTCTTTACAGTTGAAAGGCTGCAAGTATGAAATGCACCGTTTGGTGAAAGTTGTTTGGAGTGGATTAAAGGAAGGAGCCCGCACTGCTTATGAGGTTAGTCATCAAATCATAATATGTAAGGATTTTAATACTGCATTTAACCTTGTTAAGTGAGCGAGTAGTAATTGTTTGCCAAATGCAGCTGATTCCACTTAATATGGTTACATTAGGTTCAACTTAATTGATAACATTAAGATAACAATAAATGGCAGCCTTCCTTTAACTAGATTTAGTTTTCGAATTCAGTGTTTGATTACAATAACTGGCTGATAATAATAAAGAATGATAATAACAAGTTACATCTACTGTATTTATCTTATTTTTCCAAATCCAAGAGGACCCCCATTCTAAGACTGCTGACTGTTGAAACAGAAAAAAGATTTTGACCTGATTTGTCAAAATCTATTTGGTGTATATTTTTAACACACTCATTCAGTATAGGTATACTAGTTGTTCATTAATTAAAATGGTTTGTTAAAAATTTTTATTTGAGAAAAAACTTTTAAAAATTAATACTGTATTAATTGAAATCCAGATCATAAATTTGAAATGAAGATTTTTAGTAGATAGAATTATTTTTATCTTATGTTTCATTTGTTTAGAAAAACAATTAAATGCGTAACCGTACTTCCTATGGTTATACGACCCTGCAGGACCAACACTATTCCAGTAAGTGGAAAGGCTAATGGAGGGATAATGATGACTTTCTTAATTGCAGCTAAATTTAGTAACCTTTTCGAACAAAGCTGCTGAAATACATCTTACTCTTTCTGCCTTCACAACTACATTTTTCCCAGCATTTGAATTCCACTGCATTTGATGCTACCATAATTTTTATCCTCATATCACTGCATTCCCAATTTTTAGTGCATTTCATTTTATGAACGCGCTTATGTTTTCACTCGCTCTGTCTGTCCATCTGTGCAATCTGATTAAAATTGCTAGTAAATGGCAAGAGAGATATAAGGCTGACATTTTCAGTGTGTATGTGATGCCATTTATTATTGTTATGCTGCCAATGACATTTATTCAAGAAATTGTTGGGTCGGTGCTTTCAAAATTTTCAAATTAAGATTCTGAGGAAGTGGTTATAGATGGAAAGTTAATAATTTTTAATTTAATTATTGCATAAATTACTGTGTCATATAATTATATTACTAAATTCATGAAGAATTTTAAGTTAACAATTCTAAATAAATTTCAATAAATAAAACACTTTTTCTTATTGCATCAGCAAATGAAGCTGCAATTTTTGTTTTTATTATTTTCAATTACATACTGCATTATTTTGTTTAATTTCATATTTTTCACTTATATCTGCAGGCCATCCATAGAGTATCATTTTCACGTAAGGAGTATGAAGATCTTTTGGAAAGGTATACAAATCAAGGTTTTATAGGTGCTAATAGCGCATCTGGAAATATAGAGGATTTGGCATGTAATTGGCTCCGCAGCAACAAACATGTATGGCAGTTATGGATACCCCGATCTGATAAGCAAAAGACCACTTTATACATTGGAGGTATCTTCCCTATCACTGGATCCACATATACAGCTCGAGGAATTGTGGTGGGTAAGTAATGATAAAATTCTAAAAATTAATAATGGTTTGTATCTATTAGATAAGTAAACAAATTAAAGCACTTTTCAACTATCCATTTAAATAGAACCGTTCTGTGTACATTTAATGAATAATTTTCATTTTACTTTGTTTCTTCAAAGTAAAGTTTGCATAAAATTCACCGTGGTAGGCCTAACTTTGTGGAACTGTTACAAGATGAACAAATAAAATATCCACTTTTTATTTTCCACTATTTTAATATCTCAACAAGACCTGGGTTTTGATAGTATACATTTGTTTATTAAGACACATTTTATTTTATTTGGGCATTTTTTAATTGTTTACAAAAATTAAGACTTTTTTTCTATTTTCAAACAAATTGAAGCTGCTATGATGGCTGCAGATGCTATCAACAGTAATGACACAGTCTTAAGGGATTATACCCTTAAACTACATGCCTATGATGGCCAATGCAAGGCGGACATGGTCATGAAGTCTTTCATAGAATACATACGGCTGGATGATTATAACCGCTTTGTTGGAATATTAGGTAAGAATTTATTTATAGCCACATTAAAATGTTCACTGTTCTTGGCTGTACCCATTGGTGGATAGAGGCATGTTTTGCACATTGTGCAGAGCAATCTGCCAGAGGAGAAGAGATGCTGTCCATGTCAAAAGAGTGAAAGTGAAAAAAGGCTAAAAGCAATCAAGGATGAAAGTAATAAATTTCTTTTAACTTTTTAATTTGACATGAAATTACAAATGATAACCCAATATCATTCTAATCCAACAAAATGCATTTTATTTTACATGAACACTTCTTTATAGATGGGGTTTAGCAAGTTAGCTATCATTTCGGCATCTTGAATTGACTTGCCTATCACCAAAAGAATACTAGTACATAATGACGAAATTGTCAATATTAAAACTATAGTCCATTCAATATTTAACCCGGGAGTGGTTGCACGGGGTGCTGCAGACACCCCACCCCTATGTTTTATGACAGGGTTCCTTTACTTTAAGGTTTTATGAAACCTACCCTTCAATAGCTGGAGTGGAATGTGCCTTCAACCATTTTTGTCTAAAAAACTAGTATCCTATGGTTATTCTTTGGGTCTGGTCATTTTTCTTAGGCAGTGCGACAAAGCGTTGTATGGGAAATCTGTTTTTTGTTTTGTGAGTGATTTATGTTTTATTGTGAAATTATTGTTTCTATTCTCGCATGAATTTCTGGTGTGGAAAATGTGATGTGGGACTCTGCATAATATCCTGCTTCAAGGAATACCACACAAAAGTGTCCTTTTAAGATTGTGCATGCAAAAATTCCTATATTATTAAAATATATATTTTTGTGTTATATTTTATAACTTATATTTATAAAAAAACATTCCAGCTATAGTTCATCTTTTTGGCTACAATAGGCTTTGTATTTGAAGGCATTCTGACAGTTAGTTCATAAGTTATGAACATTTTTTTGCAGATATACATTTTTGATTTAACCCTTAACTTCTGAGGTGTGGTCTCTGAGACCGCAGCAACTTTATAACCTTTTATTTCGTCCTCTTCTCTTGTGTGTTTCCCCCTACTTTCAGTACTCATGACCTTGAGTCCCCACACAGCTCAGTGTTGTTCTACCCGTCGACACGTGTGGTCGGTAACTGCATATAGTTTACGGGCAGTCTCTCAGACCGCACCTCACAGTTTGTGTTCCAAAACAGCCATGCAGCATGAGCCGGGACCTTCTCATTTAACTCATGCAGAAGACAAGGGATTCGAAAGCACTGTACTTGACGAAGATGCGAGTGATATTGACAGTGACTGTGATAAGGAATCTTGTGTGATAAACAGTGACAATACTACGGATTCCAAAATTTCCGAAGGTGATGTTAGTGAAGCAGAAGAAATAGTTAAGAGTGATGAGGAAGAGACTCCTAGAAACACATATTATGGAAAAAACAGATACAAGTGGACACTTGAGCCATTCATCAAAAGGTCTAGGACACAAAAGCATAACATCATCGTTCACCAGCCTGGTATAAAACCTAAGACACATGTTGGAAATCAGGCTGATCCTGAACAGGTATGAAACTTTTTATTTACAGATGATATGCTGCAAGATATATTGGCATGGACCAACACGAAATTTAGAAATGAGAGAGTGAAGTATAAAGACCCAATGTGTACTGATATACGTGATGTAGATACTACTGAAATGAGAGCATTTATAGGCCTCTTACTTTATTCTGCGGTTTTCAAATCCAATCATGAGAACACCAATTCACTTTTTGCTACAGATGGCTTGGGGAGAGAAATATTTAGGTGGGTAATGAGTGAACATAGATTTCATTTGATGATTTCCATGCTCAGATTTGACAATCCCCTTACCAGAGAAGAACATAAAAGATGTGACCCAGCAGCTCCCATCTCAGAGCTATTTGTGAAATTTGTAAACAACTGTCAAACTGCATACGCAATAGGAACTTCGGCATGTGTGGATGAGATGTTGGTGAGCTTTCATGGCCGTTGCAAGTTCAAGATATACAGGGTCATTACAAATTAGTTCAGCAAAAAGAGACATGAATAACTCTAAAAAAATAAATCATATGAACTTCACGTTTGTTTTAAAAGTCACGTCATATAGTCAAGTTTCATTCTTGTCAGGGTCGGAGCACAACAATTACATTAATTAATTAATTACAAATTAGTTGAGCAAAAAGAGATTTTAATACCTTCTGAAGAGAAAATGATAGTTACAAAAAGTAAGTTTCCAATGAATTGTGATTGAATCTTGATAACTTCACAAATGCTCAATGTGGCTTCCTTTTGTCACTCAACAGATATCCTACCTATTAGAGATTTCATCCCAAATCTGCTGAAGCATATCTGCATCCACTTTTGCGACTGCATTCACAATCCATTCGCATAACTCATCCAAGATGGCAGGAAGTGGGAGGACATAGACATCGTCCTTCACGTAACCTCATAGACAGGAATCAAGAGGTGTTAGGCCTGGAGACTGTGGTGGCCATGCAATTGGCCCACTTCGACCAATCCAAAGAGGCACCTTCTGAGAAAGAAAACGTCGGACTTTACCGTGGTAGTGTGGAGGTGCGCCATCTTGCTGAAAGATAAAGTCTCTGTTCATATCCTCCTGCAGCTGCGGCAACAGGAAAATCTGAAGCATGTCCAGATACACTATACCTGTGATAGTGGCCTCGTGGAAAAAGATAGGGCCTTAGTTCCACTCATTGCACAAAACACATTCACTTTCAAGCTATCCCGTTGGTGTTGAACGTATTTGCGTGGGCGCTCTGTACCCCATATTCTGACGATTGACTTTGCCACTCAAATAAAATGTGGCCCCATCACTAAATACAATCTTATCAAGGAATTCATCTTCCTCTTCCATTCTGGTAACTATGTCTACACAAAACAGATATAGTTTTTGTTTGTCCCCTTCGCTCACTGCTTGCAGCAATTGCAACTGTAAGGCCTGAAAGAGAGACTTTTGCATAAAATCTTCGATACAGTAGGCTGTGGGATATTCAATTCTCGACTAGCATGCGCCATTGACTTTCGAGGGCTTCTATGAAATGCCTGTCTCATGCTTTCCACTACCTCATCTGAGACACGGGGACATCCCTATCCCTTTTCCCTGTGTGCCACACATCCTGTTTCAGTAAACCGCTTGTGCCAAGTGGTAATGGTGTTTCGTTGAGGTGGAGTCTTGGCGTACTTCGATGGAAACCTCCTCTGCACAGTCATGCTTGATTTTGTTTCATAAGACCAGAGACAACACTCTGCGCGCTCTGACCTGCTGTAAACCTCCATGGCTACTAACTGCCGAATCACATCTGCCAGGGAGAATGTGATGCAGCGCCATGGACGAGAATGAAACTTGACTATATGGTGTGACTTTTAAAACAAACGTGAAGTTCATATGATTTCTTTTTTTCCGAGTTATTCATGTCTCTTTTTTCTCAACTAATTTGTAATGACCCTGTATATGCCAAATAAACCAGCCGATTATGGTGTGAAAATAATGTGCCTCACAGATGCTAGAAATGGATATTTCTACAATGGCTATATTTATGTTGGCAAAAATTCAGAAGGAGATACCCTTTCAAATGAAGAAAAAACTTTTCCAAGACATCTCAAGCAGTTTTGCGTCTTTCCAGACACCTTCAGGGAACTAATCACAACATCACATGTGACAAGTGGTTCATGTCTATAAAACTAGTGCAATTACTGAGATAGGATTGACTTACATTGGAACCATGAAAAAAAACAAAAAAGATATTCCTAAAAAGTTTCTACCAAACAAGTCACGAGAAGTTAAATCCCCTCTTTTTGGATTCACTAAAGACATGACATTAGTATCTAATGTTCCAAAAAGGAGTAGAGCAATAGTATTGGTGTCTTCTATGCACCACGGAAAAACCAATGATAAAAACACACATAAGCCGGAAATCATCGAGTACTACAACCTTACTAAAAGAGGAGTAGACTCACTGGATGAAAAGTGTGCAAATTATTGCAGTGGTCGTTGAACAAGAAGATGGCCAATGGCTGTTTTCTATAGGATACTAGATGTAAGTGCTGTGAATGCTTTTATCTTGTACACTTCCTATAAAGACAATTTGGATATAAGTAGGCTGGATTTCATGAAGAATCTAGCAAGTAGGCTTGTAAAACCAGAGCTGGAAAGAAGAATCACTAATACAATGATAAATCATGAAGTACGAGGCAGCATTATTAAAGAAGAAATGCCTTGCACAGAAGAAGAAAAACTTGAGAAAAGGAAAACATGTTCTTTGTATGACCCCCATAAGATGAGAAAAACTGCATATTTGTGCTACCTTTGCAAGAAACCTGTATGTCTCGAGTGTACAAAAAAGATCTACTATGTTTGTGCAGAGGAAAATATATGAAAAGGGCATCTTTCAATTATAAGCATTTTTTTGTATGATAAAAATCAGTATTTTTACATTGCAATTTTTCATTAAAAAAACTCATGTTTTTCCATTTTAGTGCATTATTCATACATATTTGCTATTAACTAGAGCTTCCATAGTCACAATTTATGTTTTCTTATTTTTAAGAAATTAGAAATGAGGGACTGTAAAAAAAAAACATTTTTTTCGCGCTGTATCTAGATAACAAGATAGCATAAGAAATATATATAAATATATTTCTGAAAGTGTTTATGCTTGTATCTTGTGTTATATATATTAAAGTACAAATAAACATAATCTGAAGTTGATTCTATGAGAAGGAAAATATCATTAGTGGTCTCTGAGACCTCACCTCACCAAGTACATCGTCGTACGTCCCATGGAAACCACCCCACAAGTTAAGGGTTATATACTCCAAATTAAACCTGGCCATGAGCACTCACAGTGGGGATTTAAATTCATATGATAAAGGTTAATTCGAATATAGGTAGTGATTTTTGAACGACGTTAATGCAAATCAACGTTAATTGAAGCAACATTAAACCAAGGACATACTGTATATAAATATTATACCCACAAGTAAGTATATAAAAAGTAATATAAAAAATGACTGGCTGACAAGGACATATTCATGAAAAGCCACTTGCCTGACAGAGTGACCTTATAATTGCACTTCTTTAAGCATGTTGATACTGGTCCTTATGGGCTATAAAAAAGCATATTATCCAGAATGGAATATTTATGAGTTCATTTTTTTCCTCAGGACCAGCCTGCTCGGACACTGTTGAGCCTTTAGCTGGTGTGTCAACTCATTTTAGAACAGTTGTTATTAGTTACAGTGCTGAAGGATCAAGTTTTTCTGATCGGGAAAAATATCCATATTTCTATCGAACAATTGGAGAAAACAAACAATATAGGTGAGTTTTAAAATTATAAAATCGATGAATTTGCTGTAATTAATAGTGCTGGTAATGACTGTAATAACCAAATGAAATACAGGCAGAGCTCATCTTTCATTGGGGTGCATTCCTGAAAAACTCTGCGAAAGGCAAAACCACAAAAGAGAAGTAATAAAAGCAATGTGAAATACAGGGTTTGGTTCCAGTCCAACAAGTACAAACTACTGCACAATTTGTTTGCTATATTGGCGACTGCAGAACAGATGAAGAGGCAGGAGAATATGAAAGTTGAATGATGAGAGACAAAACAAGATAAAATAAAAATCATAAATAAATAAATAAATAAAATAAAATTTAGTGAAAGAAAAAATATTATTTATTTTGGTGGTACAGGCATGCCTCGCTTAGTGCAAGAGAGGCATTCTGAGACATCTGTACGCTATCCAAATTTGCACTAAACCAACAGTTTGTAACAGCATAACTCAGTTTATTTTTACTTTTCAGAAAATTTGCTATTTTTATCTTGCAACTTATATAATGGTAGACCATTTTTATATTCTAATTTAAAATTAAGAAAACAAAGTATATGATGATTATTTTAAAATAATTATTTGTTAAGAACATATTGGTGTATAAAAGCTTCAAATAACTTGTATTTCTCGGCATATAAAACATTTCTTTCTAAAAAAATGACCCCCAAAATCAGCCTGCATCTTATATACCGAAGGTAAGATTATTACCGTTCTCAATACATTAACAAGTACACTCATCCCCAAAATGGGATATTTGGCAGCCATTCGTCACAAAAACAATAAAAATACATTATTAATAATTAATAGTGAAAATGTTGTTAATATGCACAGTAATAACTTATGCAACAGAATTCCGAATATGCATTTTCATTATTACATTTTAATACATGTCCGTTCACAGTTATTACAATTTCGGCACCTTTGCGATGTTTTAGTTCCAAATGAGACCATTGAATAGCATGATTAATGCCATGGAACAGTAGAATTCATGTAGATGTCATAAGTATTTTATACATATCTAAGATAAATAAAGTTCTGTGTATTGAGATTGCAATGGCTACAAAAGTGAAAAGATGTGTGTATGCTATTAAAAGCTTCAGGTGATTCAATATGCAAAAATGCACAGAAACCAAACAGCAGCGCATCATTTCGATCCACCTCTAACAGAAAAAAATTATCTGTGAATGGAGAAGATGAGGAAAAACTGAATATGATGGGATAAGAGAAACATAGTCTTCGTAAGGTTGTTCTTAAATGGCCACAACTAGATGAGGAAGTGATTGATAGTAGAAGAGAGGAAGTTAGGTGTTGCTGTATTGATCAAAATCGTTACGTACGAGACAAAAAAAGTTGCAGAAGAAAAAGGACTAATTGAGTGTATGTATCGTTATTACATATGCATTCCATTTATTATTTATCCCATTATTCTAAAATATCATCTTGCACTTAAGTTCAAGTATGTACTATCGGTAGAGAGTATCTATACATGCAATGTGTGTGGTGCACTCTGAGAGCATTAATAAATACGACTGCTGAATTCATGTAGAAATTGTGATATACAGTAAAACCCCGCATCTACGTTATCAGAATGTACGTTTTCCCGCTATTCACAACTTTTTTTATGTCCCATCAATTTTCCTATGATTCCAATGTAAGTAAAACCCTGTATTTACACTATTTCATTTTAAGTTTTCCCACTATTCGCGCCATTTTACGTTAGAATTTCCGATTTTTTAAAAGAATTTAGCATGCGATTCCCAAGAGTTTTCAACATTTTTCAGCTTAGCTTTGCAAAAAATTCGAATTCTTTTGGGCAAAGGATTTGAAAACAGCGGTAGAGTAGGAACAGCGCCCCTAGAGGCAAAAATATGAACTTTTTTTTTCAAAACAGCGCTCGCTTTTGTAGGATACGATGCTACTCAGTAACGGTGTATTTAGAGACGGAAATACATATTAACTCTTTTGGGTGAAAACTTCAAAACCTCGTACGTAAATCACACTAGCAGAGCATAAACAGCGCACCTAGATACGGAAGTACTATTTACTCTAATTTACTCTTTGAACCAAGTATGAATGCTATTGAAAAGATGTTCAAGTTTGGCACTATGAGGTTTTTACCCTTTCCACTCAAATTCTGCCCCTTGGCTGCCACAGTTTGTAATTGAATTTAAGTTAATTTGTTGTAATTTAAATTACCTTATCGTTCTGGATATAACGTGGTTTGTTTTTCCAAAAAATTAAATTTTAAAAGTAATCCCCGCGTTATATTCGCATAATAGTAATTTTGAAAGATAGAAAAATCGTGTTTCGAAAAGTCACCGTCCAATCCGCACGTCTGTTACATGGTACAAGATACTTGTTCCATTGTAAGCGCATAAGGCGTACATATTGCAATGCACTTGAAAAGCATCATAGGCGAAAATAGATCGAGTTCGGTCGGCGGCTGAACTCCTCATTAGTCATTGAATTGAAGCTATCAGTGTCGGCGTATTCTTTGCACCTACCTTAGCGAGTTTTTACCCATCTGTTATTTTTAAAATGGGTCACAAAAAGGATGTTGATCATGTTGAGAAAAAAGGCTCTTCCAAATCCCAGGTTAACAGGAATTTTAAAACAGTCGTAGCTCAAGAGGTTGAAAAAACGAACACCATTCAAGCTTCGATCAAGGATGATGTTCCTTAAGTAAATATAACTATGTAAGTCTATGTACAATTTTCCAGACAAATCTAATATGTAGAATCTAATGGAAACCCAAGCATACTATACATACTAGCATTTTAATTAGGCATATATTTTAATATTACTATTATTAAAAAGTTGGCTGGTTAAGTGAATAAATAAATAGATATACTCTTTATAAACTTGACTCTTTTAACACTGATTTTATTGTTACTCGTACTGTGACAAATGAGGGGTTTAAAAGTAAAATCAGTTTAGCTATTTTCCCTTATCCTGTAATTTACACTTTCCTGCAATTTACACTTTTTTTTCCTAGGTCCCTAGAAAAGTGTAAATAAGGGGTTTTACTGTATATGTTTTAGATCATTGAAGTTTATCAAAAACATTCTATTTAACTTATCACACCATAATATTTTCTGTAAATGTTGCCAGAAACAGACTCAATCATGGCTGTAAATGATACAGGACCTGGCCTTTCCTAAATGCCTTGGTGAACCAAAATACTTTTTTTCTGAAAAAACTTCTAAAAAAACCTGGGTGGCTCTTATACCCCGGTGCATCTTATATGCCGAGAAATACGGTTTGTAAAAAGTGTGTGCCGCATCAAAGTCATCAAAATAGCAGCAATACCTAGCACTTGTATGCATAAGAAGCTGTATACTCGAGATATGTACACAATGTTTCATTTTACTTTTTTGAAACATTTACATGTTGATTCAGTGTGTGCGAGCCAACTGTAACTTCCTCGTGCCTTTGCAAGTGTAAATTTATCAGTCCAGTGTGGCAAGATTTTCAATTTTTTTACAACAATCCCATTATGAGATGAACACATTATTCTGCTAATGTTTATATTTACAATTTTTAAAATAGAACTTACTTTGAATGCTCGACCATTTCAGAAACTTTAAAACTCAACCTAACTTCACTCCTCCACTGGTAGTCAGCAACTACAAGAATTCTTACGAAAATCAAACGATATAATGCTTGGAACCTCCTTCATTGATACAAAGTCGCATCATATTCCTCCAGGCATCCAATCAAAGAAATAAATAGGATTTCATATCCGATGTAAGCTGATCCCATATGGCATCGCTTGTCTTTCTGGGGTTAAGACAATAATATTTATCTTTTTTAACATGATTACATAAACTGTAAATAATGCCTTTTCCTTGCATGTTTGCATGAATGAAGTGTGCATCTTCCCTCTCTTGTTTTCCCTAGTTTCAGATAAGAGTGCAGCTTGTATATACTGTAACATTTCCTATATGTAGCCCTTCTTCAATAGCTCCTTTATCAGTGGATAATTTGGAAACGGGAGAAAAATTATTCTTAACACTCTAGTGCATGCCTGTCTGCATATTGATCAATTCCTTCAATCAATTTAGCCCCTTTTCAGTTTTACATTTACAGATGAAAATTTATTTATTTGAAAACTTCTTCTCTCTGGCGCAGGAAACGTTTTTACCAGGTTACTATAATAATGCTCCAAATTGTGTTTTTTACTCCCTTTATTGGGACTGTCTGCTTGTTTCACTTGAGCATCTGACTTTTTCATTCTTCATTATATCCAAATTTCTGATAACTTTGCTTTTACCTGTCCTACGTATCAATCGACTGATCCATTTATGCTCTTTTCTAAGCAATCAAATGGTAAGCTCATCCTATATCCACGTATGATTTTATGTGGCAAAGACTGTCCTTGCAAATTGCCATATATGCTGTAATTGCCCATGACACCTAACAATCAAAATCATTATTTTTCAATTTGCTTAGCAACTCAAAAACTGGGAAAATTCTACTATCACCGGGAATTGAACTCAGGTCTTCCACTTGCCAGGCATATATTCTAACACTGAACTATTTTAGCAGATTAATTCTCTCGTTTCTGAATGCATGTGTTTTTCTTAGTTGGGCTCGGGCTAGCCAAGCTAGTGTCAACCACCCCCAACAGACATCCTCCAAGAGATACGTCGAAGAAAACCCTTCCCTCTCAAATGGTGAGATGGCCAAGCTGAAAATTGATAGAAAGAAATGATCATAAGATCCTAAGCAGACTGACATTAGCTGTAAAGTTGAGAATTATTTTGAAACAACAATTTTTTCTCTTGTTTCAAAATTATTCCCAACTTTTCAGCTAATGCCTGTCTGCTTAGGATCTTATGATCATTTCATTCCAACTCAAAATCTGCAGAGTGGCTTGATGTACTTGTTCTACTATGTCGTCATATTAATATGCAGAAGTCCTTAATCTTGTTATATTCATTAATATAGGTACATTTCTGAAGATCTTGTATGTAAAATGGCACCTTGGACTGTAATCACTCGAGACATGATCCAATTACTATATGAATTTTACAGCCATAGATTCAGGAGCAATAGAAAGTTTTTATTGTAGAGGTAGCCAGATGATAGTGATAAACATCAGGGTATGCCAGCCTCATAGTGGTTCTATTTATTTGGTGTGACACATGTGCCAGACAGAATGATATGACTGTAGACCATAGTGAGTGTTGATCACTTAAGGCATTTGGATTAAATACATTGATGTTAATGGGAACCAATTTGGTTCCAGAGTTAATTTGTCATTTATGGAGTTGGCGACCTTAGAGAGGTGGCCATGAGACAGGCTTCACTTGTAATTGCATATGCACACATTTATTTAATAATAATATGGCTTAATTCTGAAAAGTTAATTCAGTTATTCATGCATTGCATCGATAAGTATGATGGGTATGTAAGAAGCTTGCATTCATTATGTTACTCATGATTTTTTATTTGTTCTTAGTCTAGAGAATTTTTTCTGCTGTAATGTTGTATATTTATTATTTGTAATTATTATTTTTGGGTACTTCTAGGCATGTTTATCTTAAACTATTCAATAAATTGGGCTGGTCAAGGGTAGCTGCACTGACTGAAGATGGACAGAAGTATACAGAATACATTTCTCATCTCCAAGATCTCCTGCAAGCAAATGGAATCACATTCGTCTCAAATCGGAAGTTTCCCCGTGAGAGAGCCAATGCTGCAATGTCACAAGTAATTGAAATCATTCTTGAAAACTTAATAACAATCTAAACTAATTATTAACTATTCACCATTTGTATCACGTCTTTCTATAGCTGGCCTGGGCTGGAATTCTAAATATCCTTTACACCGTCTTTTCCTGTTTCCTAGTGCTCCTTCATTTTTATCCAACTTATGCTTCTATATATCCTCTACGAAAGTGTTTCTCAACCTTTTTGGAGCTGTGAATCCCTTGCCAAGTCCCACAATTTCTGTGAACCCCATCCCAATGTAAAGTTCATACATTGGCTCTAGGGATGGGACGGTTCCACTTTTTCCAGGTTCCGGTTCTCAGTTCTAGTTATATTAATTTGATCTCGGTTTTAGTTATATTAATCTGATCTCTGTTTTAGTTCTGTTAGGTTAGAAGCGCTATTTGATGCATCACAGGAAATTCTAGCTTTACAATAGTTGCATATATCAGATTTATCGTTTGTACTGTCAATTCTAAAGTTGTTCCAAACATCCGACATGGCTTTATTGTTAGGGTTCACAATAAATCGGTTAAATTTAAAAATTATCCCCGGGGTGTCTATTCAAAATTACTACACAACAAAATAAAACTTATTTCTGTTAGTAAGTTATAGTAATACTTCAAACTGATGAATTTGACTCAAAATATTGCTTGAATTCTTACATTATAATTGATAGATATTTTTGCGGAACTATCGTTCGTTGAACTCATTCATCGTCCTGATTTTTGTACATGCTACAAAGCTCTTTTCCCTCATGAAATAAAGTAAATTCAGACTTGCTCATCCCGTTTAAAACTGATAACACGTCCAGCATAAAAATTAATTTTACATTGTAGTTAACGAACAACTTCCATCATCAATATATTTATCGAAAATCGAATGCCATCGCAGAAAAATGTGGCGGGGTGAGGCAGTCTTTTCGGTTAGCATCTGCTTCCAAGACGCAATCATTTTTAGGCGTTCTTTACAATAAATAAAAAAAGAATGCCTTATGTTCAGGTCATGTCCGTTCGCCAGTCTGCATGTTTCATCTCAGAAACTACTGGACGGATGCTAATGAAATTTGGTATTTACGACATAGGGGCAAAGAAACTAAGAAAATTATATAAATAGTTTACGTGACCTAATCGGGAGTGCCACTTTACAGGTGACAAATAATGATCTTTTCTTTATATCTCATACAATATAACTTATAATGAAAAAGTCTTTAAAGAAGAACTAATCATATGTTTTGTCCACTACATTTTTATCAAAGGAGTAGCCGATTTCAAGAATGTCAAACGAGAAAGTCAATTCACATAGGACCAGTGTTTTATTTGTTGTCAACGAAAACAATCTTCGTGACGACTGATGTACACAATAACTGCTGTAAATACCTAATTAATTTAATTTTTTCTCATGTGCACGCAAGATTAGGAAAATTAATAATCTATGACAAAGAAATGAACATAACATCTATTTTTTACGTTTAGACAGCATTTGCAAGTGAATAGAAATGGGTAATTTGCTATGAAGGAATGAACATGAACATAAAGATTACATTACTACTATTCCAGGTAAGTTTTAAATAATTGTTGATTGTTTTATTAATTACAATTGATTAGGAAATTAGTCGGTGAATCAAAAATTCGACATTTTCTTAGCATCACTACTGGCATTTCAGTTCGTTGACAATATACTAAGCCATTAATATTTATCTTTGTGACATGATTGTATTAATCATAAAGAACACCTCAGCCTCGTGTATGTACACGTATGATGTGTGCCTCTTTCCACGCTTTTTATTAAAATAAGGATCAGAACCAAAAAACCAGATTGTAATCAGTTGGTTCTGGTTATTTTGGTTCTTGAGAGAACCGGCAGAACCATGGAACTGAAGAACCAATTGTCCCATCCCTAATCGTCACATTTTTTCACTCTCAAACATAAATCAGAGCTGTGCACAGGATCAAACAAGTTATAGATATAAATAAACTTCTTGTCTTCCTCAACTCATGGGTCCCTGAGAAATCGTGTGCAGACCACCTCTAGGGGACCCCTCGGCTTAGAAACACTGCTCTACCATACACAATGATTAACAAATATGACACTTTTCATTGAATTATGTACACAAATATTTTGAAATCCTTAGAATGTGAATTTCTGTAAGGCCCTGCAACTTCATTCCCTCTAAAGAGGTTCACGAAAATTACTTCATCAGCTTCCAGATCTGTTTGCCTTTGGCAACACGGAGAGGTGGCCACCTCAGCTGGGGCACTTATCAGGACATTAAAGCATTATTGCTGTCTTAACCTCTTTATAATGATATGCAATTTGGTTTGTCGCTTCAGTTGGCAAATTCTTATTATGCTTATTATTGATTGTAAATTAATTTGTGATTAATAATACAATAAAAAGCTCCATTATCTGAGTGTCTTAATGCCAAAACTCATTCACAATGGCTGATTGTACTCCACACTAGCAATAATTGTCATTGTAGTCCATATTACATTATTGCTTATGTACAAGAGGGAAATGAATTGCATGTGTAGCCACTTGAGGGAATAATTGCACTTCTGTTCTGACAATTTTCTTTGTGTAAAATATTGTATGGTTATGTTGAGAGGGCTCTCTTTTATTGGTCATTAAAACTTCCAAATTCCTTAAAGTAATTAATTAAATTATAATCTATGAGGTAAAACTTATTTGGTTAGCAGTCATTTTGTGGGATCCTATTTCTTAAAATGGAAGAAAATAAAAATCACTTTGTAAAAAACACCAGTTTATTGAGCAGAAATATGACCTGGGTTTCAATGATTAAACTTCAGGTCACACTGGAGGCTGATGTTTAATTGTTTAAACCTGGGTTGTAAGTATGCTGGTGTTTTTTTTACAAAGTGATTTTTAATATCTTTCTTTTTATTAAAATAAGCTATGGAATTCTTTGATGTACGTAACATCTATTTGATTGCTTTTAAACAGTATTTGGTGGACCTCAAGAACAAGAATGCACGAATCATCATTGCAGATGTTTATGATGATGCTGCTAGAAGTGTTATGTGTGAAGCATATCACCTGAAGATGACTGCATATAATGGATATGTGTGGTTCTTGCCACTGTGGCTTTCTCCAGTGTGGTATGACACAGATTCTCACAATCGTGGCGTCATTCCAGTATTCGATGGGAAATATGGGAACACTTCCAATGCATATAGGCCACCAAATAGCGGAAATAGTGATACATCCCGTGAGCAGATTCGTTGTACCACAGCACAAATGATAGAAGTGAGTCTTTTTGTTAGATGCTTAAACCCTTCACATATTACATTTTCATATTTTCACATAAGGAATTACAATTATTAACTATTCTCCATCATGAATGAAACGAATACTTAGTGGTTTCCACAACTTTAATAAAACACGACCGGTTTCACTACGATCGTAGCATCATCATCATATGATGATGCTACGATCGTAGTGAAACCGGTCGTGTTTAGTAAAGTTGTGGAAACCACTAAGTATTCATTTCATTATGAGTAAATTCCACAAAGTTGAGCCTGACCTTATTAATTATATATTCTCCATCAGTTACAGTTGTTAATTTATTGCTTAGAAAAGTGTAAAACTTTGAGAGAAGACCTAATGGTGTCTTGAAATGATTTCCATAGGCAATTAATGGTCACTTGGCAATGACTCATGCATATTTTGCTCCTGAGAATGAAATGATGCAAGAAGGACTCACGGTGGGTGAATGGAGAAAACGTTACCAACAGCGGTGCAGGAGAGATAAATTTATGCAGTCCAATTATGCAGGTTATGCTTATGATGCAGTGTGGACTTATGCTCTTGCTCTTGATGCTCTCATAGCAGAAAATCAGTCTCATGTAGCTGACCTTCACTCGAATGGTACAGCAAGGTAAGATTTAAAGAACATTCTTAAATGAATTTAATTTTAAAATTTATTATTTGTTTGCTCTATATTCTTTGTATTTGATCAACTTTGTCTTTTTAGGGAATTTGTTAACCAGATAAACAAAACAGATTTCAATGGTGTGTCTGGACATATTAAATTTGTTGGTGGTCCTTCTCGTATATCTGTTATTAATGTTATGCAGTGGCTGAATCATTCAACCCGTATTGTTGGTTCTTTCTTCCCAAATGTGTCTGAGGAAAAAGGAGATGTGGTTGATGGGAAGTTAGTATTTACTAGTAAAATATTCATTTCACTGTAGTTGTTACTGGCAAAAATGTTTTGTTGCAAAATTCCTAAGCAAAGCTTTGACTTTGTGGAATTTCATTTCAATAGCAATAAAAGAAAGCCAAACTAAAAATTTCTCAATATATTTATCAAATATCATTTCATTTCTCATTCTTTTATTATTTGTGAATTGTATTAAATTATATTTATGTATAAATGTTGCTTTATTGGTTAGTTCTTAGAATTATGATTATTATTCATTTATATTTTTAAACCAGAATCGATAAATATTGATGAAACTGATTGACTTCTTTCCTTGCGATTTTCAGCCTTAACATCAATATGTCAGCTATTGTGTGGCTAAATGGTGGTATACCATGGGATGGATCGAATCCTCCAAGAGTATGTGTCCTGGAGGGGCTTGCAAATCTTTTGGAGGTCTCATGTGAAGTGGCAATTGTAGTTGCAAATGTCATAGGATTTGGTTTTTTGGGAATTCTTATCATTGCCGCATTTATAATTATGAAACGAAGGTAAGTTTTCCTTATGGAACTTTTGTGTGGGCTTTAATTGAGTAAGTTAAAGGTTTTGTTTAAAATAAAATGTCATGTTTGTAAAATTAATCTATGATACAGGTTTATGTCATTTTACTTGAAATAATATAAAATGTGCTAAAGGAAATTTTTGTATAACATGCATTTTCAACATTTGCCTTTTGAATAGGTATGAGAAAAAAGTGCAGATGCAGCAGAAATATATGAAATCTCTTGGATTGGATCTTGTGCCACCTTCAAATATGCATTCATTAGACAAATGGGAAATTCCTAGAGACAGAGTTGTAATCAATCGAAAGCTAGGAGAGGGAGCCTTTGGAACAGTATATGGAGGTGAAGCTGATTTTGATGAAAGAGGATGGGTAAGCAGGAAAACAATTAGGGGATAAAAACATTGGGAAACTTACCATATTTCTTTTGGGAAAACTCCTTTAGTGCCACATCAAAGATGTGTGGTGGCAGGCTTGGTGGAGGTTGGGTTCCTGTGCTAGGGTTGCAGGTCCTGCCAAGTAGGTGCTATTAAGCTCAGTGTAGAATAATGGTATTGCCTTTTATCAGTTATTGATAAATAAATACAGATGCAGCATTAAGCCTGGTGCAAATGACTGAATTTTCACAAAATAAAATTTGAAGGATGCGATCTCCAAATAAATTTAACGACTTGTTTTCTTAGCAAATTTTTAAAGGTTTAAATAATTAAATTTTCATGAAAAATGCTCTTTTGAGGTAAATTTCTATTTAAATTAAAATAAATATTTATTTTTAAATTTATACTTAACCTTTGTTTTGGAAATAGACTTTGGATAACCATTATCAAAACTTATTTTTTATTTTATTTTTGTCAGGTTGCTGTGGCTGTTAAAACTCTTAAAGTAGGATCTAACACAGAGGAAAAACTTGACTTTTTAAGTGAGGCTGAGGTTATGAAAAGATTTGACCACAAAAATATTGTGAAGTTGCTTGGTGTTTGCACCAAGAGTGAGCCAGTTTACACGGTGATGGAGTTCATGTTATATGGTAAGATTGTAAAAAAAATATATCCTTCAACAAATTTTTTCCATATGAAATATAGTTATTTTTTGTTGAAATTATATTATTTAAATTTCTTTGTAGGTGATCTAAAGACTTTTCTTCTGGCTCGTCGTCATTTAGTAAGTGAAAAAAATGCTGAGGAATCGGATGAAATTTCAAGCAAAAAACTGACAAATATGGCTTTAGATGTGGCTCGTGGGCTTAGTTATCTGGCTGAACTCAAATATGTTCACAGGTATTTGATGATATGAAAGATTTCATTGTTTTAATAATTTTGATTTTGTTGATTCAGTTTTGATTTAATGTCTTTTCAAGGGATATTGCATCAAGAAATTGCCTCATTAATGCATCCAGAGTAGTTAAACTTGGCGATTTTGGAATGACCAGACCAATGTATGAAAATGACTATTACAAGTTCAGCCGTAAAGGTATTAAACATCCATTAAGATTCATATTCATTTATATATGAATTTATCATAAGAGAATTATTATAATATGAAGCTAAATGATAATATAACAATTCCTGAGGTAGCAATATTTCCCACAATAAAGCTTTGCAATTACAGCGCTATGGTGCAAGCACCCCTTTTTACACATGTGCCATGGATATTTCACAGTTACAGTAGTGGCACTAGTCTTCATGTCTCTCAGTTGCAGTACTCAGTTTCACACTTTGAGTTGAGCTATAAACAAATTAAAACAAGGCTCCTGTCATAGTAGTCTTTATAACGGCCTGTGTTTGGTCATGCATCAGCATTCAGTTATTTAATTAAATAGAGAATTCTTGAGCTTACCTCATGGCTAAAAATTAATTGACATAAATATGACCAATAATCATAGAATGATTTTGAAAAACAGATGTGCATTTAGGCCAAAAAGTAGCCATAGTCAGTGATATTTAATGACATTACATTCTAAAGGAATCTTCTATCCGCTGCTAACTACTGCTTTACAGCTGAAATGCACAACTGCTTTTCATAACCCTTGTATGGCTACTAGTCAACCTGATTGACACATGATGTCTAAGGGTGGGGCAGAAGGCAAAGTGCAGACAAAGTAAAGAAAAACTTGCTTCCTTTGCATTTGACTATTTTCGTAACCCATGACTATGCTCCATATGATATGTCTGTTGTCATGTAGTATCATTCTTTGTTTTGTGTTGCAATTTGCAATAACATATTCAAACTGACAACCCTGCTGACCACAAGAATAAAATATGAAACTAGTATCAGGTTAACCTTGAAACATCTGACATGCCTGCACAGGCATGTAAAATGGGTCCTGTTTAGTGCCTTTGGTACGGGCACGCCCTGTTTGGAAGTTGTCAACAGATGTTGCATTCGTCATGGATGCATGAAATTTGGGTGGGATCCTCCTCGAGGCCTGCTCTCAAGATGTGTTGCGGCAAACATGCAGTAGACCCAACTACTGGGGGTGGGGAGACCTCATACTGAGAGTAAACAGAAAGTGGACAAAGAAGCTTTTCTTCCACCTCTTCAATGTCACTGTGCTCAATAGGCAAATGACGCATCAGCAGTTTTGCCTTGCTCTTGTGAGGGGACTTATTGAAGAACCAGCTATTCTCTTGAAAACTTCCAAAAAGGGAAGACCAAGTGCAAGCGGGGCCTCATTGCATCAGTTAGAGGCAAAAGAAAATAAACATTACCCCATAAAGGAAAATCTCCTCAAGAAAGGGAAAATGCACATGGACTGGCAAAATGCAAAATATGTTATGTCATTCTGTGTGTATTTTCCTGTTTTGAAGAATACCACACAAAACAGAATTTCTAAGTGTAATGCAGAATGAAATTCATATTGTTATGCATGAATAAATTAACTATAAAAATTATCACTAATATTTTTTATTGAATTTATCATTGTTATATTATAGAATTATGCCAGATTTGCATTTTTTGTTTTCTTTTACTATAAAAGACATAATTCCAATATTCCCCAAACGATTGATTAAATAATACTTTTTATTTGAACGTTTTATCACTAATAGTTCAAGAAATACAAGATATTTTCTGATTGAATGCAAGAAAACTTTAAATGGCCAAAATTAAATCCAGCAGTGAGAGTGTACTAAGAGACATTTAAATCTGGCATTTACAGGTTCGATGTCAGCCCTAACTTTTTAAAAGTTTTGTAAAGCTTTAAAGGTAAATAAATAAATATACTGACATATTATCTACTAATAATTTGTCAATTTCTGTCTCCCAGTCTGAAGCCTTTCTGACGTCATCAACTATGGTGCCATTTTTAAGCATGTTTTAACAAACTTCCCGATTAAATAGAATTTTGAGATTTGGCAGGAATTCTCGATTTACATATTATGAGGTAATGACGAAAAAAATTCTTGATAAAAGTTCTGGGTTCGAATCCAAGGAAGGCATTTCCATTTCCCATAAGATAGAACATAAAATAGACTTTTTGAAGTGCTGTCTTTAATTCTTTTTGAGATTAAAATTAGAAAGAGTTTACCTATGATTTTTTAATCTGAACCATTTTGAAGAATAAATTATCAAGTTTCTTATTCTGTTCATCTTTTTTTACCTACAGTTCAAAATCGCTCATGTTAAATGTTTAATTCACATATTTTGGAAATATTTTGCCATTTTAACAGGATGTTGCCTTGCCTACCAATTACATTTTTCAACCTCGAAATCCTATTGTTGTTTCAATACTTATGCATGTACACATGCTTTTAATAGGAGAGAGAGAGGAGGAGAGAGAAATGATTTTCATAGCAACAAAAGTAAACAACAATAAGCTTGATACCATCAGATACAGGCAATATTCCATGCCAATTAAAGAGAAGACAGTTTCCCATAAAATTCTTTTGCACTTAGTAGTAATAAATCACAACGTTAAACTCTGAATAATGTAGGATTAGTATTGGAACATCCAGTGTCTTCACACGGCCAATTGTATGTTGGGATGTCACGAACAGGCAAATCAAAAATAAAAATTATTAATGAAAGGGATACAATACAACATGTAGTTTACCAAGAAATATTTAAAAATTAAATTAATTTCTGTTTTAATTAATCAAGCATACAGCATTTTTATTGTATTACATATGCTGAAAAATAGTTAAAGAATTTTTTTTTAACCTACAAGAACAACAAATTTATTTATGTTATTTCAGTAAATAAATTCTTTTTGATTGTATGAGTACTGATTGTTTAAACATTACACAATCAATGATTGCACACAAAAAACAAACTAATTCACCATTGTAATGTATTTGAATATGGTGCCTGCGTGCACGTAACCATGTATGCCATGCGGCAGTTGCGTTCTCACGGTAGCAGTTTTGATTATTAGTGACATCACATTGGCGACAAGGGTGCCGAATTTTATGGAGAATTCTTGGCGGGAGAGGACGATAGGGAATCGTACGAAGAAAGGCTGTCCCAGTTCTTTATTGTGAATGATCTGGTCGCCAATGCAACTCACGAAATCAAGAAAAAGGTCATCTTGCTCTTGTCAATCAGCAAAGAAACTTACGAGGTATTGCGTGACATTTGTAAGCCTCAGAAGCCAGTGGACTTAGAGTTTGGTGAAATAACAGCAGCGATCAGTCATCACAGAGAGGCACAAATTCAATCAGCGCGTCCAAAAACTAGAGGAGTCTGTAATTGACTTTGTCGCTGGTCTGAGGAAGAGCTCGCAATTTTGCAAATTCGGGAATTTTTGGACCAGGCGCTTCAGGATCAATTAGTATTAGGCCTTCGGGATAAAGCGACAGTACGAGCACTGTATTTGGAGAGTGATATGCTGCCATTCGAGAAAGCAGTGGGGATCACTACAGCTAGGGAAAAAGCGTCCCAAAACATGGAGATGTTTTGCAAGATGGCAGAATGCAATGGGACCAGAAGTCTAGGCGGCGGAGACAGCGTTCATTTCGTTAGCAGTGAAGGTGCATGCGAGCACATGGGAGAGGAAGCTGTTGATGGCCAACCAGAAGTCTACAGGGTAAAGGCGAAGAAGAACTGGAGAGATGGACGACAAAATTCAGAGGTATCGAGGGGGCTTCAACTCGGGCAACAAGCGTTACTGCTGCGGGCATGAAGGGCACAGGAGCAGTGATTGCAGATTCAGGTTCTATAAATGTGACATCTGCAAGCAAACGGGTCATCTTAAGGCAATGTGCAAAAAGAGAGGTAACAATATGGGTAAGACTGTTTTTCATCAAGTCGTTTCCGAAAATATTCCCGTTGAATGTGCAAGAATGGGCCGGCTAGGGATAACCGAAAGTCTTGGGTTAGCTGAGGAGGATTTCCTGCCTCTATTTTGTGTAAAGAGTTCATGGATCGGTGACGAGGGTCCGTAGTTTGCAAACGTCATGGTCGAGGATAAGGGCATAAAAATGGAAACTGATATGGGTTCAGGTATTTCGGCTGTGTCAGAGGGCTTTTACCTAAAAGAATTTAAGAATATCCCCATTCAGAGTACCAATGTTAGGTTAAAATCATAGGCCAACACAATGATTCACCCAAGGGGAGTCACATGGGTAAAAGTGGATTTCAAAAACAATTGCCTTAGGTTACCACTTTTTATTGTAAAAAACAGGGGTCCACCACTGCTAGGAAGGGATTGGTTCAGGAAATTAAATTTTGCCCAACCAGTAAACAATATTCAGTTATCAACAATTTCGAATGTCAACAACTTGTGGGAAAGGTTTAAAGAGATGTGGGATGGAGGACTTGGATCTTTTAACAAAGGAAATGTCAAATTACATTTAAGGGACGATGCAAGACCTTCTGTTATCCAATAGCCTTGGCATTTGCAGTAAAAAGTAAGGTAGAGAAGGAATTGGACAGGCTGGTGCAATTGGGAGTACTCTATCCAGTAGAATTTAGTGACTGGGCAACTCCTATCGTTCCGGTGGCTAAGATAGTAGTGTCAGAACATGTGGGAATTTTAAAATCCCAGTCAATCCTTGATTAGAAATTGAGCATTGCCCATTATCTAGGGTGGAAGAACTTTTTTCCAAATTGCAAGGTGGAGAGAAATACTCAACAATTGATTTATCCCAAGCCTACCAGCAATTGACTTGAGAACCAGAATCCCAAAAGTTTTGCACCATCAATACCCATAGAGGACTTTTTAGATATAGTAGACTTCCATGTGGAATTGCATCTGCCCCTGCTATTTTTCAGAGAATAACGGACCAAGTAGTACAAGGCTTAGAAGGGGTCGCATGCTTTCAAGATGACATAATCATCACAGGCAAAAGTGACATAGAACATTTGAGAAACCTGGAGGCGCTATTAGACAAGTTGGACCGATCAGGGTTCAAGGTTAATAGGAGCAAATGCCGATTAATGTTCGAGTCTGTAGAGTTTCTGGGGCATACTATCAACAGAGATGGGCTTCATGCTTCTAAAAGCAAAGTGGAAGCCAGAGTTAATTCACCTTTACCACAGAATGTCTCAGGTAAGAGGATTTCTAGGATTAGTTGAATAGTATTCCAAGTTTTTGCCAGGTTTAGCTACTAAGTTGTCACCTTTGCATGGATTACTCAGAAAGGAATTTAAGTGGCACTGGACAAATAAATGTAATGCTGCATTTCAGTTGATTAAGGACTCATCACCTCCACCCAAGTCTTAGCTCATTATAACCCATTCCTCCCAGTCATACTAGAATGTGATGCATCCCCTTATGGGTTAGGAGCAGTTATACTTCGCAAGTTCCCAAATGGGGAAGAGCAGCCTATTGTTTTTGCCTCCAGGTCGTTAGCTAAAGCCGAGAGAAATTATGCTCAGATTGATAAAGAGGCCTTGGCTATTATTTTTGGAATCAGGAAGTTCCATCAATATTTATATGGCAGGCACTTTACCTTAAGGGCTGACCGCAAACCCCTAATTTATATTTTTGGAGAAAAGAAAGGAATTTCTCAAATGGCAGCTAACAGGTTGCAGCGATGAGCAGTTATTTTGCAGGCTTATAATTATAGGATAGAGTATATCAAGGCAGCTGAGAATAGGGTAGCTGATGGGTTATCTAGGCTACTATTGTCTGTAGAAGGGGCTCTCATTAAGGAATTCTCATATTTAGACATAGGAGAAAGGGAATTCCTACCAGTCACTGCAGAAACCATCAGCCAGGAGTCTAGAGTAGACAGTGAAATAAGCAGGGTTATAGACTTCTGCATGTTTGGATGGCCATCAGTAGTGGGGGAGGAATTAAAACCTTTTTTTTAGCAGAAGAAATGAACTTACCATTGAGCAGGGGTGTGTGTTGTAGGGAAACAGAGTTGTGATCCCAAAGTCACTAAGGCCAAAGATACTGGATGAGTTACACTCAAGCCATTTAGGTATTGTGAAAATGAAATCCCTGGCTAGATCATATGTGTGGTGGCCAAAATTAGATAAGTCAGTGGAATCACTTGCAAACTCTTGTCAGTCGTGTCTGATTCACAAACCAATGCCCAACACAGCACCAGTCAAACCATGGAATTGGCCTGACAAACCATAGCAAAGGTTACACATCAACTTGGCTGGGCCCTTTCAGAACAAAATATTCTTGGTAGTGCTGGACAGTCTTTCAAAATGGCCTGAGGTGAAGGAATTAAGAAATGGGGAAATAATATCGCAACTAAGAGTTTTGTTTGCCACATTTGGACTCCCAGAAATTGTGGTTACTGAAAATGGGTCCCCTTTTACATCAGCCGAGTTCAAAATGTTTTGCAGAATGAATGACATAGAGCAGAGAAACTCTTCTCCCTATCACCCAGCCACAAATGGGGCAGCTGAAAATTTAGTAAAAGTTTTCAAATCAAAAATTAAAGCCCTCTTGCACTCAAAGATTCCTTTGCACATTGCCTTACCACAGTTTCTTTTCAATCTTAGGATCATACCTAATGTGACAACAGGTGAAGCACCTAGCATGCTACTGATAGGTAGGCTACCTAGGTCACAGTTAGCCTTAGTGAAGCCAAACTTAAGATAGACAGTATGTAAACGACAAAGAGCCCAATTTCAGGCACAAGGAAGTGATGCTGAAAGATCCTTTAGAGATAGTGACAAGGTGATGGTGAGACAGTATAAGGGGTGAGCAGAGGACAGTTGGGTTAAAGGCATCATTGTGGCAGTCCTTGGATCACGGAATTACAAAGTGAAAACAGAGGAGGGGTTTGTATGGCACAGACACACAAACCAAATAAGAAGGAGAGGTGAACTGTGCTTAGAGCAAGGGGAGAGTGTGACTACATCTACAGAAGAGAATATACACAAGGAAGAATTGCTTGGCTCTTGGGCACAAGTGAAGTGTACTCCAGGGGTCATACTGTGCGAGGAACCTAATTCAGGAGACTTGGGAAATGGTGAAGTAATGCAAACACAGTGAGAGTGCAGTGGAAGGTCCAGTGGATGCTGCGGAAGAAATGGGACAGGAGGAGAGGAGATATCTACTGAGAAATCCCAAACAGAATGAACTTGTAATGTTTGCCTGTTTTAGAACCATATGGATATATTAATGTATTTTGTACATATGAATTTGAAATGTTTGCTTGTTTTGGACTTATATGGATGTATGTTAATGTATTTTGCTTATAGTATTTTTTTTAATTATTCTTTTACGGGAGGGGAAGGGAATATAATTTATTTGAATATGGTGCCTGCATGCACTCAACCATGTATGTATTTTAAGACTTCACTTGTTTAGGGCAAAGGCAGAATAAAGCACCATGCGACAGTTGCGTTCTGGAGCTCATGGTGGCAGTTTTGATTATTAGCGACATCACAACCATTATCTCAGTAAATGCTTTTCTATTTTGATTGTATAAATAATGATATTGTATATTATCACAAAAATCTCAAATAGAAGACTAGGGTTCAACTTCAGGGTATAATTTCTATTCCCCATAAGATAACACGTCTTCTTAAATCTCCCAAGTATTTACAGGCGAAAATTTTTAAATTTTAACCAGTATTGATAACTATTTATCATTCAAATGGAATAGCTATGATGTATACATTTTTTATTTTTGGATGAAAACCGTTAGTAAAATGGGAATCTCCGTAGTGGTAAGTATAATGGCTCATTAGTAAAAATATTTATTTGTCGGTGGATACATGGCTTTTGGTGATCCACCACTCCTGGTGACTTGTGATGACAACAGTTTCATTTCCATTCCAGGAAACATCTTCAGGTCGACTTTGACCTGAAAATGTTTCCTGGAATGAAAATGAAAGTTGTCATCACAAGTCATCAGATGCGGTGGATCACCAAAAGCCATGTATCCAGTAACCAAACACCGCCAAAGCCTTCGCCACATATTTATTTGTCTATATATACTGCTCAAGAGGAGGATTTTACCTAAAACACCAAGGGATTGTAGTATTAACTTTCTCAAAAAATTCTTCTGGAAATGTAATTAAGCTTATTTATAAGCTTTTAGCCCCAAAGTTATGTATTTACTTGTGTACCACGTGCACCCCTATTTTTGGACCAAGTTGGAGGGGAAAAATTAATTTGTTGGAATAAGTTGACATCTGGAATGTAATAAAATAAGTTGGCCTCTTCACTGGTTCTTCCCCCCTGAAACAAGGTCCGTCCAAGTTAAGCATCTTCTCCCGCCAACCTGCATGATGCAATTTATTGGGCGATCTCTTTATGCCGATGCTAGCAGAAATCTCCTCGGTAGTCTCCCCTCTTATGTTAAAGGAGCATCAAGCATAGGTGGAAATTGATTGACAGAACTGCTTATTTTGAGTAAAAATAATAAACTTAAAGCTCATTTAAGTGGTTCAGCTTTAATATTATAAAAAATATAACCATCTCAATTGCAAAATACTTCATAGAATTCTTAGTCTTCTGCGAGTATAAATGTAGATGCAAGTGTGTTGCAGTGAATTTACTATCAATACTCACAATTTATATAACCTGTTCAGAAATCCTCATGTCCCTTATTCTTACAGACATTTTGGAAAAAAGTAGCACGTGGTACATGAGTAAATATGGTAGTTCAACATTAAAACATCACCATAGTATAAATAGTATTTATTCATTTAAATAAAATAATTTTAGGAAAATGAATAAAATGTTTAGTAAAGAATCTACTTTAATAACTCGCACAAAACAGACGATCGGTTTCGGCTAACACTTAGTCATCATCAGGTCAAGAATAAGGATACTACAACGTATGTGTAGGAAATGGGCAAAGGTCGGGGAGGGAGTTGTGGAGAAAACAGGAGAGGGGGAAGGAAGAGGGGCTCTTAAACGGTACTTTTTAGGGTGTGGGCGGAGGGGTAAGAAGACGGCTGGGATAATTGTTTAGCAAGGGAAAGACCGAGGGAAGGAGCAAAAAATATCATCTACATAGCGACACCAAAACAATATTTTATTGGTGAAAGGTTGAGCAGAATTAAACAGTTCCTTCTCTAAAGCATCCATGAAAATATCGGCGAGGAGAGGTGAGGGTGGAGAGCCCATTGCCAATCCTTCGGATTGTTCGTAAAACACATTTTGAATGAGAAAATAATTTTGGGAAAGGCATACTCTTAACAAAGTACTGTCACTAGGTTCATGAAAAAATGTCTTTGGCAAGACGTAGGGCTTCGGACAGGGGTACACTAGTAAACAATTTCTCCACATCGAAGGACACAAGTTTGGAATTGGGGAATTAGGCCAGTTTAGGCCATTTTCTTTCCAATGGAAAAGATAACATTGAAAATCTTAATAAAAGCAGCATTTACAAATTGAGTTGCAATGATTGCGACAAATTTTACATTGGACAAATGGGAAGGAATTTTAAGACCCGTTGCAAAGAACACTTACATTGCTTTACTTCCAACTCCCAAAAATCCCATTTTGCAAAACACCTCATTGACTACAAACATTCTGTCAATTTTTGTCCAACCATATTGCATCTCGAAAACAAAAGCTGGAGACTCAACCTTCTCGAACAATTAGAAATCCTCCACCACGTGAAGACCCATGCCAACGACATTATTAACGAACATCTCTTCCCAACCCACTCCCTGCTCCTTCCCTCGGTCTTTCCCTTGCTAAACAATTATCCCAGCCATCTTCTTCCCCCTCCGCCCACACCCTAAAAAGTACCGTTTAAGAGCCTCTCTTCCTTCCCCCTCTCCTGTTTTCTCCACAACTCCCTTTCCGACCTCGCCCATTTCCTATATATACGTTGTAGTGTCCTTATTCTTGACCTGATGATGACTAAGTGTTAGTCAAAACCGGTCGTCTGTTTTGTGCGAGTTATTAAAGTAGATTCTTTACTAAACATTTTATTCATTTTCCTGAATATGGAGTTCCACCACGTCAAGGCTGCATCCATCGATTTAAAAATAATTTTGAATGAAAATTAGGCATTTAGGAAGCTGTCTTAAAAATTAGATACAATGAAAGACAATGTGGTTTGTTGAAATGTTAGATGTACATACATAGTAAATCTTCATTTAAAACGGTAGAACAGTACATAGAAAAGTACCATGTTATAGTAAACGTTGTTAAAGGAAACTATTTCCCATTAAAAATAATATAAAATGAAGTAGAGTGTGTGAGGGAGCATGAAAGGGGCAAATTGGTAACTGCATGTAAAAATTAATCATTGATACTGTACATTATTTTTATTGTGTATAAAATATTATACTATAAAAATTATAAATGTAAATAGTTTAGTTTACAACATTCAATGCTAATAGTTTATTGTGATCATGGTGTAGTTATTAGGGGTCCGAAGGAGATGATGTTGGTGGAAGCAGTGGCTGTGCGTTATCTACTTCTGGGGTTGATGGTTGAATGTTAGTTGCAGATGTTTTTTTCATTTCTTTCAAAATATGTTCAAATGCTAGTTGTTTTGAAGAACTAATTTTTTTAAAGCCAACAATAGCAACACATTGCATGATTTATTGTTCTAGGAGTGGTGGAACTACAAAATAGCCCCTTCATAATACATTGTTAAATGCAATACATAGACATATATGGACCTGCAGGGGTCCATAAATCTGTTGTCCTCTCCCCCTCCCATGGTCACAGAATCTGTTGTATTATAGTTCCGCTACTGTGCTATGACTATCATGGAAAACCACTTTGCCTAACTGCTGACAGGCAACCCATGAGTGATAGTGGGTCTACCCACATTTCTGAGATTGACATAGATTTAGCACGCTACTTGTAAAAGGTTGTCTCAGAACTTGGTTACTTGTTACAGCAAAAATGGGTTGTGCAAGGACTTCCTGTACTTGGGAAACCTTGCTATCTCAAATATTACATTAATTGTACCTTTCCTCTTGAAGTGCTTTTCATGAACTCAAGTACTCATGCCACTCAAATTAAAGGTTATAAAGCATATCATGATCAGTTAAAGCAGGTTTTTTGGAAGATTGTATAAGAATTTTATGTATTTTTTTGTATAGGCATGCTTCCTGTACGGTGGATGGCTCCAGAAAGCCTAGGCCTTGGGATATTCACGCCAATGTCAGATGTGTGGTCATATGGAGTATTCTTGTATGAGTTGATTACATTTGGAAGCTTCCCATTCCAAGGAATGAGTAATAACCAAGTCTTAGAGCACGTTAAGGCAGGAAACACTCTTACCATACCAGTTGGAGTCAAGCCACAATTGTAAGTTATCATGGAATGCAAGTCTCACATTTATACAAATGAATTAAGATGCTTTGCCTCTTCACAACTTCACATAGTTTTTCTGAAGTTAATATTATTGTTAGTTTGAATTTTCGTGTATAGGTACTTCTAAGGATGGCTAACTGCAAAAATTGAAATAATAGCAAATCCTCTGAAAGAAGAAATGAAGTAAAATATCTCCTATGAAATATTAATAAGGAAATGTAGTTGAAGTGCATATATATGTATACAGTAAAACCCCTTATTTACACTTTTCTAGGGACCTAGGAAAAAAGTGTAAATTGCGGGAAAGTGTAAAAAGGAAAAAGAGCTAAACTGATTTTACTTTTAAACACGCTCATTTGTTACAGTAAAACTAACAATAAAATCAGTGTTAAAAGAGCTAAGTTTATAAAGAGCATATCTTTTTATTCATTTACTTAACCAGCACGTTTTAATAGTAGTTAATATTAAAATATATGCCGAATTAAAGTGCTAGTATGTATAATATGCTTGGGTTTCCATTAGATTCTCCATATTACATTTGTCTGGAAAATTGTACATTGACATCATAGGTATATTTACTTCAGCAACATCATACCTTTTCGAAGCTTGAATAGTGCTCGTTTTTCACCTCTTGAGCTACAACTATTTTAAAATTCATGTTATAACTTCATCGGATTCGTCTGTTAACCTTGGATTTGGAATTTTTCTCAATGTGATCAACATCATTTTTGTCACCCATTTTTAAAATAACAGATGGGTAATAACTCGCTCAAGTAGGTGCAAGGAATACGCCGACACTGATAGCTTCAATTCAATGACTAATGAGGAGTTCAGCCGCCGATCGAACTCGATCTATTTTCGCCTATAATGCTTTTCAAGTACATTGCAATATGTACGCCTTATGCGTTTACAATGGAACAAGTATCTTGCATCACGTAACATACGAGCGGATTGGACGGTGACTTTTCGAAACACTATTTTTCGATCTTTTAAAACTACTATTATGCGAATATAACGCGGGGATTACTTTTAAAATTTAATTTTTTGGAAAACAAACATCGCGTTGTATCCAGGACGATAAGGTAATTCAAATTACAACAAATTAACTTAAATTTAATTACAAACTGTGGCAGCCAAGGGGCAGAATTTGAGTGGAAAGGGTAAAAACATCATAGAGCCAAACTTGAACATCTTTTCAATATCATTCATACTTGGTTCAAAGAGTAAATTGGAGTAATTAGTACTTCCGTATCTAGGTGCGCTGTTTATGCTCTGCTAGTGTGATTTACGTATGAGGTTTTGAAGTTTTCAGCCAAAAGAGTTAATATGTATTTCCGTCTCCAAGTACACAGTTCCTCAGTCACATCGTATTCTACAAAAGCGAGTGCTGTGGTGCTGTTTTGAAAAAAAGTTCATATTTCTGCCTCTAGGGGCGCTGTTCCTACTCTGCCGCCGTTTTCGAAATCTTCGTCCAAAAGAGACCTGATTTTTTGCAAAGCTAACAAGGAGAGGACACGGTAGTGGGGTCACGGATTTTTATGAAACTTGGATTCCAGGATCACTACAAATCCCCCTTTTGGGCGTATACGGCCGATAGTTTTTCCGAAAATCGCGATTAAATATTTCAATTTCACGTCAAATGGTATAAATTTAATAATGCACGCCTAATTGATCAAGTAATTGTTGGCGGTGAGCGTATAGTGGTTGCGTCCTAAACGTAAGGGCGCGGTTCGATTCCCTCTTGGGTTGGTTTTTTTCATTTTGCCTCCTTTTACAAATGCTTTTTCGCATTAAAATTTAACTGGGCAGCCACGTTGATATTTTTATTTTTTCCTGTGTTGTTTGGTGGTGATTCGGATTTTTTTCTCAAGCCATTCGACGCACGATTGTCTCCACAAAGTTTACATTATTAAGTCGCATATTCTTCATTTGTCTCGGCACACGCTACATCCTATATTGATGCTTATGACATAGAAAGGATCCCTGAAATTATTTTTGCAAAGACTTCATCCGAATACTTATAATATAGGCGGAGGTATATCAGGCAAAGGATCGTTGAAAGTATAAAAAGACATGAACTGGTGATAAGTCCGTTAAAAGCACAGTAATATAAATAAATAAAAATATTTCTTTTATGAATCCCTCAGAAATTCGGTTGATTGATTAAAAGCATTAATAATCTACAAGCGCCAATCATCACTGGGACCAATGATGGGGAGAGTTAGAAGGGAAACTTTAATTTTCTTATGAATCGACAGGTAACGGAACTTTTGTTTTATGTTAGCAAATTTCTTCGCAGTTTCCTGGATGATAAGAGTCATAGTAACATTGGAAACTGAAAAACTTTCTGCACCAATAACATTTTGCAAAACTCTGCTCCTCGCAAATGCATTTTCCATTTAATACATCATCTGGAAAATCTACTTTGTTAATGTTGAAAAAGACCTCTTTTATCGGTGAGCTTGGATGCAAACCACGCATACCTAATCATTTCATGGAAAATCGGAGCTGAAAGCTGGTTATGAATTAACGTGTGTATTTTAATTACATCCATACGGCTGGTGATTTCCCTTTTTTGCCGGAGCAACTGTCCAAAATTTTGCAGCAGCGAAATGAAAATTTTAACCTGACCAGTGGCGCACACAGACTTTTTTTTAGGGGGGGGGGGGGGGGGTCCGATCTATTTGGCAGGCATAGAAAAAGTAGAAGGTTACCCTTTATTATTTATTTTATTTACACAACTTGCATTTAAAAATTAATTCCCTTTCTAAATAGTATATTATTACTGTAAAACACACAATTAGAATAAATATATTACAGTGTAATATCTAAAATTTTCCGAGTATATTGTTACAGTGAAATATAGACTAAAGGTCCAGGGTTATCAGCAGAAGTAGACATATTTCAACGCCATATTTTAACTTCGAAAATATAAGCAAAAATAACATAAATAACAAACCAAATATACAATTTGATTTTATTTCAAAGTCCTATTTTGTTTCCCAAACAGCAAAATCCAATAGTCTAGGTCATGCGCTTAATTTTTTTTAAATACCCGTATTTTCAGAGGAATACACAAAATATGATTCTTAGGAGCGGTTTACATCGTTTTTCCCTTGTCGTTTAAATTTACTGAAAATCGGAAACATAAGAAAATATATTCAAAACATTCGATTTCTAATAATCTAATTTTTAATTGTTTTATATTAAATCTACATTACCCTTTAAAATGAAAAATACTCTCGCAATTATTAACTGTGTTCACTGTGTTTGATAATATTCAAAATTACAAAAGAAAGAAAACAGAAAAGTCATTTAATTGGACACAGTGGTCAGGTTAACTACTAGAATCTGCTGGTCTGGGAAGACGGTGATCAGATTAGAGGGGACAGGTCAGAGTAGTCATCTCAGAGAAAATAATTGCACTCTTGAAACTGTTCCACTAAATAGGAGTCACTTTGAGAGGTGGTTCGCCTATGGAGGCCTTACTGCACTTGATTAAAAATAACATTTCTTACCTCAAATGGTAAAATCCAATCGTCTCGGTTTCTTGCTTAATTCATCCAAAACATCTTCTGGAGACACCTGTAAACTGTTGATATTTAATAATGCAAGACCATTAAGTCTATCACTTTTCATGCTGTTTCTTAGATAAGTTTTTAGCCTCCTCAAAGTAGAGAATGATCTTTCGCTGGTACAGGTGCTAATGGGAAGTGTACATAGTATTTGTAGGAGCAGTTTGATACGAGGATACAACTCTCTGTCACAATAAATGAACCCTTCAATAGCAGAAAATAATTCCTTGTTCCGTAAAAAATGTTTCCATAGTTTAAGTTCACCAAGCATGCTTTCCTTATTGTTGCAAAAAAGATAATCACTGTTCGAATAAAATTCTGCTAACGTGAGAAAATCACTTTCCGTTTCATCATCGTAATTTTGAGTCAGTAAGCATCCAAATTTAGCTAAAATGTTATTATGTTTTTCAAGTCTTTGTTTTATTTGACTTATTACATTGTTTAGAAAGGGTAAGAATATAGCCCGTCTATAGTACTCCTCAGGGGATTTAGCTGGAATATTGTTGCGGTACACTGATAGCTTCGTGGGACATCTTGGAATTTTTATTTCTTCCTCACCTCTTACAAATTCCAGATGCTTTATGGCCATTTCAAAAATCTCTTTGAAAACTGATTCAAAATTAACGTTTAAACATCCAAGTCCTTCAATGACCGAGTCAGCATAGCTCATTGCCTTCTTCAAATCAATATTAACTGTTTGTAAATATTCACTCAACCTTTTAGTAAGAACAAATACCTTATTTATAGTCAGCAAAGAAATGATGAAATCAGCTTTAGAAATCGATACATTTAAAAGTGAAGCTTGAACGGAAACATCGTTATCATTCCACTCTGTCATTTCATTCAGTGATGCTTGTATAGCATTAAATAATTCAACCATAACTAGTATCAAATCATGTCTTTCAATCCATCTCATGTCACACATTTGAACTAATTTTCGTTTTCTAGAAAGAGGACAGTGTTTTTCAATATTTCTTATTAAAACATTTTGCCTCAATGGAGTGTGAAAAAAATTGTAGATTTTACCCACTATTCCCACACAGTTTCTGTTATTGGGTAAATTAGAAGAATCTGAAATCAATAGGTTTAAACTGTGTAAGCTACAATGCACATATAATGCAGAGGGGAAGTGTTTTTTAATATGAGCTTGAACTTCTTGGAACTGTCCACTCATTGCTCTAGCTCCATCATATGCTTGGCCTCTGAGAAATTTTAAATTAATTTTGAAATATTGCAAAGAATCTATCAAATGTGTGGCAAGACTTTGTCCTGTTCTACTGACAACCGGTATAAATTGTATAAACTGTTCTTGGACAGTATCATTTTCAATGAATCGAGCAGCAAGAGCAAACTGTTCTATCCCAGCAACGTTAGTAGTTTCATCTGCTATTATATTGAAACACTCTTATTGATGCGATTTGCAATATCCCTTAAAATTATATCATTTATGGAAGAAATGATTTCATTTTGTGTTCTCCAGCTAACGTAGGAATTTCTTCCACAACTTTTAAAATGATTCCTTAAAATTTCGTTTCCTGCTACCACATGCATTCTAAGTAATGCTCTAAAATTTCCTTGTTTTTTTCAGGGGTTTCTTCGACAGTTAAAGGGCCATAATCTAAATGTCCTCGTAAGGGGATCCCCTGCTTCCCGCAAAATAGGACAGTTTTTATTATTGAGCCAAGTATTTCCCTGTTTTTTGCTACTTCCACTGCTTTGTTTTAATCTAAAATCAAATCAATTGGGAGCACTTTCTTCTCATTAATTTTCTTTATATTGTAAAATATTTCCAAGCTTCGTGTATGATATGACAATTTGCCATGCTTCTCAAAATATTCTAAGGCATGGTTCCATTTGTTGAAAGCTTCTGAAACAAATTTACCCGGATTTTGCTCCCTATGCACTCCTACTCTAAATGGAGAAAATAGCACACAATATTTGCAGAATAGACCATCCATTAATTCCGAATAACATACCCAATGCCATTTTTCAAGCCAATGTGGTTGGCACCTTAAATTTTTGCCTTTAATATTCTTGACAGGAAATTTATATTTAGCATCTGGTGACCATAAATTATTAAAAACTTCCAGGAGTTTCTTACCAGAACAATATTTTTTCGATTTCAAAAAGTTTGCTATATCATTAGGGTTACCTTTATTGTCCGCATCTGTCTCCGGAGTACATCCAGTAACCAGTGCGAACGACGAACACGGCTCTTTTTCTTGCAATGATGCACTATCGATGAGGTCACTATGTTCGCTGAAATTAATTTTCTCACCATCTTTTTGTTCACTATGCACATTTCCCCGCGACTTCTTCACAAATGATAATATTGAAATTTGTTTTCTTTTATTACTCATATTTATCTATGTAAGGGGTAAACCAAAGAGTTTTGAAAGGACAGTTTCTCACTTTTTCATTTGCACTAGAATGCGAGCAGCCTTTCTTACGTCTATAAGCAGTGCTTTACTTGGATAAAAATAAGTGCTGGTACTCTACGTAACAGCAGCAAATTATCTAATTAGAAATGAAATAATGTAGTATAACATATTTAAAGGCCACTACTATATGGCTATTTACTACATATCACTAATTTAATTTCACAGACAACACTTATCAAAGCAGCCTACTTTGTTTTATATATATTCGAATTTCACCGACCACGAGGCCAACGAGATGAAATAAATGCTCGTGTGATTCGAAGAAAACAGCTTATCTGCATAGAATCCGCACTCACAATTTCTCCATTAAATACTTTTCCAATTTCAATGGTGACTTTAAACTTCCCAGTGGAAACTCCACAGGGTTGCTGAAATTCAGGATATGCAAAAAATGTGTAAAAAAGGCTGCGGGGAGCTTTCTGAAAAAGTACCCGATTTGTTGATGTTCGAGATCTGTAGCGTCAGTATTGCTCGGATGCTTCCATTCTTCCAAAAAATGCACTTTTCCACAGTAAGAGATACACTCATCACTACACTTCCTCACTCATCGAGACTTCTTTTCCAACTAACCAACTTCTCCAAATTGGAGATTCCAATTGTATTCTTTTGAGAGTCTCAGCTGCAGTTTTTTGTCCCCCTTTTAGTGGAAATAGGATATTTTACACAAACAGCCATTCTCCTAGTCGCCTGAACCTCCTCCCACACAGCAGGGATCCAGGAAGTCTCCAAAAGACAAAAACGGAGAACGTAAGACCCCGAAAGGGATGAACATTTCTCAACTGAAACCCCTTCTCATGGAAATAGGATATTTTCAGCAAAAATATTTTGTCTTGACCAATGGTCTCTTTAAACACTTGCCACCGATATTTTCTTGGAAATGGAACTTCCCTTCTACCTTCCTTCTCTCTTTCCGTCTTCCCCATATTCACGCACTCATTCCTGGAGCAAAAGCATTCCTGAGAACACTTTAAACGTCTTGCCTTCACCCTCATCTCAGGATAAAATATGCCCCTATGGGGGGGGGGGGGGGGGTCCAGACCCGGTGGACCCCCCCTATGTGTGTGCCCCTGAACCTGACGATAAAAGTATACATCGTGAGGCTGACACACCGAGGTACACGATACGCTCTCCGCCAACAATTACTTGATCAATTAGGCGTGCATTATTAAATTTATACCAGTTGACGTGAAATTACAATATTTAATCGCGATTTTCGGGAAAACTATCGGCCGTATACGCCCAAAAGGTGGGGTCTGCAGTGATCCTGGAATCCAGAGCTATACACTTACCGATTTTCATAAAAATCCGTGACCCCACTACCGTGTCCTCTCCTTGTAAGCCGAAAAATGTTTAAAACTGTTGGGAATAGCATGCTAAATTCTTTTAAAAATCAGAAATTCTAACGTAAAATAGCGCGAATAGCGGAAAAACTTAAAACGAAATAGTGTAAATACAGGGCTATACTTACATTGGAATCATAGGAAAGTTGACGGGACCTAAAAACATTGTAAATAGCGGGAAAACGGACATTCCAATAACGTAAATACGGGGGTTTACTGTGTGTGTGTGTGTGTATATGTATATATATATATATATATATATATATATATATATATATATATATATATATATATATTGATAAGGAGCTCATTATTATTCTTAAGCTTTTTCGTATTGTATGATCTCTTGCTTTCTATCGTGTTACCTTTGTTACTGATTGTTGAATTTCATGGATTTAGCATCTTTTCAGATATTCTGAAAAAGCAGGAGTGAAGTTCTGCCTTGACAGAGAACTGAACTCATATCTTCCACTTGTTGGGCAGAAGACCTGGGTTTGGTTCCTGCTCAAGGCAGAATTTTTCATCTGCTTTTTCAGAATGACTTCACCTGCATAGAATCTACATCAACACTTTCATTTAATATGTTCTTTCTATTTTAGTTAATACCTGTTATAAACCATTTTTCCTACAAGGGTGTCATCACGTTCTGCCCCTGCTAGATTATTAAACAGATGTGACTACGAATATCCTCATTTAAAAGATGCTCACAACCAAACAAAAATCGAAAATTTTAAAATACTCCACCTTTTTAAACTTCGCGAATAATTGGTTCTGGAAAACTGACGCGAAATGCAAATTTGTGAAGTGTAAGTTCTATTTTCCCATAAGCCGACATATTACTATGAGAGTGGTTCACAGCCATCATAAAAAATTCAGTTTTTTATCATAAATTATGCAGTTTAACAGAAAATAAAAGAAAACATAACAGCAAATAAAAACCTAGCATTATAAAGTAAAAAAAATACTTTTAATTACCTTCAAAACGCATAATAGCAAATGAAAACAGCATAACAAAGTGATTACACTTCTTTCTGCACTTGTACAGTTTACCCCAACCAATTTCGCATGTGATTTTCGATCTTCTTTTATTCATTCTAAGGAAATGGTTTAATTTAAATTCATCTACTGAAATGGAATGTTGAGTACGTCATGCACAAATGTTTCCCTGGATTCTGCAACAAACATTTCCAAGCCACAAAAAAACACTAGCATTAAAAAGTGGTTCCATTTCTTTTACTAATTACGTTATAACATAACATAACAGTAAACCAAAACTTAGTGTAAGAAAGTTATAACATTTCTTTTAGTAAACGCATTCAAATTACGCGGCAGAAAATCGTACGTTACAAGATAATAGCAATTCTTTCTTAGGTTTACATTAAACATTCGTAATAAACAATGAAAACCTAACAAAAGAACAGTCACTTAAATTATATTCAAAATACAAAGATAATAGCATTAAATCATTAAATATTTCGGTCAAAAACCAATAACCTCATACACAAAGAACGAATATTTTCAATGTCATACTCGTAAAAGTTGCGAAAAACTAATCACACAGGATGCTTTTCCATTTCTAATTTGGATGCTAGATGCCAACAACTTCAACTTATAAAAAATAGCGTTGGCAGTGAAGTTTAACCTGAGCCACAAAAGAAGTCTGTGGTTATCATGGTTGTTTACTTAGAAAACTGCTAATTACAAGCATTATAAATATAATATAATAATAATAATGTCCTTTTCTTAAGTTTTAAATGAACTTAGAAACAAAAAAGTAGAGGGAGTTCACGCTTGTTGGCATCGTAAATGCATTATGCGAAATGCAAGTAATATGCACGAAACACAAATAATGGTCATAAAAAATTTTGTCGTCAAGTCAAAATTCGCGAATCTCAAGCACGCAAAGTTCAAAAAGGTGGTATAAATATTTGAACATTTTAAAATCTCCATGAAGTTGTCATTGCGGCAGTTAAAAATGTTTAACATTTAAACAATTAGATAAATATTATTTCACTTCTAGATGTGCTATAACTTGAAAAATTTGCAGAAATGTATGGCATTAGTGCGCCACATTATAAAAAGTATAATATTCTTAAAATTGCAAATTTTAGGTATTGCTTTTACTCCAATATTGTTCCATAAGGAAAGAATGAAGATCCGTTCAGAGGTGAAAACTTTTAATTAAAAAATATTTATCTGAAAAATTAATGTTTTTCAAGGTGAAATGAAATCCTTGCAGAATGCAAGCACCTTTTACTAGTATGAATATACAGGGTGTCCCAGAAGTACGGCCTCATAGGACAACTTTGTTATTTTGCAGAATATCTAAAAATAATAAGAGATCAAAGTTGTTCGCAATAGGCTATTTTTTGGGAAAAATGTTAATTTATTTTGTCTAGGGCCTTTCGTTCGACCGTTACTCTCTTGGCTCATCAATGATTAAGTGACTCTGTCCCAGAAGTCCGGCCACATAGGACAACTTTGTTATTTAGCAGAATATCTAAAAATAATAAGAGATCAAAGTTGTTTGCAATAAGCTATTTTTCGGGAGAAATATTGATTTTTTTCGTATAAGGCCTTCCGTTCGATCGCTACTCTCTTGGCTCCTCAATGGTTAAGTGACTCGGCGGAAATTCCTACGTCCACATAAAGGAGCTAGGAGCCGGCTATGTGAATAGGAGTTGCAACAAAAATGAATAAAAACTCCAAAAACTCATGCAACAGTGTATATTGCACATTTACAATAAATTTTCAAATTGATATCCATGCTGGCATACACTCATTCTGATTCGTTCCCTCAAGCTTCTCCGTACACGTAGCAATGTTTGCGGAGTAATTTCTGCGCATGCTGCACATCTGTTCTCCCGAAGTTCTTCAAGGGATTCTTATCCTGCTTAGACAAACAAAATCAACATTTCTCCCGAAAAATAGCCTATCGCAAACAACTTTGATCTCTTATTATTTTTAGATATTCTGCAAAATAACAAAGTTGTCCTATGTGGCCGGACTTCTGGGACAGAGTCACTTATTCATTGATGAGCCAAGAGAGTAGCGGTCGAACAGAAGGCCTTATACGAAAAAAATCAATATTTCTCCTGAAAAATAGCTTATTGCAAACAACTTTGATCTCTTATTATTTTTAGATATTCTGCAAAATAACAAAGTTGTCCTATGAGGCCGGACTTCTGGGACACCCTGTATATATATATACAGGGTGTCACTGAAATGTACGTCAAAACTTCGGGAGCATGAGCCTCATACCAAAAGGATGAAAACATTTTATATGAACATAGGTCCGGAAACGCTTCCTTGCGGAGTTATTTTGTAATACTGTGGAATCATGTTAAAACATTTTGCGAGGCCGTTCTTTATCAAAAACCTTTATTGACATCCAAAACGTCTACTTTACATAGATTCTAAGAAACAAAGAAACAGATACATTAAGTACTGTAATGCACACGTCAGACACAAATAAGGATCACAGAAAGTTTGTAGGCTTCAGAGGCTTGGGTCTCATAGGAAGTGTTCCAAGTGTTCACCTTCAGCACGGATGCAGGCCTAAACGCATCATCGCATTGACTCCCAAATACGCCCAAAAATCCCCGGCATATTGTGGATTGTCTCACAGCTTGCCACAATGTGTTCACGTAGACTATCGATGTCTAACGCTGAAGATGAATACACAAGAGATTTTAAATGTCCCCACAAATAAAAGTCCAGTGGACTTAGGTCAGGGGAACGTGGAGGCCATGCAGTCGATCCACCTCTACCTATCCAACGAGCAGGGTAAGTGCGATTCAAAAACTGATGAGCAATGAGGCTAAGTGCTTTAACATGGGTCAGACATGGTATAACTTATTTACTGAATCTATTAAGTAATTAGAGAGAGGAAGGAAAAGAGAAGAGGAATGAACAGAAATTGAGAAAGAGGAAGAGGGTGTAGCATTTGTATAGGATTAAAAGGAGCTGCAGAACAACCATAACAATAATAAATTATAATTGATTACAAAAAATGTTATACTATTGAATCATGCACCATTGCCAAATGGTGGGAATTCATAAAACCATAACAAATATGGCCGCTGACATAGTGTTTTTAAGGGTTGAAATAAAGATCTCCCAATGTGACAGGGAAGTACATGTGGATCATACCTATATGGATTCAAATCTTGAGCAAGACCATTCTCAGGTAAATGCAAAACAACCTAAGAAGATGGTGCCTTTATAACGAATGCAAACAACTGTTTGCCCAGTGGCCCGAAGAATTCAAGTGTCGATGTCGAATGGTCACCAAGCCAGAATAAATACACCCCAGATGATGGTTTCACTACTGTGAACAGTAAACGCCGCAGAAGGAAAGTGATAACTTGCTTGGCTGAATCATTGAATGACAGAATTGTTGGTGTTCTCCAGAGGATCCATCTTCACGTCTGGCACCTGAAAAAAGGAACAACGGTGGATGAACTTACCACCTACATAAAGCAGAAAATCTCAGTCCCTGTGGAAATTGAAGAGCTTGTCCCTAAAGGCAACTACTCGTCCTTTAAGGTATCTGCAGACAGTAACTATTTCAAACAACTTACTGACCCCTCCGTGTGGCCCCAAAATGTTTACATTAATCGGTTTATTTTTTTACGTGATAAACGAGAGAGCGGTGTTACAACTCTTAATCCCACTGACTGTAATCCAATGAGTAAAAAAATTGTGTTTCCGCTCAAAATCTCGAAGTACTTGTACAACAGCTCTCCAAAAAATCTGCTCGAATTCAAGCAAAGGCCAACAAAGTGGTGCAAGACCAAATGTGATGCCAATGCCAAAATATCGATGTTAAAAGTGCATGAGTATTGGACAGTGCTAACATTAGTGTATTTCATTTAAATATTCAATGTTTACACAGTAAGTTATATGAACTGAAAGTCTACAGTGAAACTTCGATTTTACAATCTAGGATTTTGTTTTCCTCGATTTTATGCTTTTTTTTGGTCCCGATCATCCTGATATATACGTAAAAGCAATGCTAAAATTTAACAGATTTTACGTTTCCCTGATTTTCCATTTTCTTCGAATTTACAACACAAAATTGAAGTCGGGGTAATACATTTTGCACCCGATTTTATGTCCTTAAGAGTTATCTTCTTTTCAAAATCCCTCGTGACCTCTCTGCTAGATCCCTCATCTCCTGTTCCTGCCCCTTTCTTTCTGAAAGTGACCTGCAACAGCACCTTTGCACAGTAGGGGAGCCATACCCTTCTCTTCCTTTTCATGTCATTAGTGATACTGCATTTAAGACACCTCCCCATCTGTAACCATCAGCACTAGTATTTTCTTCGAAAATACAAAACATATTTTCCAAAGTTTGCTTCTAGAAACTCCCATACTGTAGGGTAATTTGCGTTAGAATGCCATTCTCAGAACTTCTAATAGCTTCCTCCTCATCCCTTTCACTGTTGTCTTAGTCTCACTAAAATAATTAATTACGATCAGTTCTCTTTGAATTGTCCTCGAACCAACATAGTGTGCATAATCGTGTGAAGTTGTAGTAGTAGGAAAGTCATTTTCCAGTATTTTTCTATTAAAGAGAGGAAGCATGAACATCTTTTGTGAACATATACAACAACTGAAATTCAAGAGGTATTTACCTATTTTTCTATTAAATTATAACAGGAAAAGTGCTATTTCCATATTTAATTCCTCGACAAAATTTATAATTATGGGTGAATCTCAATGAAGATTCATTCCTTATACAACATTTTAAATTTATGCTTATCTTCCCTCTTCTGCATTCCCTCAGATTGACTGTTAGATAGTCTGGCATTATTATACTACAATTGCTGTATTTTCGATGGGCTTCATGAAACCATCAACGCAGCGTGCTTGCTAGTGTGAAGGAATACAACTGATTCGTCAGTAGATTTTTTTTATTGGTGAGGGGCATCTGCGTAAAGTGAATTCATCCAGAAACGAAGAGGTAATTATTTTTATTGTTTTTTCTGCATTCTCTACCAGATAATTTTAACTGCATAGTTCCGTCCACTCCAGGATTTTTAATTTTTTGTCAATTCATTAAGTGAACATCTTCATTTTCGTACATTTATAGTTTTTCTTCCTCTTTTATGACCGGTGTGAGGTCTTATTATTTGGTTGATATAAAACTAAACCCCTGCTATGCATCTACTCCAAGAACAGCATTAAGTCATCACAGATACATGAAACATAAGGTTGTTTCTTTGTCTGCAGCTATTTTGACAAAATTGCAAAATTTTGCATATCAAATTTATTATAATAGGTGTAGTTTTTCAAAATTTGTTGATAACCCTTAATTAGCATGAAAAAATGCAAAGCATTCACTATATGCAAGAAGATTGACATTTTAGCGGAAGTTGACGTGAATATGGGAATTAGCTTCACGCTTATTAATTGCTGTGTCCACGCTAAACATGATCGTTAAGAATTGCAAGGATATAGAAAAGAGATAAGATAAGAAATTACAGTGTAGTCATTTTTCTAAATAAAGAAAATCTTTGAAATTTTCGCCTCTAGAAGAGCTGGAGACAGCCCTTTCTGTTTGGTTCAAGCAGGTATGTGCAAGTAACACTGCCATTAGTGGTCATCTTTTGAAAGACAATTTCACTGCAACCAATGGCTGGATTGACAGGTTTAAGAGGAGCTTAATACTATATCTGGTGAGGGAAAGAGTGTTAATATAGAAACAGTTGGAACATGGAAAAAAGGGGAGTTATTGGAAGAGATAAATGGTTATGCACTCTGTAACATTTACAATGCAGATGAGACTGGTTTGTTTTACAATTTGCAACCGAGTAGAACTCTTACCATGAAAGGAGAACCATGCCATGGAGGTATAAAGTCTAAAGAAAGGATAACTGTTCTTCTTGTGTGCAATGGTGATGGGAGTGATAAGCTATCACCTTTGGTTATCCGTAAATTTAAAAATCCTCGATGTTTTAAGAATGTTGAGAAGCTGCCTACTAAGTATGTGGCTAATAAAAAATCTTAGATGACTATTAAAATATTCGAAGACTTCTTAATAGCACTTGATGCACAAATGAGAGCTAAAGGCTGCAAAATTATTCTTTTTGTCTCATCCACGAGACACGTCATTTGGCAAACATCAAAGTTGTTTTCCTCCCACCAAATGGCACCAGTCATCTCCAGCCACTAGACCTGGGAATTGAAGAACTCCTTTAACAAATGTGGGTTTAAAATCAGTTTAGACCATGAAGACGTTACCATAGATAAAGATGTGCTCCTTAATAACAACGAAAAGGATGATTGGCATCGCGTGAAAACAGATGGGTTGCAATTTGAAGATTACGCGACGTGTGACAGTGCTCTTGAAACATGTTAGATGAAGACTGGACATGGTGTCAGATGAACAGTTGGTACGGTCTGAAGAGGAAATGGAAGGTGTGGACAACATTTCTGGCTGCACTCCATCGAATAGAAGCAACACGGAAGTATTAACCCTTCCCATGTCGCTAAAATATACAGAGATTTTAAATTCCTGTTCATTTTTTTCAGATAAAATTTTTTTTAAATGGGTATTTTTTTTAAAAGCCAAATCAGTCAACTACATATTTATATATATGAAAACTGCACTTATAACATAAATATTATAGATATGAGGTAGTTATTACTCTCCAAGTATGATGTTGTTTAGCAGTGATTTTTCTAAAACTGGTGGCGCCTCTTTGAATACTGTCTCTAACTAACACTATTAAATATATACACTATTTACAGTTAATTGAATATTTACATCTGTTTGCACTCCGCTACTACTCAAATATTTTTCTTTGTGTGATAGTCCTCAATGCAATTGGAAAATAGCATGAGAAAATCATTTAAAGAAAAAACATCGCCAAAAAATTGCATTTGCTTGATCCATTCTGTACTGAAATATTCTTGTATTTCAGTCTTTGGATTTAGGCCCATGTTTATAATTACGCCAAGGAAGGCCTCGATATCACAAGATTCACTACTCTTCCAATTAGCGAGACGTGATGTAGGCGAATTCTGCTTGGCCAATTATCTGTTTTTGCCGTAGAGATTGTTTTCATCGAGTATTAGACTGATCATTTCATCTCCAAAAAAGTCGGAAATATTGTATAGGTTCGCTGTGAATATTAAAATCACTTGGAAGAATTATTCCCGGTGTAACCTCACTAAAATTAGGTTGAAAACTTGGACAGAAACAATGTCCAACCAACCTGTCGTAAGTCTTGGCATAGGTTCACCATTTAACACGATTTACTCCTCATCTTCGTCTAATTCCCTTTCACTATTCATTAGACTATCTGATTCATCACTAAAACTATGGAAATATTCTTCATCATCACTTATTTCAGCTGATAATTGGACCAAATCCGATACTTCAAAGTCCGCCATGACGGATGTTTACGTTCTCAAAAAGGAAATTCAAGTTCGAAAAATGTAAATTTTATGGGTTATTTTGACTTACTCGGTGCTTTGACGTCACTACCAGTATTGTTTTTCGAAAGCGACCGTCTCCTGCCTTCTAGTATCACTTACGGAAGGTAGAATAAAAGCTATGTTAGTGAATGGCAGAATGCGGAATATATCGTATACGACACGGAACAGTAGGCATCTGCTTGCGGAATACGTCGCAAACGACATGCAAGGGAAAAACGCAAGTGCGGAATATATCGTATTCGACACGGGAAGGGTTAATGATGATGTGCAATGAAATTGAGAATGAATTATATAAGTTAAAAGGAACAGAGAAACAAACGAGTATGTATGATTTTTAATGAAACAATAATAAAAATAAATATTATATTTACTTTTAACGCTCATTATTAATATTTGTTATTTACTGTTTTTCTTATGAGGCTTTTCATTTCTAATGTCTTCTTTCAAATCCAGTGGTTAGCAATGCAAAGAATAACTGAGTTTAGAATTTAAAAAAAAGATTCCATTTATATTATTTTTATTGCTGTTTTCGCAACATAATTGCAATAAAGGATTCTTTCGATTCTTATTACACAAATCGTTAATAACTTCGTTGATAGTACAAATTCGGAATGATATCATACACTTCTTTCTTTGAGCAATTATCATTAAGCATTCGAATAAATAATCAATAATATAGTTTATTATTCATTTGCATTCAATAAATTAATTTCTCAAGTGCTAAATTATTACTTTTATTGTAAAATTATTTCATTTAAATGATCGTGTTTTACATTATGTTGCTGGCTTATTGGGCCTATGCCCTTCTTCAGCGAAAGAGTAACTGAAAGTGACACACTGGGCTGAGAATGACAGGGTGATGTGAGAAGGTTGATGATTGGAGGAGACGGAGAGTGGGAAGGGTGGATAGCCAATAAGGAGGGAGTGTAGTAAGGTAAAGTGCGAATAGCTACAATGTAACAGAGGAGACATTGTAAGGGGGCTAATAGGGTTAGCAGAAGTTGAGGCCAGGCGGGGAGAAAGAGTCAAGAAGATGTATATGGGCTAGTTCCCAGTGTCGGAGAAGGGGGGCAGGAGTGTCATTGGGTAAGGCGCGAATAACCCTTACATTGTAGCAACTATTGAAGGGAACATTGTGGGCATTGGCGTGTAATGCAACTGGGAGAGAAACGCTATTCTGGTGACCGTTCATGTGGATGTTTAACGGATTGCTGGTGAGGCCTACGTAAAATGCAGGACAAAGGGTGCAGGTAAGGAGGTAAATGACATTATGGGTGGTGCAGTTGCTTCTAGAGTTGATGGGGTAGGTGATGTTGGTGGAGGGACTCGAGAAAGAAGATGAGGGTAGGTGGATAGGGCAAGTGAGGCAGCAAGGTTTGCCGCAGGGGTGAGACCCTATGGCAAGAGGCATGGTAGAAGTGGGATATATATATATATATATATATATATATATATATATATATATATATATATATATATATTTGGTTTATGTCAAAGAAAATTTAAATAAATTAACAACTAGATCTGATGTTCATCTATACAATAATAGGACTAAATGTAATCTTGACATAGACTATTTTCGGTTGTCTAAATCTCTGAACTGTTATAAATATTTAAGCATTAAGTTATTCAATAAATTACCCCAGGCTGCAATAAATGTTAATGTAACTAGATTTAAATCTGTGCTGTATATGTGGCTCTTGACTAAGGCCTTATATTCAATTGATGAATACTTTGATTATGACTTGAAAGACATTTTGTTTTGATTGCTGTTCCTATTTTATGTATATTTTTATCTTTATATTTGTATTTTTTACTTTGTATCTTTATATTTGTATTTTTAACTTTTTATCTTTAGATTTGTATTTTTATCTTTGTCTATATATTCCTCTTTTTCCACTGATGATATATATTGTGGTCTGAACCATTTAATGATAAATAAATTATTATTATTGTTAGTAGTAGCAGTAGTATCATACTCATAAAATTCCTTCAAAAACAAATTAAAACAAAAAATAAGAATGTTTCAAATTATTTATTATACGATTCCTTCAAGCAAATGATATCTCATTTTACAGGGAAGCATTACTTAGGTCATGCTGGAACATAGAGGTAAAGAGACGGCCACAGGCTTCAGAAATTGTAGAGTTCTTGGCCAACAATCCTCGCCTCATTTCTCCTTGCCTTGATGTTCCCCTGGCCTCAGTTCAGATGGAAGACTCTGACCAGCTTGAGATGCATCTTCCAGAGAGGATCAGGAAGTGCTCAATGTCTCTGACAGGGGGAGGGAATGCATCTGGTGGAGCTGTGTTAAGGCACAGGTCCACATCTGGCAATTCTGACACACCACTAGAGCCGTACGTCAGTGCTGCTGAAGGGGCAACTGTTGATGGAGAGGGAAGCAGAATTGCAATGGATGCTGAGTATCAGCATCCAACTTCAGCTCAGTTGACAGACAATGGCTGTGTGCATGAACCTTTATTGGGTGGGAGCTTCCGACCCCCATCCACTTCGTCCGGTGTGTTGCAACGGACAGGGGGCAGTGGCATAGGAACAGTTGGAGGGAAGAACACAGACACGAGGAAGAGTGCCTTGTCTGCCACTAGCATTTTATAGTGTTCCTTTTATTTGTTCTCAGCTTGAGTGACTGCCAACTATTTGTTTTTTATTTGTTGCGTCGATGGACTGTATTGAAATTTTTCGTGTAAATAGCTCTACATTAACGGGTGGAGGCCAGAGCCATGAAAAGCAGAGAACTTTGGGCAGCTGCTCTAGGAACAGGTGTTCGGATCATGGAAGAAGATGCAGTGAAAACAATGCAAGTCGAGGCAGCTGTCGTCTTTGTATGGTTAAATAAAGGCTCATATAGCCTCCATTTGTCACATGGTTAATCTTGTTATTCATTCGTTGCTTCCAATGCAAGTTAAATCACGTTTTTGTTAAATTTAACTACTGTATATCAGTTTTTTGTAATTAAATCACTTTAGGGTCCTTAAAAAATGCCATTGATATATTATAGTTCACCTGTAGGAAGGTCATATTGATGAACAAAGATTAAAGTTTTATGCATTCCAAAGTGATTCTAAATGGCCAATAAACTTCATTGGCTTCAAGGCTAAGAGTGCAAATGAAGAAAGTTTTAGTAGCCTGTGCTAAGTTCTTTTCCAGTTTTATAAATTATTTTGAATTTCTATTTGAATGAATGAATGCTTCAAGTTCTGGACAAATAAGAACTTATATGACCTCATAAAGTATATTTGTGAGGAAAAAGGAATGAGGTACCTTTAGCAACTATAAGATGTGATTGGCCATTTTATTCTCAATTTGAAATAATTTGGTTTGAAAAATGTTTAGCTTTTGATAGTTAATTTTGGCCAATCATGCATTGGCATATCCAGGGTGTGTTTATTACTGTAACAAAGAGAAGGGAACGCGTTAAGGAATGTGATTTCTGTGCTCTTCCTTGAATTGACAGTAAAAATAATTGCTTGCTATCCTTAGATTCTAATCCATCATCTGTACTCATTGCAGATATTTTTGTTTTGCCTAAAGCAAAATTATTGTTAGAAAAATAATGTCAGAGATCAAGAAACTGAAGCCCAAAGTAATTTACCATTTCAAAAGTCCAAATTCCTTGCATTTCAAGTTGTCAATATGAAATCCAGTGTAAGCAAAGTTTCTCCTTTCTCCCTCTGATTTCCTATCTACAAAATTGTTCTGTATTTTCTTTTAAAGTCGTTTTTCTAATTAAAAATGCATTTTGATGGAAAAGCACAATTGTGGAATTTTATGTTAACTAAGAAGGAGAGGCATAGTTTAGAATCAACGTACAAGTGCCATTTAATTCATATGGTGCAACTGTTACCTTTCATTTTTAATTTATGTTATTTCATAGAAAGGTTAGTGATTGTTGATTCCTTGTTAGATGAAAAATAAATATATGGAGGCAAATCAGATGTTTAAACATTGTTTATGTTTTTTACTTCAAAGTTATTCTGGGATGACATGGAATGTTGCCTCATAATGTATATATTGGGTTTATGGATTCATTGACGCTGTAAATTAGTTACATAGAGACAAAAATCAAAAGAGAAAATGAGACTGTTGATTTGATGCAAATAGTTTTAAAAATAATACCAGTTTTATGACTAAGAATTACTTGTGTACATTTTAAATGAATCTCAGAGTGAATGTAAATAATGCCTCATGATCATTTGTATTCTTGTTAATCATCATACTCATCGTTACATGTTATAGTGATAAATTATTGATGTATTGATGCATGTGTGCTTATCTTTAAATGTGCACATACGCATGTGTATGTGCACACATACATGCATATATATATATATATATATATATATATATATATACACACACACACACACATATACCTAAATACACACATACAATCCTCCCATTTATTCTGGAACTAAATTGATTCCCATTCCCATCTTGATCATTACTCAAACCCCTCTCATATCTGCAATTTTTCGATAGAAAGAAGGGTGGCTCCTAATTACACATACACATGCATTATATATATGAGTTGCATTGATTATTGGTAATGTCATGAGATTTATACACAATGTGATACCATGTGAAGCTACTTTCTAATCTTAAATAAACTAATCTAGTCTTCTCAGGTGAATGATAGTTTTATTTGTGCGAGCATTTGTTGTGCATCTACTCCTCTCATCATAATTTGAATTGCATGGTTGAAATTGATTTCAGCCCCGAATGTGTTTTGTATCACTTAATTAAAATTCAATGCTCTCTCCTGCAGCCAAAAGTGCCAAAATGTTTCTAATTCAAAAATTATATACCATACTAGCTGAAGTACCTGTTCTTCGAATAAGTTGAATAACTGAATTTAAGCCTATAATATCCATTTTAAACATACTTTTTAGCAACTGGTTGCATGACAGACAAACTCACCCTGCCATCTTGAAGGGCATTTGCACAGACGGATAGTTGAAACCAATGGAAAAATTTAAATCTATCTGTGAAGTTCTTATTTTGGTCAAGAAGTATTACTTTTGATTTTAATTGTTCTTCATACCAATACCGAGTAAATTATAGTGTTTTTATGCTGCATATATTATGCATATATGGTAAAATTGAAATAGTTATTTGTGGAAAGTCACTACTTTGTAAATAATTTGAAAATTTCAGCTTCCTAGCTCATCCCGTAGTACCTAAACAGATATCTATTGACTTTAGTTCAGTTGTAATATTTTTCCCTGATATTTCTAAAATTAGAAAAAATGACTGAGCAGAGAAAAAAAGGAAAAATCGAAGAAGATATTGCTAAATAGCTTTCAGAGAGTATCTGTAAAAATTGCTCGATCATGCTAGTGTACCATGAAATGGAAAGGGGATTGCCGACGTAAGCAAACTAATCACTTTTGTATGGACTGCCTAGAAAACTTCCACTGTGTGTTGTACCCTTGTTACCAAAAATACCTTACACTGAAACACTATAAAGAATATTGCAAATGTTCTAATAGGTCAGATAACAAAACAAAAAGTGTTAAGCAATGTATTAAGTGATGTGAAATCTTAAAATTTTATGTGTTTAGTCCATTTTTTTTAAAGGTACATAATAAATAGTGATAAAATTAGTTTTCCATGTCCATGAGTGCATATACAAACAGGAATAATATATTTGAGGTAAGAAGAAAAAAAAAATTTCTTCATTTAATTGAGTACATGCCGGACCAGGTCACCAATTTAATTTGGCAGTCAAAGGGTTAACACGAAAAAAACTAGATATGGAGTGGAATTTGAACCCGGGACAAAATTCCACGAGTTCAGAACGGTAAACACTCAACAAAGCCTATTATTGCATTTTATCAAGCCACAGTTAACCCTGCGAAAAGAAAAAATGATTCTGCCGAAACTAAGGCCCATTCAATCAAATACCGATACACGGGTCTTCTTATTACCAACTTTTATATTAACTTCGCTTTTAATATATACCAGTAATCGGTGCTTGCATACTGCAAGCATTGGGAGCGCCTGGAGTCGAACCGAGGACACCTACATAACATGTCTCATATTATCCGAAGGCCTACTCATGACATCTACAAACCCTGAAAATTTCAGCGTAATATTCCTCTTAGTATTTTCTGCGCACCCAAATATGTTTTCCCTTTGCTTTTAAATGTCACGGCCTGAGAGTGACGTCATGACACTAAGCTACTTTTCAGTTTCTCGTTCGGTTTAATTAACACGTAAAATACATTGTCTCGTAGTCATGAAAGAAATATTGGGCCATTGTTATAAATTGTATAAAATCCCGTTATTATGCAGTAAAAATCGAATAATTGGACTAATTCGGCACGAATTCGTCTTCTACTTTCAGGAAAAATAATCTTCGTTCTTCTTCCCGTCTTCTATTTCAGGTTCGGAGTTTGTACCTTAATTAAAAGTAATTTAAAAATGCAATTATAAAAAGACGTACGGATTTAAATGGTTTTCTAATGGGACTTGAAAATGAACGTTGTAAGGAAAATTTTTGGAATTTTCGATTTTTTCTGATAGTTTTGGACCAACACCAAGGTTCACTCCAAATATCAGCTCTGTAGAATATCTAGAAGTACCTTAGCTTTTATATCATTATATATAATATATCCGCCGTAAGAAGCAGCTATTTATTATAGATATACTACTAGTTGGTGCTTGCATACTGCAAGCATTTCATTTCACTTTGAAAAAACATTCATTTTTCAGACAGACATTTCATCATTACAAATATTCTTTTCATTCTAAAGATTTCATCTCCGCAGCGATTTTCGTTTTTCCCACATGTAAAAATAATAGTTTAAAACAATCCCCAAATGTTGCAATTTTAAAATTTTTACACTTTCTTCATTATGGGGTACTAATGCTACAAATTTTAGCCAAATTTTAAAGTTGTAGCACTTCTAGGAGTAAAATAATATTTTTCTAATTGTTTAAATTTAAATAATTTTTAACTGCCGCCGCAATTCACATATGGCAAAATTTAAATGTTTATTTGTGCAAATTCACTATTCTGTAAATAATTTGAAAATGTCAGCTTCCTAGCTCATCCCGTAGTACCTAAACAGATATCTATTTGTTTAAACTTTAAGAATTTTTAACTGCCAAACAAATTAAAATATCAACATTTGTATAATCCCTATTTGGTTTTTTTAAGAATTCTACTTATTAAAAAAACTTCAACTCCATAGCACATGTGGAAATACATAAACATTGAAAATTTGTTTAAACAATTTGGAATTTTTAGCGGCCACATTGTTGCACTTTTTCAAGATTTTCGTTTTTTCTAGTCGGTTTTGCACAAAATACCACCTAAGAAAAAAATTTCGAAACTTCAGCTCATCTGGAAGTGCCTAAACATTAGTATCCTCCTCCTCTGTAAGAAACGTCTATATATAATGACTAGTAGTTGGTGCTTGCATACTGCAAGCATTTCATTTCATTTCACCTTGAAAAAACATTCGTTTTTCAGACAGATATTACATCATTACAAATAGTCTTTTAATTCTAAAGATTTCACCTGCGCAGCGATTTTCGTTTTTCCAACATGTAAAAATAATAGTTTAAAACAATCCCCAAATTGAGTTGAAGGCTTTCGCAGCGTTGCTGAATGCTGGTGGAGGTTTTCGGGTTTCGCTGCGTTGGCGGCATTTCTGGCTCTCGACGTTTCGCAGACGTTGCAGTCTGCATCTTCAGGAGAAACCCGAAAACCTCCACCAGCAATCCCCAAATGTTGCCATTTTAAAAATTTTACACTTTCTTCATTATGGGGTACTAATGCTACACATTTTACCCAAATTTTAAAGTTGTAGCACTTCTAGAAGTAAAATAATATTTTTCTAATTGTTTAAATTTAAATAATTTTTAACGGTCGCCGCATTTCATATATGGTAAAATTGAAATAGTTATTTGTGGAAAGTCACTACTTTGTAAATAATTTGAAAATTTCAGCTTCCTAGCTCATCCCGTACTACCTAAACAGATATCTATTTGTTTAAATTTTAAGAATTTTTAACTGCCAAACAAATTAAAATATCAAAATTTGTGTAATCACTATTTCGTTTTTTTAGGAATTCTACTTATAAAAAAAACTTCAGCTCTGTAGCACATAAAGAAATGCCTAAACCCTGAAAATTTGTTTAAACAATTGCGAATTTTTAGCGGCCGCATTGTTGCACAAAATATTAACAAATCAGGAAAAAATATCGGGAAAAATATTCCTAGGAACAACAATCGAGAATATAAATTAAGAAAACATAATCGGTAGAAAATGTCCGTAAAAACATAAACTGGAAAAATTCGGAAAAAGATAAGTCAGTAAAAATATTCGAATTAAAATTCGGGATAAAACATTACGAAAGAAAATTTGAAAAAATGTTTGGAAAAGAATTAAAAAACTGGAAAATTTGAAAAAGAAAATTGGGAAAACTAAAAAGAATTGGAAAAAAATTGGAGAAAATATGGGACAAAATTTCGAAAAAAGGTCGCGGGAAGAAATTCGGAAAAAAATCTGGAAAAATTCGGGATAAAAAATTTTGGAATATTTTCCAAAAACAATTTGATAAATATTTGGAAAAATTTGGAAACATTTGGGAATAAAATTTGGAAAAAATTTGTAAAATAATTTGAAAAAAAAAATACTTTAAAAAATGGAAAACTATTCGGAAAAAATTGGAAAAAATAATTGGGAAACAAAAACAAAATAAATTCAGGAAAAATCGAAAAAAAAGATTTAAAAAAATCGGAAAAAGGAAAATTCTGGAATGAAAACTTCGTAAAGAAAAATTCGGAAAAGAAAAGGTCGGAAAGGTAAATTTCAGTAAGAAAATTTTAAATTGTAAAATGTTGTAAATTAAATTCGGAAAAATTATTTCGGAGAATATATTCCGAAAACAATTTAGAAAAAATACTTTTAAAATTCGGAAAAAAATCCAAAAAATTTCTGGAAAAAAATAAAAATATTTGCAAAATATTTTAAACATTTTCTAAGAAGAATACTTAAACGCATTCTTCATGAAAAAATCGAGAAAGGTATTCCGCAATAAATCTCCAAAGAAATTGATATATATATATATATATATATATATTTGGAAATAATTTGTAAAATTGGATAAAATATTTGAAATATTTGGAAATAAAATTGGGAAAAAGATTTAGAAATCAATTAAGAAAAAATGGGGAAAATATTTTGAAAGGAATATTTAGAAAAAATTACGATAAAAAAATTCGAAAATAATATCGTAAACAAGTCAGTGAAATAATTTTAAAAAAGGAAAACATTTGAAAAAGCAAAAATTTTAAATAAATTTTGAAAATTTTTGAGGGAAAAATATTGGAAAAGAAATTGAGAGAAAAATGCGAGAAAAAATTCGCGGGGGAAATTGTGGATAAAAAATTCGGGAAAAAATTACAAAATAATTCCATGTATGGAAAAAATCTTAAAAATACTTGGAAAAGAAATTGGAAACAATACTTGTAAATAAAATTGGGAAAATATAAGAAAATTTGGATAAAATTCGAAAAATATATGGTAAAATTTTGGGGAAAAAAAATCGAAAAATGGATAATTCTGAAATGAAAAATATAGAATAAAAATCACGTAAGAATACTTCGGAAAATAATTTCGGAAAAATAGGCATAAAAACGGGAAATTTTTCCAAAAACAATTTGATAAATATTTGGAAACAATTGGAAATATATGGGAATAAAATTCGGAAAAACTTGTAAAATAATTTGATAAAAAATTTGAAAGAAAAATAGAAAACTATTTCGATAAACATTTTGAAAAATAATTGGAAAATAAAAATTCAGAAAAATATATTTTTTAACAATTTTGAAAAAACTTTCCAAAAAAATCTGATGTGGCCACCACATGACTTTCTCCATATCTGTAATATTTCTAAAAATTAAAAATAGGTTAGATAATATTTGAAGAAACCGAGAAAATTTTCGACTACAAAGAAGAGAAATAAACTCAAACCATAGCCTTCTGATATTGGATATAGACACAAAGCTCCAACAATAAAAAAAAGAAAAAGGAGCGTTACTAAGACGTAACTAAGCCGCAATTGTTAACAATAGTCGTCGGTAGGTGGCGTGGTGGTAGCAGCTAAGAATATAAGATACCTCAATGCATTTCCATTATATGGAAAAATTTTCCATTATATTGAAAAAAATTTCAAACATAGTTTGTAGGAAATTATATTTCATACAACTTTTATTCCGATACATTTTTACATTTATCAAATATTAAAGCAAATATTTCAAAATAAATGTGACATGAGTAAACACCCACTTCTGGTTGACCAATTTTTACCAAAAACTAATCAGTTCTTTTGACTTTTATAAAACTTTTAAATATAAAATTTCGCGATGACATGATTAATAGTTTTCGAGTTAGAGCACCCACAATAATCTTTCACACACACAAACAGACATCATCGAGAAAATGGTCAAAACGTGTTTAGAGGACCTCAAAACGCGTATTTCCGTTGAAATCTCGAAGTCGATTTTTTTCATGAATACAATACTTTCCCCTATACTACGTATATGGAGAAAGTAAAAAGCATATACTGAACAATAAACAACTTCAGCTACCATAGAAACCAGGACAATGCTTTTCAATGAGAATTGGCAATCCGTATCGCATCGCTTTAATGCTTTTTAATAGGGAAATTCTTATTGTTCCTTTGATTTTAACCAAAGACCTATACATATGATGAAGTCATAATTTTAAAACGCGATATATGTTATTAAATAAAAGAACTCCTTTCAATTATGGGGGTTGATGAATTGTATATAATAATAGCTTTAATTTAGTACTTCTAAAGAGAATCAGTCGATTGTATTATAATGCAATTGATTTAAAACTACGGCGTAAACTTATAACGTCAAAATCTAAAAACAGGAAATGTTAGAGAAAAATCTGCCATAAGTTAAAATGGGGAAAAGGAATTGGATTTTGTTAACAACCAAGCAGAAAAATCGAAAATTTCAAAATTGTTAATTTTAAAGGGTTTTTTTTACTCCATTTGTACATTAAAGTTTATCAATTTTTATCACGGAAACAATAATCGTAGCTACGAGCTTTTGGAAACATTTTGTAGCAAATTCTATATAGAATAAACTGATGTGGGCAACACATGACTTTCTCCATATTTATATGGCAAATTACATGTTGTTAGCTCTGGGATCGTTGTCAATATTTACTTCCGGTTGACAATTAAGAAAAGAAAAAGTAGCGTTACTAAGACGTAACTAAGCGTCAATTGTTAACAATAGTCTTCGGTAGGTGCGTGGTGGTGGCAGCTAAAAATATAAGATATCTCTTAAACAATGCATTATATGGAAAAATGTATCAAACAAAGGTTGTAGAAAATAAAATTCCCTACAACTTTTATTCTAGTACATTTTTACATTTATCAAATATTAAAGCAAATATTTCAAAATAACGGATGTGGCAAGAGTAAACACCCACTTCCGTTCGACCGATTTTTACGAAAAACTAATCAGATCTTCTAACTTTTATAAAAATGTCAAATATAAAATTTCGCGTTGATCTGAATAATAGTTTTTAGTTAGAGCGCCCACAAAAATCTATCACATACAGACAGACTAACAGACATCATCGAGAAAATAGTCAAAACGTGTTCGGGGGACCTTTAAACATGTATTTCCGTTGAAATCTCGAATTCGATTTTTTTCATGAAAACAATACTTTCTCTATACTTCGTATATGGAGAAAGTAAAAAAACGAAAATCTTAAAAATTTTCAACCATGCGGCCGCTAAAAATTTGCAATTGCTTAAACAATTTTGCAAGAATGATTTATTTCCGAATGTGCTACAGAGCTGAAATTTTTCTTAAAAAAAAGAAATAGGGAGTATAGAAATTTTTATATTTTAATAAATGCTTAGGTACAACTATGGAACTGAAATTTTAAAGGTATTTAGAGCTGAGTGCAAATGCACAAATACATATTTGAATATCTCCATGAAGTTGATATTTCGGCCGTTAAAAATATTTAAAATTTAAAAAATTAGATAAATATTATTTCACTTGTAGATTTGCTATAACTTTAAAATTTGGCACAAAGGTGTGGCATTAATACCCAACAATGGAAAAAGTGTGATATTCTTAAAATTACAAATTTAAGGTAATGTTTTACTTCAATATTTTCCCATAAGTAAAAAACAAAAATTGGTACATGGCGAAACATTTCGAATTAAAAAATATTTCTAATAATGAAATATCTCTCTGAAAAATCAATGTTTTTCAATGTGAGATGAAATGATTGCAGAATGCAAGCAGCTTCTACTATATATATATATATATATATATATATATATATATTGGTCCCCAACTTGGTAAGTGTCCGCTGGGCTTCCTTCAGCACCTTGTTGCCATCCTCATCACTACCTTTTCTTTTCCTTAAGTTTATATATATATATATATATATATATATATATATATATATATATATATATATATATATATATATATATTTTTATTCATCGAAAAAATCTTGAAAACTCCTATATACGTTTAAAACACAGAATAATTGTTTGAACATCCAGGTTGTTTCGTTCATCGGACCATACAAAATTTATTTTTGTATTTTATTTCTGCATGTGCATTATATGCCTGAATCTCCAACAAAAAACTACACAATTTCTCAATCACTGCGGTCTGTTCTTGAAATTCTAATGTCGAAAAATAGGAATCCCACCGATCGTAACAAGATTGAATAAGCCAGTTGACTCACCTTTCATTAATCTTTTGAAATTGCATTTTTTCCGCATTTAAATTTAAGTTAATATGATCAATATAAGATCCATTGTTTGTAATTATTTGCACGCAGTTTGTATTTCTTCCCAAAATAAAAAGCTTTTTTAACAGTATCCAGTTAATGCGTTCGAATACATTTAAGGGTTCAACCCATTTTTCCAGATAGGCCTGAGTTATTTGATACTGTTAAAATACTTCATCTTAAAATGATTCAATTTTTTCACCGGAATATTGTCTTCAATTAAAATTTTCTTAACTATGAGTACAACAAAATTTTCCTCAATTCGTCTTTTAAACATATCATATCTTTTACATATATCAGTACTTATATATTTTTACGATTTTTTATTTTGCGCATTTTTGTTAAATAGGTAAACAACTATACTATGCATAACATGTAAGCTTTTGTGGAAAAATGGCAGTAAATTACAGCAACTTTTCTTGTGAAATAAAAAACCTTCAGCGCTTCAAATGTTTTCAGTATATGCTAAATAGATAAAAGCGCAACGGAGAGTCGAGGAAAGACATAGTCGTCGGAGGCGAGTATTTTGCGGATACGAGCGCCATTTATAAATGATTTTATTATAAAGTTAATTTTATACGCAGCATGAGGTCTTTTTTGGCATTTTCCAATATAAAGTGATTCCGATTGAACACATTTATGGCATTTAGCAGTGAGGAGATTTTGTAAGGCAGAAACGAAAAATCCGGGACAAATGGGAGTCCCGATGATTTTTCTCAGGACACCGGGACGTTATATTCCGAGACTCCCTATCACATTCCAATGACCTAAGTTAAGATGATTTGAAATTCACACACAAATATGATACATTACCGCACAGGCGCTCGCATTTGCCCTCGACATTCACGTGGGTCTCAAAACAGACAAAACTCGATTTTTTTCAATATTTTATTTAGTAAAATATTTCACAATCTACTACTACTTATATGAATATTGTTCCTATTTTATTTATTAATAGTTAATAACAAATATGTGATTTTTGTTAAATACAGTAAGAACAACATTTATTTTTGTTTATAATTAATTTTGTTATTTTTCTATACATGCAAGTTTTTATAATAAATATTAAATTTTCTATTTATGCATGTCTGTAATTCAATTTAATTCAACCTGCTGCATACATTTTTTTCACTTGTAAGTTGTAAAATTTTTGTAGATTGAGTATCGCCCCCTCAGGGACAGTTGGGAGTCTCCCGAACCTTTAATGCCTGGGGCCTTCAGAGACCTTAATCCGCCACTGCATGGGGTCGATATTTAGATGATGCAATAAATCATTTTCTCTACTCGTTCAAAACTTTGAGGAAAACAACTCCCCACTGATATGCTATTTGATGAAGGAAATGTATATTTCTGACAGTATCCCTAATGTAAAAATTGTTTTTAATTGTAACATTGACCATAAGAAACGAATGGAAAACAGTCTCTCCTTGTGCTCAAGAGATTCAATGGAAAAGGTATAATTTTCTTAAAATTGCAAATTTTAGGGATTGCTATTAGTCCAATACTATCCCATAATGAAAGGATTAAAATCATTGCAGAGGTGCAAACTTTAGAATTAAAAAAATATTTCTAATAATGAAATATATCTCTGAATAATTAGGATATTTTTCAAGGTGAGATGAAATGCTTGCAAAATGCAACTACTACCAACTATTTGTATGTTATACCATAAGTAAGAAGTAGTCACCGTATTTCTCGGCATATAAGACACTTTTTTCCCATAAAAATTACCTCCAAAATCAGCCTGCGTCTTATATGCCAAAGTAAGATTATCACGGTTCTCAATACTGACACTAACTAACACACTCATCCCCAAAATGGAGCAATTGGCAGTCGTACGTCGCAAAAACAATAAAATATACATTAATAATTAATAGCGAAAATGTTGTTAATATATACAGTAATACCTTATGTAACATGAATTCCAAAGATGCATTTTCATTATTACGTTTTAATACATGTCTGCTCACAGTGATTACAATTTCAGTGCATTTGTGATGTTTTAGTTCCTAATGAGCCCGTTTAATAGTGTAATTAATGCCATTGAACAGTAGAATACATGCAGAGGTCATAAATATTTTATACATATCTAGTATAGATAAAGTTACGTGTATTGAGATCACAATGGCTACAGAAGTGAAAAGATATGCCTCAACTATTAGCTATAAGCTTCATGCGATTCAATCCACAACAACGCACAAAAACCGAGCAGCAGCACATCATTTTGGTCCACCTCCCACAGGAAAAAATGATCCGTGAATGGAGAGAACGAGGAAAAACTGAAGCAGATAGGATAAGAGAAGCATAGTCTTTGTAAGTTTGGTCTTCAATGGCCACAACTAGAGGAGGAAGTGATGGATAGTAGAAGAGAGGAAACTTGGTAATGTCGTATCGATGAAAATCGTTATGTACGAGGCAAAAAGAGTTGCAGAAGAATAAGGATTAGTTGAGCATACGTATCGTTATTACATATGCATTCTATTTATTATTTATCTCATATATTAAAATATCATCTTGCATTTAAGTTTAAAGAAATACTATTAGTAAAGGTTACTATCTATATGTGCAACATGTGTGGTGCACTCCGGCAGCTTTAATTAATACGACTGCAGAGTTCATGCGGAGCACATTAGTTATACAAGTCTTGAAGCAATTATTTATGTTTTAGATCATCCCTATTTATTTTATGAATTAAGTATATCTAAGACGTTATATGTAACTTTTATCACGGCGTAATATTTTCGGTAAATGTTGCCAGCTGGGAATGATATACGACATGGCCCTTCCTAAATGTCTTGGTGAACAAAAATACTTTTTTCCTGAAAAATCAACTAAAAAACCAGGATGCAGCTTATACGCCGAGAATGACAGTATATAGTATAGATTAAAATTGTTTTTATAACCATTTTGTTTTTATATATAACTATTGACACTGGAAAATATATTAAAACTACGAAATATCTGACTAAAAAGTTGGTCAACATTTTTAGTGTAAATATGAAGTTACAGTTTAATTAATAAAAGAATTTACAAAACATTTAACAAATTTATGTTTATTTAAAACAGTGTTTCAACAGCATTCAATTATAATCAATAAACAAAGCAAATTATAACAGCAACAGATAAATGAACACTTGCTTGTTGAGACAGACATGATGCTGTCTCAGCTTCTTGGCACAACTGATGGCAATAAAACTTTGTAAGTTCTGACAGGGATGCCAAAATCAATACATATTTTAAAAATAAACAATATTACCTGAGGTATTACTGGTACTTACGTATTTTCCGCAGGACCATGAGTGACAGGAAATGGAACTATGTGGATATGTCCGCAGACATGGAGAGGGAGACATTCATTAAAGGCAAAGGAAATAGAACGAACCCACCAACCTAACATTACCCAACCCAGTTGGAGAAAAAGCAAAGGTTCTTTTTTATAATTTAAAGTGTTCATTTTATTAAAAATTTTAAAATGGAAATAGAATGAACCAATGACCTTACCCAAACCCCGGTTGGAGAAAAAATAGCAACCTCCACGCAGCAGTTCCAGGTTTTTCTTATAATAACGTGTTCATTTAATTAAATTTTTCTTATGGAAATAAACCAAACAAACCAACCACTGTTTTTACCCAACCCAGTTGGGGAAAAAACAAACGTTTTTCTAGAATAAAGAGTTCATTTTATTAAACATTTTAAATGTAAATATAACAAACCAACATTATCCAACCTGGTTGGAACAAAAAACCTCCCGGAGCAGAGCAAACTCCACGTAGTTCCATTTCCCGTCACTCACGGCACCACGTAAGGATGCTGCAGAAAATACATAAGTACCGTATTACCATTCAAGTGATTTTGTTTGTTAATATGTTTTTTTTTTAATTTCAATTTCCATAATAATGATTTACTTCAACCACTGTACATCATCAACACAAAGATAGCATCAGAGGTTTCTTACAAACCCTCAATAAAAATTTCAACAGATGTTATATTCTAACACCATGATTTAATATCATTTTAAATTATAATTCCTAAACAAATTTTCCCAAATATTAGTCACCAAACATTTTCGGTATCTGAACCACATAATTCAATTTTTCAACAAATTTTTAATCAGTCAGGGATAAATGGTTATGTTATTCATTTAATTTTATTAAACCAATGCATACAATGCAAAGAGCATTCTTTTCATAACTTAAAAACATACACTTTGAAGAATAATAAGTCCAAAATCATCCCAAAAACTTTCCTAACCAAGCAATACCCCAAAGACTTGCAAGTAATTCACTAAAAGTAGACAATATCGAACTTCTAAATTTGGTGTTATTTTAGAATATAAAATAAACTTCTTCCACCAAAATATATTCACAAAATGAATCCTCTACATTAGCATTAGGATTACTGATGACTAGTTGGACCATGTGTAAATTTCAGAGATAGTTTTGAGAAGAGATTTTGTGAATTGTCTAATGACACCTCCTGGTAGAAAATATACGTATAAAGAAGTTGATGAGGTTAGGCAGTCCAGAGAAAATCACTATGCAGGACAGATATAGCACACAAGCCATAATATGGGAACCTCAGTTCCACTTTATTCGACTGGGCAAAAAATGCATAAGTTAAAATATTAGGAGAAAGATGCTTGTCCAACTTTTTTATCACAGGTAGGTAAGCTAGAGATATTAATATCAAGTAAATAACATTTTTAAATAAAAACCTTACGTTTACAACCACCTCGCTGAAATTTATAATATTTCAGCTACTTAACAACAAAAATTCTAGTCAATTAGTTTGCAGCTCAGTTTTTATACTTATTCCATTCTCACAGCAAATTGTACAGCATCCTAATTACCTGACTCCTCCATAACAGGAAATAAAAAAGAACCAGATGTCGCACAATAAAAATGACAATAATGCACGCATCTAGCCGGCTGGTACAAATTGGCTTTTGTGCATTGGGAGAATGGTCAAACAGACAAAATTAATCATTATTACAAAGTTGAACATCAGAGTCACTTGATGAAAATTTAAATATCAACATAAGTTTGTAGTCATTTGAAAATAACAATTAATGTGCAGTGATTTTCATCGTTACATTGACTTACAACTTCATGGAAACTTGATAGCTTAACTGTTTCGAAGCAAAAAGTCAATTACTGGGTCCAATGAATAAATAAATAAATAAAGACAAAAGAATTTCTTTGGTATTACAACATATAATTTACAAGCCATTTAAAACTCAAGAAAAGCAGAAAAATGACTAGATAAAATAACCAATTTTGTACTATTAAAATGTATAATTATTACAAGCCAAATCAAACTCAAGATTGGCAGAAAAATGACTAGTTCTTGCACTGTACAAAATAAATAGATGCAAAAATACTTAATGTATTGAATGTCCCATTATTAGGTAACAATTTATAGACCTATCCTAAAACAGATAATGTTCCTCATATAGGGCAAAGATTACATCTGATCGTAAAAGAATAAACAACTTGATCATTAATAAAACAGACTAGAAATTTCACAGCAAATAATTTCTGTACAGTTCACTTCAATTTTAACAACTTGATTAAATACTTTTATAGAAATACATTGGCAAATTATCATTTCACATCTGATCCTTTGTGCTATATAACTATATGAATATGCACAAGAACAACACATAGTTATGTGTGTGTGTGTATCTGTGTTCATGCACATTCAAATATGCCTGCTTTCACCCATTAGCTTTGACTGTGTAAAGACAAGACAAATAATAACAACATCCAAGCAGTGCATTCAGATTTGATAAAGCTACACAAGTTTTAGTATATCAAACAAACAAAAAATCCTATGTAATTCACTAAAATGAATTTCACAATGCTGATGATTATCCATAGTTGACCCATAAGTATGAATGAATGACTGGTCACTTCTTAATTTCTAGTATCATTCATTTCAACGCGCATTTTATAAAATTACATCTACCCGATTATAATGCACTTAAATTAACAAAATCCAGCAAATTCCTTGAATGAAAAGCCAATGCAGAAAGTGCAAATTTGACACAGCACACGCACAGGGTACACATTTTATCACTATAGGAACACATGGAAATCCATAGAACATTAGCAAAATCAAAATATTGTGCACCATCAAGCATTTTGACTTGAGAAAAGAGTTAATAGATTATAAATAAATATGGTATGCCAGTAAGGCATGGTGCATTACTAAAAATTGTTGTCAAAAAAACATCTATTGAAAAAGGTGGCTACTTAAGGTAAAATAATTCTTGCAACCAGTATAAGAGCTAATCAGAGGAACCATAGACCTCGTTAACTTGCTGGCTGACACGAATAAAAGTTGCACGTCGTGTCAATTCTTTCACTTTGGAAGCTCCAACATAGGTGCATGCTGAACGTAGACCTCCGAGTATGTCCAAGATAGTTGTCTCCACATCACCACGATACGGCACTTCTACAGTCTTGCCTTCAGATGCCCTAACAGATCAAGTACATTATTAGCTACATGTCACTGCTCATGTTGAAATAAATATATATTATGTAATGCAATGAAATATTATACCAAGTTTAAAAAGTAATGCTCTGGTTTACATCAAGCATTCATGTGACCATCACAAGATAATCTCTGGAACAACAAGCATCTCTAGAGGCCTAATGCAGTGGCATATGCAACACCCCTGCATGACAGGGGATCCAAAATCAAAGGGAGGTCTACGTAAATCCCTTAACTTTTATTGTACAGCATTTAAATGAGGATCTCATGTCCGGATTTATTTGTCATATTTAAATAGAATATGTTTATGCTTGAATAAATTCTCAGAAACTATTAATGATAAAACCTTCAAATAAAAAGCATTTTATAGGAAAAATATAGACAAGTTACATGGACATAGCTAATTGGATACCCTTATTGGGCAACTGGCGCCCCAGATGAACCATGCAATCTGCGCACCCACCCCCAAACCCCAAAGACAGGCCTAGGCTGAGGTTTTGGGTAACCTGAGAAGCATTTTGCTCTTATTCTTATTTTCCTTTTAATATTTTTTAAGCGTTCTTTTTAAACAGAGGCTTAATGACCGTATTTACCCAAAAGGAAGACGAGGTTATTTCACAAAAATGCCATTAAAAATATTAGGTATCATCTTAGAATGGAGTATGAGGATTTAAGGTGAGAATACACCCCTATTTTAAATGCACCATGAAACACCCAGATGTGAAGTATATGTCCGTTAAAATATTTATTATTGCACAAGGTAATACATCATATTTAACTAATTAATACAATACTTTAAAAATTTAAGGACAAATTTCTTAAAATTGCTTCCACAGACCAATGGTTCCACTTCCGCGGTAGGGAAGTGTTTAGAGCTGGGTAGGTAATCGCGTGACAAGTTGAAAAAAAAAATGACTACAACTGGGCGTTTCCTTACGTAATATGAAACACAAAGTCATGTAGGCACCAATTAAGGTGTCTAGTAATACAATGCAAACAAGACTGATACAATTTAAACGTATCTACTACAATTTAAACATGATGCTTTGCATTTGGTATGCCAATGGCAGACATAAAGTGGACGTGAGTTTCAGAGTGTAGAAATTTACGAGAGCACTTGCGTAGTACACGCTTCACTGAGTTTTAATTGCAATAGTGACAAGTTAATATTTATAACTTTTAAATAAGATACCCCAAACAAATGGCAGATCCCATAGAGAAAAAAGGAACTGCGGTAAGAAAAGGAATTAGAAGAAGTTACGACAAATTTTAAGTTAATGGTAGTGCGCTATGCTGAAGAAACAAATAATTGTGCGGCAGGGAGGAAATACAATGTGACTGAAGCAAATGTGTGATGGTGGAAGAAAGTAAAAGAGAAACTTGAAGGTACTAACTCAACACGGAGATCATTTAGTGGACCAAAACAAGGCTGATTTCATGCATTAGAAGAGGAAACATTCCACACCAAGAATTTAAGGCTAGTAATGGATGGTGTGTGCATATGTGACGAAGAACTTCACTTTGCCAGCGTCTACCTTCTGACTTCAGAGACAAACTAATAACTTTCCAGAGGCATGTAATTCGGTTGCGGAAAAGTCACAATTACCTTCTGAGCCAAATGGGTAATGCAGATGAGACACCCATTTACTTTGACATGCCATCCAATTACACAGCCAACGAAAAAGGTGCAAAAATGTCATCATAAAAACTTCCGGGAATGAAAAACTGCACATTACTGTAATGCTGGCTGTATTAGTGGACGGAACAAAGTTGCCATTGTATGTTATTTTAAAATGCAAAACAGTGCCTAAGGAAGTACTAGCAAATGAAATAATGTTACATGTCAAGGCCAAGGATGGATGTCAGCTGATTTAATGAAGGACTGGCTAAGCATAGTGTGGAATAGATGATCTGGGGCACTTTTAAGGGAGAGAGCAATGCTCGTCTTAGATGCGTTCAAAGGCCACCTTACAGAGGAAGTTCAAATACCCTTCATTGTATGAATTCTGACCTTGTAGTTATACCAGGAGGTATGCCATCACAAATTCAAGTGCTAGATGTTGTAGTGATGAAGCCCTTTAAGGATTACATATAGCCATTTTATTCAGAATGGCTTTAGGCAGGGAACCATGCGTTAACTCCTACAAGGAAAACTAAGAAGCCCAGTATACCACTTCTCTGTAATTGGATCATTGCAGCATGGAAAAAATAGATTCCAATAGTATCTCAAAAGGGTTTAAGAAATGCTGCATATAAAATTCCATGGACGGTATGGAAGACGACTTGTTCGAATTTGAATAAGTTGTGATGAATGAACAAGACAGCAAGAATAAGGGGAGGAAACAGAGGAGAGGGAGATGTAAGTAGTAAATTTACTTTTTTTAATTCATACTCTTAATGTTAGCTTGTTATACATATATGTAAAAGTTTTTTGTAAGTGAATGTAATTTTTTTAGGGATCGTTTCAAATTCAAGGTCGTCTTCCTTTCGGGTAAACATGGTATTCAGTTTTTCCATCTGTCCAACCAATATTTCTGTGATCAGATAAAATAGAGTCACGAAATTTTCAGAATAGATTTGTACATGACAGCTAGATGACATTTCAGTCCAATTTAAAATAAAAATGTATTAAAAATGTCAATTATAATTTTTATTATTACAAATCCAAAATCATCCATTACGCTAACCTGGTTTAACTGCCATTACCACCACATCCAATATAGAAAGAAATAAAAAAACTCTAAAAACTTGAACCTGAATTTACAAGAGACACCCAGTCCATGACTAACATGATAGAAGCGTTCTTAAAAATTTTTGTGTCAAGTGAAATCGTGTTAGTCGGACACGAATTTTTCGGAAGAAATAATGTAAATAGTGGGGATGTGTTCCAGCATATTGACATATTTTTAATTTTATTCCTTTATTATGACTAAACAAGTTGACCTCGATTTACTTTGCTCTGTTTTATGAAATTTCAAAGTTACAAAAAAAATTTTGTTCAGTGCTTTGTTATATGAACAAAAATCCCAAAGTAACATCATTGTTAACATAATTTTTTATAACAAATCTGGTAATGAAAAGCAACAGAAGAAGAAATAATGATAATATCATTAATAATAACAATAATAATACAGTAAGAATAATTCATCTTGATCATTTTGATTATAAGAAATCTTAAAAGTCACAACATCAAAAATCTTGATTCTTTATTGCAAGGAATCAAAACTTTCGATGCTGCATAAAAAAATTAAAATTATTTAATATTGTCACCAAAATAGTTACTGTAAAGACCCACATATAGGACGCACCCGTGCATAGGACACAGGGAGGTTTTTGGCTCAAATTCTGAGAATTTTGTATGTTCCCGTGTATAGAACGCAAGAAGGTTTTCTCTTAAAATTCTAGAAATAAACAATAAGTTGCAATAAAAGATTCATATCCATTTTAACAGATGATTTCCGTGGAATATACTTTCTGCTAAGTGTGATATGAAAAGTGAATTTACTTAAGTATTTGTATTACGAGATTTACCTATGTTGAAACTAATTATTGCAGGATATAGTAAAACACTTTGGAAAGCAATGTAGGAGATAAAATGTAGCAGCTTTTCATGACTCCTACCCAATTGAAATAAAAAACTCTGTAAAAATTTCTGCGATCGTCTGTGAAACTTGCAGTAAATATAAAATATCTTGAATTTTAAAAAGTTATTTATTTAAATTATTGATTTTTTCAAAGTTCCATCCCTTAAGATTGACGCTTCCGGTGAAATAGAAGCCATCTAGAAACAAAATGTTGAACTGTAGGCAGGTATGGTTATTCCTCTGTTGAGTTCCCGCAATTACCTATTTGACGTTTTGAAGATTAAAAATTACATTGATACTACTTTTGCGATACCCAACTAATTCGCAGGTAAATTTCTTAAACTATTACTACGTACGTAAAACGATCTTACATTCCTACTTTACAAATGACAGCACGGATTATTAATCGCTTACTAGTGGATTTTATTTTTACCCTTATTTCTGATAGAAAAAATGAAAGTCAAGAGACAAAGTTATGATGCTAATTATAAATTAAGAGTGTGTCAGTATGCTAAAGAACATGATAATAGAGCGGCTGAATGTGAATTTGGGCCCAGTGAATGTCTTATAAGAAAATGGAGAATGGCTGAAGAAACGATAAAAAATATGGGAAAGACCAAAAATGTGAACTGCGGTAGTAAAGCAAACCATCCTGAAATGGATAAGAGACACAAGAAGGGACTGCTTGGATGTTAGCACATGCGCAAGCTTTGAGATTATCCAAAGAATTAATCATTAAAGACTTCAAAGCATCTATGCAGTGGTGTCATCGTTTATACAAAAGACACAATATATCAATCCGTCGATGTACTACGACAAGTCAACATTTACCCGAAGATCACAAGGAAAAATTAATTGCATACCAGACCTATATAATACAATTAAGAAAGAAATTCAATATTCCACTTAGTCAAATAGACAATGCCAAACAAATGCCATTAAAATTTGATATGCCGTCTGATACAACGGTAAATGAGAGAGGTGCAAGAACCGTCACGATGAGAGGAACGGGAAATGAAAAAAATCGTTTCGCTGTCATGCTTGTCCGCATGGCTGATGGGATGAAACTGCCTCCGTATGTAGTTTTTTAAAGAAAAAGAATGCCGAAATGTAAATTTCCCCGTGGCATCATAGTCCAAGTGCAAAAGCAAGGTTGGTTTGATGAAAACATCACCAGTGACTGGATCGAGACTGTTTGGAAAAGAAGGTCTGGTGGAATGCGTCAAAGATCTCTCTTGGTCTTAGATACATTCTGATGCCACACACATCCCGAAGTAAAAAAGAAACTCCTTGAAATGAAGACAAATTTGGTGATTATCCCAGGGGGAATGACATCAATCCTGCAGCCTATAAACGTTGCTGTTAACAAGCCGTTTAAATCTGCACTGAAGAAGAAGTGGGCCAATTGGATGGTGAATGGCACACATACATTCACCAAAGGTGGACTCATTCGTAAAGTAGATATAAAAACAATCTGTGAGCAGATCGTGGAAGCATGGAATGACCTCCCCTCAGAAATGATAATTAAGGGTTTCAATAAATGTTGCATAAGTAATGCTTTAGATGGAAGTGAAGACGACATATTATGGGAAGATGATGACAACAATGGCATGACGACCACAAAATTAGAATCAGACGAATCTGAAGCTCCAGAAACAAATGAAGTTCACGACGAGTTCCATATTACCGATGATGGTGAATTTCTAGGATTTTAGGGAAATTGTTTGAAAAGTTTAATTTGTTTTCTTGATTGAAGATTATTTTCAATGAGCAGACGCTTGACTTTTAAATTTTAGTTATCAGGTATTTCATTTTAACAGAAGACTCCATACAAAAAGAATGAAAAATGTTTAGTATCCATGTATGAGTCTGAGTGGCTAATGAAGCCAAAATATCTTGTATTTAAAATTATTGTTTGTAAAAGTGAAATCTTTTTCATATTAAAAAGTTTTATTTTAATTAAAACACTTTGATGGTTAATAAATATTAGTTTGCAGCTGTTTATTTTTCATTTTTCATCGAACATTTTGTAGAGAGAAAAACATGAACTAATGAACCCGTGCATAAAATGCACCCCACTTTTTAGATTCGAAAATTTGAAAAAAAAAAGCGCGTCCTATACGTGGGTCTTTACGGTATTTCACTTGCCACACTCTATTTTAATAACTATGTATTGAATATTATTGTTATCATTTATCATATTTTCATTTATTTTTACCACATATGATTAAATACTGGGTCACATGACTACAACATCAAGTTACATGGAGAACAACACTAATACATGGGTGTTTAGAATAATTACTTGCCATCAGTGCTCGAATTGGATCGAATGCACTGGAACACCGTTCTTGTTATTAAACATGATAAAACTGGAAAAAATAAATCAAAAAGAACCATTTTTAAACAAGATCAAATTCACTAATTACAAAATAATGTACGTTGGTACCAGGGTTAAAGTGGATGGCATGGCAATCTGATGTCACATACATACGAGCGAATATATTTGCCGACTTAGTGGAACAAGTCAAAACCTGTTACAGTGCTAAACAGTGCTTGAATTGGGCGGAAACATGTGGAAACTGTTTGACTTGATATGAAATGAAGCCCATAGTTCCCATTGTTAAAAAATCAGATCAGAATGTTCTGGTTACTAGCATTTTGGTTGTTAAAATTTTCCAATTCGAGCACTGCTTCCCATGATGAATGTTCTAAAGAACATGTACAGTATATTTGAGGGAAGACTTTATGCAGTAGGAACATATCTCATATTATATAATAGAAGACAATAGGAAATTACGCTTCTGTTTACTGCATCTAGCTCTTGCTTCCTGATTGCTCTCTCTCTCTCTCTCAACTAAGCATCCCGCAAGAGCAGGCTAAACATGTCTAAACTTGTTTCCGTTTCCACACCTTTTCACAATCGTAGAGAAGTCATGGAGAAATCATATTAAATCGAATGGCCAGTCACGTTAGTTGAAAACCAGCCCTACTTTAAAAACTGTTAAACTGAAATCGTGTTGGCAGAAATCATGTTAGTCAAGGATTGGGTGTCTCCGAATAAAAAACACTGCTCTTAAAACATGACTTATCCTGCTTTAAGTTTTAAAAATTCAGTCACTATTTTTGATCCAGTTTTCCAGCTATTTCATGCTCTATTGACATTGTGGCAAGTCCAGCAAGTCTCTCTTGCACCATTGTTGGATGCAGATATCCTTTTATCAATTTCAACTTTGAGAAGCTACATTCCCCACTAGCTATGGAAACTGACAAGTTAAAAAGAATTCGTAGAGCCATTAAAATATCTGGAAACTGTCTGAGAGTTTATTTTCACAAATAAACTTCAGTACTTCTTCAGGAGTGGAATGTTTCTTAAGTAGTCTTAAAAAATCCTGAAGCTTACTACACAAACCTGTAGCATCAATGTATTTTGAATTTTTATGAGTCAATGCTGACTCCAGTTTCATACAAAATTCTTTTATCTGTTTTGCTGTTTTCTTTTACAAGCTGTGGATATCATATACAAAAGCCAAATACTGACTTTAGCTGCTGCATCTGTTGAAAATCTTTCATCAACCGAGTGAATAGCAGTATCAAGGATTGCGAAGTATAAATTCACTTTGAAAATTTATTTTGGATTCTGAATGGATGTCTCATCCTTAATATGAAAATTTCTGTTTATTTTGCCAAATGCGAACTGGTTCTCATTCAAATTCTGTCAGAAAGTCTATTTTTCTTCAGCATGCTCGAGAGAATCAAACAATGTTTTTTGAACCCTTCTTCACTTATGAATTCCTCCAGAATATTTTTAGTTTGCTGTGGTTTTTAAATAGCAGAATGTATGATAAAGTTCTTTTGCTGAAGTTGCTTACTAGTGAGGTTAATTTTGAAAAGGATATTATACCACAAATAAAATCACACATTTAAACTTGTAAAGGCCATTTGCAAGACACCAGTTGTTTGGAAAGTAATCCCCTTCCACACGGTTACCCGCTTGGAGTATGACGTCATCATTTTCAGTCTATTAAGCATTAACGCTGTTGCTTTTCTTTTATGAACCTTATTTATTACATGTGAACCAGTTATAACAAGGAAAAGTTCATAATTATCCACCCCAATATTAACACTAGGTTTTAATAATGCTTAAAGATATGTTTTGGATTCACAATGCCGAACAACGTTATTCTTTGGCACCAAGAAACAATTTTCCACAGTAATTGCTCAATTCTTAACCATCTACCTGAGACATGGTGTTAAAATGACCATTTGACATGTATCAACTCGCAATATCTATATAAAATAAAATTGTGGCTACAGTGCAACATTTTGGCTACAATATGTTTTTTATTTGAATGAATTCTGACAATTAATTTATAAGTTATGAACATTTGTTTGCAGGCATACAATTTTGATTTGAATACTCCAAATTAAATCCGGCCATGAGTGCCCACAGCGGGGATTTAAATCTGTACGATAAAGGTTAAAGGTTATTTGAGATGCATAATGGCGCAGGACACATAGATTTTCAGAAATAGCAATAAAAGTTAGCTTGAGACACTAAATTTGAAGAAATGATAGCCACATTTACTGAAAAGAAAACATGAAGAGGTTGCTTTAACCCTTTCGCTGCTATCGACGCATATATGCGGGCGGGCAGAGCGGTGCCTTGACTGCTAATGACGCATATATGCGTTTCAAGCTTTTCCGTTTGCTGCTCAAAAAAGATGAAAATATTTTTTCGAGATGGTTAATAATCAATATGAATGTAAATGATTGACAAAATAACTTTCAAAATATAAAGAGACTAAAAGACAAACGAAAGAACGTAGACGCGGAGCTCCTAGAGAAAGTATTCAGCACTGGCGTGCTTCAAGGTCACTGAACTCGGCACACACGGCTGACACGGAAGCTAAAAGTCCATATCAGCAAAAGGGTTAAATAATTGTTAGACCTGTACTCTCAGTTAAGTATTTTTGTAAAAACTACAGATGGGACGATCGGTTCTTCGGTTCTGCTGGTTCTCTCAAGAACCGAAATAACCGGAACCAACTGTTTATAATCTGGTTCTTCAGTTCTGATCAATATTATAATAAAAAGTGTAGAAAGATACACGCACACCATGCACGTATACATGCAAGGCAGAGGCGTTCTTTACGGTTTATACAATCATGTCACGAAATATAAATATTAATGGCTTATTATAATGTCTACGAACTGAAATGACAGTAGTGATGCCAAAAAATGTCGAATTTTTTATTCACCGACTAATTTCCTAATCAATTGCTAGAACGATAAAGGTGGAGACTACGGCAAAATTGATGTTAAATGAGAAATCTAACTCCTTAAGGAGTTAGACTCCTTACCTCACTGGAATAGTAGTAATGTAATCTTTATGTTCACATTCATTCCATCGTCATAAATTACCCAGTTCTTTTCACTTGCAAACCGTCTAAACAAAAAAAATAGACCTATTTATGTTCATTTCTTTGTCGTAGATTATCCATTTTCCTAATGTTACGTGCACATGAGAAAAAATTAAATTAATTAGGTATTTACTGCAGTTATTGTGTACATCAGTCGTCATGAAGATTGTTTTCATTGACAACAAATAAAACACTGGTCCTATGTGAATTGACTTTCTCGTTTGACATTCTTGAAATCGGCTACTCCTTCGATAAAAATGTAGTGGACAAAACATATGATTAGTTCTACGAAGTTCTTTAAAGACTTTTTCATTATAAGTTATATTGTATAGGATATAAAGAAAAGATCATTATTTGTCACCTGTAAAGTGGCACTCCCGATAGGTCACGTAAACTATTTATATAATTTTCTTAGTTTCTTTGCCCCTATGTCGTAAATACCAAATTTCATCAGCATCCATCCAGTAGTTTCTGAGATGAAACATGCAGACTGACGAACGGACATGACCTGAACATAAGGCATTCTTTTTTATTTATTGTAAAGAACGCCTAAAAATGATTGCATCTCGGAAGCAGATGCTAACCGAAAAGCGACTGCCTCACTCCACCATATTTTTCTGCGACAGCATTCGATTTTCAATACATATATTGATGATGGAAGTTGTTTGTTAACTACAACGTAAAATTAATTTTTATGCTGGACGTGTTATCAGTTTTAAACGGGATGAGCAAGTCTGAATTTACTTTATTTCATGAGGGAAAAGAGCTTTGTAGCACATACAAAAATCAGGACAACGAATGAGTTCAATGAACAATAGTTCCGCAAAATATCTATCAAAAAAATGAATGATGTGATTCGAACTTCCAGTATTCAATATTTGGTTTGCGGCTGCATGATTTTATAATGTAAAAATTCAAGCATTATTTTGAGTCAAATCCATCAGTTTGAATTGTTACTATAACTTATTAACAGAAATAAGTTTTATTTTGTTGTGTAATAATTTTAAATAGATATACCCGTGGATAATTTTTAAATTTAACCAATTTATTGTGAACCCTAACAATAAAGCCATGTCGGACATTTGGAACAACTTCAGAATTGACAGTACAAATGACAAATATGCTATCTGCAACTATTGTAAAGCTAGAATTTCCCATGGTGTATCAAATAGCACTTCTAACCTACCAGAACCGAAGCCGAGAACCGGGATCAGATTAATATAACCGGACCCGGGAAAAAGTGGAACCGCCCATCCATAGTAAATACTAAAGAAACTCTATATTTTGCCTCATATATTGTTTGGCTACAGCCTTGTCATGTTACCTGTACTCTGCAACCCCTCCCGAATGCTTCTTCATGGCTGTAGCTGAGGACATTCCATAAAATAGCTTGTATTTTTTACCGCCACGTTCAATAGTGTCTCCACCGCATTGATCATGGCCTGCCAGCATTCCTCCCACCATCACAAAGTCAGCACCTGCTCCAAATGCTTTTGCTACATCACCAGGGCAAGTACACCCCCCATCCTATTTAAGTTATATGAGATATTACTCAAAACCTTCATTACATAAACTTCCTTGGAGAAAGACAGAAACAACAAAGTAAAAAATAGTATACATACCGAAATTATATGACCACCTAAACCATGGGCAGCATCAGCACACTCTAAGACAGCACTTAGCTGTGGATATCCAACACCTGCTTTCTTCCTTGTGGTGCAAACAGAACCAGGTCCAATTCCAACCTATTTAGAAAAATATTGGACACAAATGAAAAGTATTCAAAAATCTAATATTTCGCAATTTCAAAAGTAAAATAATTTACTTACAGCTACTAATTGATTTTTCCAAACTCAATTTTCTTGATATTGATATCAATTACAAACAAAATTATTTGTTGGATCTTGTGTGTTATCCGCTCTGTTCTTTGAAACAACAAATTAAACAAATAATCTTTTTTAGTAAACTTTATTGAATAAACTCAACACTTGTGATAAACAGAAACAACAGTTTCAATTCCCTGGGTTAAGTGGTTGGGGGTTGAATTCGTTCTATTTCCTTAACTTAACAAAATTAGACACAACAATACAACAATTTAAATTATACACAACTTAAAGTAAACAAAATGCCAAAAATAAATATTTTGAAGAACAGGGTGGATAATCCACAAAATCCAAAGAGTCATATTTAACCCTAGATTACTAACTTTCCTTTGGCAAATGGGATTACTAACCATTCGTCTAATAGACTACCTCATACTAATATTTATTAATAAAAGAAAAAGATACTTAAATTTTCTAAATACTTAACAATACTTTAATACTCTCTGGTACATTTAAACATCATCATCATAGGTAGTCTGTACATAGGTCCGTGGATATTCATGGTTAAACCTGGTTCTCCATATACTCCTATTTTTTGCTGTCCTCTTCATATCTTGATAACCCTCTTTCCCTTTTTCTAGTTTTCCTTCTAACACGTCTTTAATCATGCTCTCTCCCCTCAGGTAATGTCCAACCCAGTTTGCCTTCCTCTTTCTAATAGTCTGTATAATCATTCGCTTCTCTCCTACTCTTCGTAGCACTTCATCTTTTTCATCCTATCTGACCATTTTATCTTCAGCATTCTCCTCCAAGTTCACATTTCAAAGCTTTCCAAGTATTTGATGTCATTTTTCCTTAGCTTCCCCAGAACTCAAAAATATGGAGCAGGGGGAGTATATTTGTTTTGGCCATCATCTGCCAGACGAATGGTTAGTAATCCAGGGTTAACTTTATCTGCATCTTTAAGATTTGCTTGATAAACCTCATATATTTTTATGCCTTAGCTCTTCTTTAAGTGTTGCCACAACCCTATAGCTTCCAAGCATTCTTTAATCCTCTATTCTGATCCTTTACTTCTCTTCTCTACCTCATCTCTCTCTCTCTCTATTTTTAACTCAAGCATAAGATTCCCATCCTCACACTTCCCACAAGTTGCTTCCCAATTCTTTCTATCTATAGTATTGATACTTCCCATTTATGTTTATATGCTCAATCTATTTTAGTAGCGTTAAGGTTAAAACACAATTGTGGTTTCTAAAATGCAAGCTATTTTTGTTCTTTATTCTCATTATGTACGATACATCATCAGTCCTACCCGATGAACCAACATCATTGTGATCTTCACTCTCAGGATCTTCAGGAAGATTCTGAGTCTGAAAACCAACCTCATCTTCGCTTGAATTGTCCCGGCTTGAATCTAACTGTACTACCTTCTTCTAAATTTCCAACTAGATGTTGAATTTCTTCTTCTTCTTTAAAATAAGAAGGACTTTTAGTTATTGACTCTAAGAACAAGGATGTCTCCCCTTCGTCTCACAAAATAAATCTATTAAGGACTAGAAAACAGGATGTGACACAGAATTAACTAGCTGACTCAAAATTGAATAGAGAGTAACATAAAGAACGCTTAAAAAGTGAAAAATAGTTTTGAACAATTTTCTTAAAAGTGTAAGAAGGTTAAAAGCCATATAACTTTTGCAAAAGTATTAAATCAAGTCCAATAAATCCAAATTTATTTTTCAATTTTTGGATCAAGTCAAGTCAATCAAAATGTATTTTTTACTTTTTAGTGCAATATATAAAATTTATTTTTTAAAATAATTTTTGATTATTTTATATTTTACTTTTTAGCCTCAAGATATAAAATATGCTTTCTTAAACAATTAATGGTGTAGTAAGTAATCTCCGGTGAAAAATCATACTGCCAGTGCCGGATTTATGCATAGGCAACTGCCTAGGGCGCCAAACTATGAAAGGCACCTAACACTAAGTTTGAAAGCAACAATTTATGAAATGTATCAAATTATGAAATGCGTCTTATCATAAAAGCCGCAAAATATGTAGGGGACACCAGAATTTGCTGCAATGGAGAATTTTTTCACCACTGTTTTTAATATCGTGTATTATTTCTTAAACAATGTTGCAACTACATATACATCTATTATGTTTTATGCGGAGTTGACCTTGGAATGAATGGTTGCGTCTTTAAGCTAACTCACGTAATCTAAACTACTTCGTTAAAAAATTCAAGGTCTCGCTTCGAGTGTTTCATCATTTTTATCCTACTAGTGCTTTTATATATTACTAAGTTTATTTAGCACTTTTGCACTAATACTGTTGTCCCTTATGTTTTGAGTTTTTATCCCTTAATATAATAATGGTGCCCAATTGGATTCATTAAAACAAGAAGTCCAAACCAGGACTAATGCATGCTGGTTTCCCAAAGTTGACATCCCGAATTGATTACTTATATTGACAGGAAATGTTTCAGTATGTTTTAGTCATTCCAAGGAATTCTCATAAATTCATAGTTTATCAATGATAGAGAAAAATTGGTAAACAAATTAATAGAACATTAACAGGTTTAAAATACTAAAAGCAATGTCAAAATCTCTTCTGACATTATATTTTTATATATATTTTTTCTTAAATAAACGAATTTAATAAATGTTACTGTTTATACGCTAATTTGTATGGATCAACTGTCCATTGCTGAAGAGTAGTGGAGCGGAAAAGAAAATAACCAACCCATTGGTTCACTCATCTATGATCAAGCCAAGTTCGGTAATAATCGTCTCCATTACAACAACCTGATAAAATACGATTTAAAATGCTATGTTTTAGTAGAAATTCCAGAAAATCAGATTAATTATCAAAATTCTGAGAGAAGAATTAGAATTTACATTCTTTTCCTCTTAGAACAGTACAAACCACGCTCCAATATCACAATTTTAAGATATTTTCCCTTGAGATTCGAGTTATGGAAATTCGTTATGATGGCATTAATTTCCATTAAAAGCATTAAATCACTGCAATCGTAGCGTATAATCCCTTTAAAAGCATTGAGGTTGTTACCATAGTAATTAAAGATTTCCATTGTTGAAAAGAGGAAAAATTCACACTTTTTTCCGATTAAAACCAAATAATTACACTAATTCAGTACATATTTGAATTTTGCCTTCAAAAATTAAGAACTCCATTCTTTCAGATAGGCAACTGTTCTTTTCTGGAAGTCGTATCCCAATTTTAAGTAATTTAAAAATGCATTTTTAGACAGCCTTGCACTAAATCCCATGCTTTTCTTATGGGGTATTGAAATGGAAAATTGGGGTTAAAAAGATCCCTTAAATATTAACATTTTTGTGAACTTTTTTCATCGGTTGTGCCATTTGACCTACCTACATGTCAAATTTCAGATTTCTAGCCATTCTAGAAGTACCTAAGAGTTTTGTCAGTGAGTGAGTGAGGCAAAGTAGCTTTATTATTATAGACTAAGTCTTAAGTAATAATCTTGTTCCTTTTAAATTCACCGCTGTCAAACAAATCATGTCAATGTTGAAATTTACGAGGGCGGTGATTCCTCAATACAGGTGGCCGAGAGTGTCGGAGGCGCATCTCAAAACAGATCAGATGCATTCTTCTCAGGTGGTCACTTCTACGATTCAGCCCAAGTGAGCATGAAGTATAATGGATATCAATAGGTGATATTTCTGATCCTCGCTGTCAACATGAAGTTAGATAAGGTGATGTTCAATGTGATAGGCAACTTTATGTGCCCTGACATTCAACACTGTGTATTCAGTCCATATAAAAAAACGATGAATCAGGAAAATTTGTGGGATCAGATCTGGAAATTCTGAACAATCATTACGGGAAAACAATGTTTCAAGGAACAATGAATGCGATATAATTAAGCTTTGTTTGTTATTCTGGGACTTGAATAAGTGAACGATGGAAGCGGGAAAATGATCAATGGAGGAAGGATAGATCGAGGTTTCACTGTATGTGTGTGTGTGTGTGTGTGTATATATTTATATATATATATATATATATATATATATATATATATATATATATATATATACTCTTTCGCTGAAGAAGAGCATAGGCCCAATAAGCTTGCGTGTTTTTTTGGGTTCGTGTGTTTTACGTGTCTCTTTGACGCCCCCAGCAGCCTGCCAACTTGGTAAGTGTTCGCTAGGCTTCCCTCAATGCCTTGTTGCCACCCTCATCACTACCTTTTCTTTTCCTTAAGGTAATATATATATATATATACTAGTAGAAGGTGCTTGCATACTGCAAGCATTTCATCTCATCTTGAAAAATCATAATTTTTCAGAGAGATATTTCATCATGGGAAATATTTCTTTAATTCAAAAGATTTCTCCTAGGGACCGATTTTCATTTTTTCCTTATGGAACAATAATGAAGTAAAACAATCGCTAATTTTTGCTATTTTAGGAATATTATACTTTTTCCACATTGAGTCAATAATGCCACACATTTCTGACAAATTTTAAAGTTGTAGCACATTTAGAAGTGAAATAACATTTTTCTAATTGTTTAAATTTAAATAATTTTTAAAGGCCGCAATAACAATTTCATGGATACATTGAAATGTTTATTAGTTTATATATACTAAACCCTAAATAATTTAAAAAATTCAGCTCTTTAACTCGCCCCGTAGTACCTAAGAAGTTAGCTATTTGTTTAAACTTTAGGAATTTTTAACTGCCAAACAAATCAAAATATCAAAATTTGTATATTCCCTATTTCGTTTTATTACAAATACTACTAAAAAAAATTTCAGCTCCGTAGTACATTCGGAAATACGTCAACCTTGAAAATTTGTTTAAACAATTGCGAATTTTTAGCGGCCGCATTGTTGCACTTTTTCAAGATTTTCGGTCAATCAATGAATAGAGATAGGTATGTGACTAAACCACAAACACGAAGTGATACTTCGTCAAATAGCAAAGAAAGAATTACTACTGTTTGCCAGCCCCTACAATAATAACTGAAGGTAAAATAATACATTAAAACATCCGAGAGGTCAACAAATTTGTGAACAATACTGCGAGTGAAATCATACCATGCTGTGTTTGACATTGTATGTAAATTTTATAAGACGAAGTCATGAAGTCATTTTAGATTAGTACTTCCTAGATTCTGTGGATGCTAAACAATATACGACAAAAGAGTTAAAAGTTTCAGGGAGGACACCTGAACAAACCTTGGCAGGCGAACCATTGCGGGCACCATGGCACCACATTGGGAACCCCTGAATTAGAGGAGTGGTGCTATAAAAGGTGATTTTTAACATCTTAAGAGTGGACAGTAAGACTGCCAAATAGCACCATGGTGCTTGCGAGCACCAGGTTGCAGACCCCTGCCCTCCTCTTGACAGCAAGTAAGTACGTTAAAAATTGCGAATGTTAAGATAGAAAGCCTAATGGTAAAAAGGGGGTGAGGTGGGCCTTTCTTATGGAAATCAGGGTGAACGTTCACAATCAATAAGAATTAACTCGTAATACATGTAATAACCATGCTTATTACAATAGAAATAAATAGAAACTATGTTTTATATGAAGAACATATTAAAAATGTCCTTAAAAATTTGTTATGGACGTTTGTTTCATCTTTTGTTGCAAATACCTGTATGCCTCCTTGTAAGGAGCTGTAAGAGTCTCCAATCCTCTTTTAAATTTCATACTACACTCCATCAAAGGGCCCATTTCAAACACCTTGTCAGCCAAATCTTTTGCCGCTAGCCAGTCATAACTTTTTCTGCCTTTTTTGACCAGGTTCACATTCAACAATTACTTCATATTTAGAACTCATGCTGCAGTTGATTTTAAGGGTTACTTGAAATATTTATAAGAACAAAAAATGCAAGAATATGTGGAACAGATGTAAAATTATATAGAATTGTTATAGATATAAACAGTAACAACTTAGTAGGATAGTCAATACGGTTAAAAATGATAATTGAAGCTAAAGTTAAAGTGAGAAACTTAGAATAGCTTTGAAGCACTGGCAAGATATGACTGATCCTTGCAGTGGAAAACACAAACCCATATTCAATTTATCAACTTGTGAGACTAATAAAGTACAAGCAATAAAGGACCAAAGAAGGGGAAAAGACAGAGTGAGCACCTATACTAGTGATTCAAATAACTAATAGGCATCAACCACAAATAGTCCAAGACTACGCACCAACTTCAACATATTACGATGGAGAAGTGGAAGATTTACATCAGGGAATTCAAGAATTGCATGAAAAAGGAAGCTGCCATCTAAAATTGGTCATGGGTGATTTCAACGCAAAGGTATGAGAGTGGAAGGAAGATGATAGGTTGTATACGTTATCTGGAAGAGTTGACTGGCAACAATGGTATGGCCAGGGATATTGGGTTTATAGATTTTTGGGAGAAGGTAGAAGTTTGAGTTTTCTTGGGGATCATAAGGAAAAAGGTGAAATCAGGATGGCCTTCTTGTTTTCCTATAAATCGTACATATGAAGATATTTTGGAGAAGTGGTGGTCGGTGGGGTCGGATAGGAGAGGGTTTGGTCAGATAGTTGACAGCGGGTTTTGTCTGCATGGAGAATAATTACATTGTGGTTGCATCTTAGCATAGAGATGGCATGTCTTTCTGGTTTCATCAGGTTGTTGTGGTGGTGAAGAAGGTCGGAAAAGTTGGGCTGGGCAACTCTGTGAGTGAGGTAGTTAGCAAATTGCTCAACAGGGTGGTTGGGGTAAAGAGATGTATTTGAAAGGATGGTGGAGAGGGGTTGCAGGAGGGCACTGGTGGAAGGCGAGGAGTCAGATTTAGGTGGGGTGGATTTGAGGCGGAGACCAAGGCTTGTATGTCATCAAGAAGAGAAAAATGGTCAAATTTGGCCGTGAGGCAGAATGAAAGGCATGGGATAATAGTGCATTTTATATCATCCTATAGTACGTTTCATATGAACAGCCACCACAACAGCATTAGTCATTAACAATACTTGCCCCCGACTGTTCATGCAAAGATCAACGATTGCTTCATGGTGACGGCCATCTGTGCTCTCCTTGTGAAAATGTCTCTCTCCAACTCCCAGCGGCTCTCCTATAATGGTCATCCAATTTTTTGTTAACCCTGGATGACTAAATGTTCGTCTATCAGACTACTCTAGTTGCACACAGTTCCGAGTAAAATAGGGGGTTGCGCGTTTGTTTACTCTAAGACTGCATTGGGTTAGAGCTGTGTAAATGATGACGTGTTCCACAACCTGCTTCTTATTACTTCTTTTAGTTGTCAGTCACCTCTTGGACGAATGTTTAGTAAGTGCGTCAGCTTCTCAGCTCGTTCATTAAAAGTTATGATCACAGAAATTCTTCATTTACCTCCCGTTGGAGAACAATCTGGACCTGCACAACCAAACAAAAAAAATCTGTGCTTTTTGATCTTCCAAGATGAGAAGAATGACAAGGTTTTACTGTCGGCATTGTTCAAGAGCGATGTGTAGCAATCACCAAGCGAACATTTGTTTTGAATTCGATAATCTTACATAAATTACTTCCTATTATTTTATACTAGCTTAAAGTACTCGGCATTGCCCAGGTTTTTAAGTCAAGACAAAAAATATTGAGTAGGATTTGAAAATAAAACTAAGTAATGGAACCACGCAAATTTTTATTGTAATGGTATGCAATATTTCTTGTCTTCCCATCTTTTGCCCAAATAAATAAGTTTTTCCTGCATTATTTATCAACAAATTTGGCGACTGTATTTTTTATCAAATAATCATAATAAACAGTTGATGGAATCACTTTTAAAATATAGTTATTTCACTCAAATTGATTTCCAGCAGAAGAAAATCTTACATAAATTACTTCCTATTATTTTATATATTATCAATGCCTTTTCTAAAATAAAATGCAAGAAATTATAAATTTTTTATCGAAAAATAAATTTTTAATAAATTGTCTAATATACAAATATTTATTATCAATGTCCCACCTTGACCATGTTTAGTAGTCTAGAGTTAAGACAAACTTAGGCTGTGTAATTGTAATATAATTTTATAGGTAGAATTGGTAAACTGTAATTGTTTAATTTGTGCATGTACATTATACTTATTTTGCACCACACAATGAAGCTATGCATTGTACATGCCTACAATGAATAAATGATTGATTGATTAAATGGAAATAGGTCAAAATATTCTTTTGTTATTGTTCATTTTTTCACATTGGATAAAAATGTAAAGCAGTTGAAAAATACTTAACTCCAAGCTTTTAAGCATGTACAGTAACTTAAACACAACATACGTGAATCTTAAAGATATCCAAACGACCAATACTTCTTGAAAGCCACTTAAACCGAAATTTTATTGTAAAATAGCAGTTATTTACAAGTACCTTCTAAAACATGGATACCAAATTTTCAGCTAAAACTTGCCCCCGATTATCTTCATATAACTAGTTCAACCAATAAAATGTGTACCTTGACTATATCAGCTCCAGAGAGAATTAGCTCCTCAACCATTTCTCCTGTCACAACATTTCCTGCCTGCCAAAAGAAGAGTATACACTTACTAGAGCATGTGTAATTATAAAAAATAATTTATCAGTTATGTACTACAAACTTGTAAACACCGTTAAACACCAGCAACTTAACTTACAAGCATCAATACAGTATTTACTTACAATGATTGTGTGATTGGGAAACGCCTGCCTAACCTTTCTCACATAATCAACAAACACTTGCGAATATCCATTAGCTACGTCTAAGCAGGCAACTGTAACACCCGGAAGTTCATTTAGAATTTGACGCAGTCTTTCAAAATCACCCTGGCCAATTCCCGAACTAGCCGCAACGTATTTAAGACACTCTGGATTGCTGGTTGCAAATGATTTCCACTCTTCTGTTGTGTAATATTTATGAACAGCAGTGAACAAGCCATGCTGTCAAAATGAATTTCATTAAAACATTATATATATATATATACACACACACAAGTGAATTTCAAATGTAACAATATTTACCTTTGCAAGTGTTTTGGCCATTTCAAAAGTACCAATGGTATCCATGTTAGATGCGATAATTGGAACTCCATTGTATGTCTGCTTTGAATTCTTGAAAGTAATTTGTCGATTGAGGTTAACCTAAAGTTTTGAAGGTGCTTTAGTAGCAAAGGAATTATTTCTTCATTACACGATTTTATCAGAAATTCTAACTTACATCTGCTCTGCTCTTCAAAGTACTTCGTTTTGGCCTGAGAAGGACATCTTTAAAGTCGAGTTTGATGTCGTTTAAAATATTGGGCATTGTTTTGACGATTATCACAGCAGCTTCGGTTTGACTGTAGAAACAAGGCCATTGATACTTAAAGTTCGATCGAAACTACTACTTACACAACCGTTAATAGGGATTCCAACGCTAAATAATACAATTAGGCTCTATAAAAAAACTTATCAAATAGAGAAACCTTGAATTCTGGTATCTTACGGTCCGTTCGTGTAGTAGAAATTTTTCTAGACCATCATCTCATTTTATAACTTCAAAATATGTTATATATAATGATAAAAATCATACATTGGATAGTATGCTCATTCTCATCTAAAGGTACATAGTCCTATGTGTGTGAAATTATATACGATATATCGATATTCGGAATGACCAACAAATAAGTTGAAACGTGTCCAAAGTTTATTTATTGCAAATTATGGAATATATACGCCATTAAGATGTTTAAAACATTTAGGTAATTTGAAATACAGCTTATTTTATCACAATCCGCAATTTAAATGACACATAATGGTATAAAGAAGTGATAAATGATACTTTTCACGTTCATGCTCATTCATCATCAATCAACTGCAGAGAAAGGAACTGAATACGAGAAAAAGAAACAGTGTGGATATCAGGAATAACATGTAATACAGAGCAGATATTCATAAATAAATTTTTGTGCGTCACTAAAGCCTTCCAGTTGTCAATTTTTTAAATTATAATTATATTATATCCGAAGAGCTAGCACAAACAATCCAATTACGAAATAAAATTTAGTTATTGTTTGTGAAGAAATGGAAGAAAGTAGGAAGCCATAAATAACAGGTTCTATTAAAAATAGACTTATACGTATTCTTATATATAATTTTATAACCTACAAATTACATATATCCATTATTTCGTTGTCAATTGCAGCCTTGCGCAAAATCTAGTCCACCCGTCGTAGTGAATGATCGCAAACGAAAATACTACGACAGGCAAGAGAACAAGATTAATAACATTGATAGAGGAATACTTTGCCATAGTTTTGATATAATTTTAAGTGACCTAAAACTTAGCATAGCGTATTTAAAATAAACATTTCGGAAACGCTACCTGCTGAAATGTACAGTCATTTGTAAAAGTCTGTGGGCAAGCTCGGTCGCGCCGCTCACGGCCAAACAGTGAAGTTAAAATATATGTTGGCACTACGTGATTCGCAGTGAGAGAGGGGAAGGGTGGTGTGGGATATATGTTTTGGAAGTTCGAGCGAATGAGGGGAAACAAGAAATGGCCGTAGAATTGCAAGCTACCGGGGTCGAATTGAGACCGCGCCTCGCCCCTCAGGAAAGGTCTTGAAATTAAGACCCAAAGACGGAAAAGCGTTTTCCATGGTCATACCCGGTTACGATTCAGCGCAAATCCTCCACTTCTCTGATATGTTCACCAAGGATTTGGTTTTCTATTTTCGCCGATATACCTAGAGTGTTTGGAATGGAGAGGGAAGTGAAGAAAGAGGATTACGGGAAATGAGGTTAATGAAATTTAACATGGGCTTGTTTAGCATCCAACCGCATAACGTCAAATTAAGAATTATATTAATCCTTCAATTTAACTTGAATTTGTGTAACTCACGGATTGTATGTGGAAAGAATGAGTTGGAAACCTCGTGAAAATGAAAGCTATTAAATTCTCTAATACGTTTAAATATGTTTTTATTATAAAAAATTATTACTATTTTGGTTTAGTATTAACGGTTTAGTAGACCTGCTGTTTTGCTCAGTTTCTAACTTCTTTTGTCAAGTAGGTTTTTAAACGGGTGGATTGGGCTGCGGGGGCATTGGACAAAATACCAGTGGGCCGATGGTCTGTGAACCTGTGGTGCTGCCTTGGCCAATAGGTTGGTAGCCTGAGTGTTACCAAAATGAGCCAGAGGCGGGCTTTTTTCTGGTCCGTTTTCCACTTCCAATTCGCCCCTAGTTATACACTCGCGATTAGCAGTTATCGGGCATTGGAAATGGATCGAGCTCCGTTTGCTGAGACTTCGCTTGCGGTCAGAGGAGAGATTGTGGGGATGGTGGCTGCTGGACATTCGGTCGCCGAAGTAGCAAGGCAGTTCGGTGTGCACCGAAATTGCGTGTACAGATGGGTCAAACGTAGCAACGATGGGGACCGTGATCTAAAAAATAAACCGCGAACGGGCCGGCCCAGATTCACGACTGAAGATCAAGATTTGGCGATTCGGCAGCATGTAGCAGAGCATCCTCTCACAAGGCGTGGATTGGCTTCGGTGCAACGAGATTTCGGTTATGGATGCAGCTATTGGATCTATCGGGCTAGAGCGCTTGAGGCTGGACTGTGCCACCATAAGCCGTGCCGTAAGCCACAGCTTACAGCAGGACATAAGACATCCCGCTTATTCTTTGTGGAAACATATGCGGAAATGGACCAGGCCTTCTGGGATCTCGTCATATTTGCCGATGAAAAATCATTTCGGAGTGATGAGGATGGCAGGATACAGTTGTGGCGTCCCCGAGGAATAAGGTTTGCATCACAATTTTTTCTTATTTTCTTTTACTTCCTGCAAGATTTTGTGCTCTGCTGTAAATCTGTAAATATTATCAGCAGAAATTTTTTATATGAAAGAAAGTTTTCCTGAAATATGTGTTTTCAGGTACGAGCCGCAAAATATGGTTCGCACTGAAAAGTCAGGGCACATAAGTGTAGGTCGTAAGCAAGTCATTTGGAGATATCACGGAGCGGACAGACTAGGCTTCCAAAATTACCTTAGGGAAAATTTCATAAGATGGGTAAAAAGCGGAATAAACGTAAATGATATTTGGGATGCATTCAAAATAATAATTTTCGAAGCTACTGAGAAGTATGTTCTAAAAAAATGTATTCAAAACAATCCCGATCCTGAATTTTACAATAAGAAAATTAGGAGGTTGAAAAGGAAATTAAGAGATGCGCACCGGAAGCTGAACACTGGCGGATGTTCACGAGATTCATATACTCAGTTATTAAAAGAATTAAATAAAGAAAAAATGGTCGCGCATGATAGATACTTACTAAATATATTAAACTCAAAAGATAGCAACAACTTCTATAAGTATTTATGGAGAAAGAAGGATACCAAAGACAAGATTAAAAATTAAAAAAATAATGAAGGGGCATTAATCATAAGCGATTTAGAAAAGGCAAACGAATTTAATAAATGGTACTCCAAAGTGTTCCAAGTGAAAACTTATGCTTTAGGCAAAGTAAGATTACCAAATGAAAGTGGACCAAGAATTGAGTTTAGCTTTAATACTATTAATAAAAAGGTAAAGAGTCTGCACTGGCATAAGTCCACAGGACCTGATAATATTGCATCAGGAGCATTAAAATTAGGGAGCGAAGCGATTATACCGTACCTAAAACACATCTTTACTGTTACCTTAGCAAACAGTTGTATCCCATTAGAATGGAAATCAGCCACTGTTATACCTATTTATAAAGACGGAAATAAGACAGAAGTTGCAAATTATAGACCAGTAAGCCTAACGTCCGTTGTTTGCAAATTAATGGAAAAATGTCTGGCGGACTATATACAAAAGTTTTTAGAAAATAATTGTATGATATTTGAAGGTCAGGCCGGGTTCAGAAAGGGTCATTCCTGCGAGCTCCAGTTGCTAGGGTTGTGTGAAGATATTGCAGAAACATTAGACAATAGCCAGGAAGCGGAAGGTATAGTGCTCGATCTAACGAACGCATTTGATATAGTACCTCATGATTTACTCTTGACTAATGTTTACGTTCTAGGAATAGATATGAGGGTAGTGCGATGGATAGAAGCCTTTCTAGCGGATAGAAAACAAAGGGTTAGGATAGGAGATAGTTTATCCGATGAAATAGATGTCACCTCAGGTGTCCCTCAGGGAAGCGTTTTAGGACCGTTATTATTCTTAATCTACATAAATGATTTACCAAGTCAAATATCCTCAAAAGTGAGACTTTTCGCAGATGACTGCATCATTTATAGAGTCATTAAAGATGAAAACGACAGAGATTTACTGCAGAGGGACATAGATAAGCTGATGTCTTGGGTACATCTACATATTACCCTGCAAGTCACCTTGACGGTGGATGGCAGGTATGTTCAAATAAAATTAAAATAAACGTTAAGAAAAGCAAGCATATTCTATTCTCTATGAAAAGGGAAAAGAGTAATTTTCCTTACTATATGGAAGGGATACAAATACCGAAGGTTGATAATATAAAATATCTTGGAATACATATTACGAAAGATTTAGCATGGGGTCTTCAGGCAGAATGTATAGTTTCAAAGGGTTTCAAGGCACTTAACTTTGTTATGAGAAATTTAAAACATAGTAGTAGGAAAAGCTAAAGAATTAGCATACAAAACAATAGTAAGGCCTATATTGGAATATTCTTCAGGAGTCTGGGATCCTCATGACAGAATACATATTAATAAATTGGAAAAGGTTCAGCGAAAGGCAGCCAGGTTTGTTATGGGTCGTTTTGGAAGAGAGGATAGTGTAACAGATATGTTAAAGGAACTTGGGTGGGAAACTTTAGAAAAGAGGAGGAAAGTGAAAAGGTTAGTTTGTTTCTATCGAATGTATACCGGTAAACCGGCCTGGAAAGAACTAAAACTTAAGATTAAAACCCCGACATTTAAAGGTAAAAATGATCACTCGCGTAAAGTTCGTACAAACGTTCGAAGAAAAGATGTTGGTAAATATTCATTTTTTAATAGAACAGCATTGGACTGGAAAGAATTACCTGAAGAACTTCTTATGCCCTTTCCGCAAACCGAGAAAGCATTTAAAATTAAAATTGTTAAAAACTTTAGTATTTAATATTTAATATGAGTCTTTGTAGGTTAGTATTTTATTTATTTTTTTTATAGGACTTGCGCCACCAAGCGGCGTTAATTATTGTAAGTAAACATAGTAGGGTTATAATTTAATCACAATACTCCAAATAACTATCTAATGTCAAATTATGGTCGATTTTTTTTCGTGAAGATTATTTACTTATTCTAAATTTTTGTAGTTGGATGGACAAATAACAAATGAAACATGTTGTAGTTTGTAGCTAATCTGTTGTGACGAGAGTATGTAATTTGGGCATTATGTATTGAGTGATACCTAAGCTGTTGTGACGGGAGTTCCTGTGACTTGAAGTTAAGAAGTAGTATATAGTGTATAGGAAATGGTATCAAAAAGCTTATATTTTTGTATTAAGTAAACCCAATTTTTATTATGTAATTTGGGTATTATGCATTGAGTTGTGATGGGGACCCGCTGCCACAGGGACCTGCTCCCAATTGTAGCGTTTATGTGAATAATAATGAATAATTCCAAAATGTAGTGGGGTCCATGGGACGGCGACTACGTAGCGCAATGGAAGTTCATGGAGATATCACAGAATATTAAACTTTTAAACTTGTTAACATTTCTATGTATTTTATTTATCTAAATACCCGCTAAAAATGACATTTTCCTTATGCACAGGGGAGACCGGGGCTAGTTGTTACACTTTTCACTAATGATTTTTTTTCTCTTATATACCTGAGATGAATTGACAAAAGACTTTCCTTGCTATGTTATAATTTTGCTTTATAAATTATATTTTTATGCGCTATTTGCGTTGCGGCTGATTCCAAATTAAAAAAAAAACGTAATATCTTCATGAACCCTCGAGGGAGCGGATTTTTTGTATTAGTGAAAGATTGGTAGCAAATTTGTTACAATGCCGAATTCTTCATATTCTTCCGATATGCACTAATTTAGGACATTTAAAAAACTGATAAGAAACGCAATGGAAATGCATTTTGCTTATAAAATAATTCAATTCTATTTAATGTATTTGTTGAAAAAAAGAACTTCTCAACGTACTCTGGCAATGGTAAAAATTTGATTAAGTGAAACATAATTTTAATAATGCAACAAAATATACTACAATTTTCGTTTATTATGTATTTCTAGTGCCAAAGTCGATTTAATGTTTGTTTAATGTTAATTATCTAAAACTACAAAAATCTCGCGCGCAAGGCACCTTGACAAGAATATATTTTTTCTGATAATAAAAACAACATTCGCGAAATTATGTTTTTATAGATATTTAAATATAACATTTTACGTTTATTAAAATTGTTGCCAATGAGTTATGATCAAACAAGAAGAAATTCAACGGAGATTTCGGATGCGCTACCGACGTTACTCAAGGATGGTAAAACACACAATCTGCAATTATGAAAAACATACGAAATGTAGGTAATAGCCACTAACAGCGCATATGAAGCGTTATAATCTAAATATGATGATATGTAATACTATCACCTACCCCTCTTAGATTTCCCATTATCAAAGGTATTCCGACCTTCTCGGCACGCCGCTCATACATCACTGTAAAACTTAAAAAATATTTAAAATTTATAATAGCTTATTAGCATAGTGGATTTTTATATATGATAAAGAACATACTAATACGTTATAAGATGCAAGCAAAATTGACATATCGAATACAAAACTATTATTAAATACGATTTTTGGAAAACACAAGAAAATATGCATGAAGATTACACATTTGTATAAGCAGCAATCATGAAAAAGGTAAAGAGAGTAGGCAAACAAAAATTACAGGCATAATGAAACATTGCATGCCAAGTTTGGAAATGTATATCATAATCACCTATCCCCTTTAAGATTTCTCGCTCTATCGGGTTATTCTACCCTCTACGCGCCGCGGTCTAATTTTGCGTAAAACTGAAACATTTCCAGTGGAACTAAAACAAGAGATAGAATAACATTGTTCACAGCAGTAACTACGCATTGGATTCTGTGTTTAACATTATTTTTTCCACTACTTCCATTGAGAGAGAACTTATTTCTGTACGTTCGAAGACACCAAAGCGTCGAATCGAAGGCTTTATTTGAGGTAAACACCAATTGAAATAAAAAGTCAATGGCGTACGAAATTGATATTGACCACCCACATTAACCACTTTTGTCTAAATTGCGCGGCGTTGTCAATTTGAACCTGGGATGTTTAAAACAATCGGACATCCCCGCAGACAGTTCTGCCGCGCCCGGCGCTCTCCAAGATGAGAAATCAACTGTTTTTCAGATATTTTCATTTTTTTCATAAATCGTCAAAATTGCGAAAAACGTAAACGTGAAAGTCGAAAAAAATTTTCGAGCTATAAGACGCAAGGTAGGAAATTAGCGTAAACCCTGCCAAATAAATGCTGCATTTTCTGTAATTCTATGTATGTTTCAACAAGCTACCCCTTCCAAACATGTTTTTCCAATAAGGGTTCCGGATGCGCTGTGGGCCCCTCTCGAGTGCAGGCCCGAGACAGCACTGCGATAGTTCAAAAATTTGGGGGAGGGGTAAGGTGTTAGTCAATACTTGCACCCTATAGAAAATTGAATTACGCGTTTATTAGTGTATGTTGCTACTTCCTACACCGCGTCGTTTGTCAGATACGTCGATTTTTACAAAAAACAATGGAAAAAGCGCGCCCTCACCCCCTCACATTTAAGAAATTAAAATGTATCTTTTTAATTAAACAATGTAGGAAGTTTATTTTCGCCTGAACAACATTTCATGATATTGTTAATTTGTCGATATAGATTATCGTCAGCTATCCTTTCGATAAGTATTTTTTAACCTGCGATGACTGATGGGCTACCGGTCCCGGTGGGGCGTCGATGCCGCACGTCGTAGCCTATTGTGCAATTACTACGTGGGATAGGTTATAGCGGGTACTTGTGGTAACTGCGCATTATAATTATGTAATAAAAGATGTAATTTATTTTAACCTACCCTTCGCAGTTTTTGAGATAAGTGGGTTTCTCCAAAAACGCCGAAAACACGCTCGATTTTTTCCGCGGAAATCATCAATTTTTTCCGTAATAAAAAAAAGACATACAAAAACAGCGCATTTAACTATAAATACGTGTTATTATTTAAGTGCTTTTTAGTAGTCAAAACTTCCCTATGTTCTCGAAAAAAATATTTTTGGGGGGTTGATTTGGTTCGGCGTCGGCCTGTCTCGAAATTCATCAAAACTGTTCGAGACCAATTGAGAAAAAACCACGGGGGGTAGGTGTCTGAAAATAGGGGTTATATATAGAGTATTAAATTATACGTAAATTGATGCCTTTTTCTAGGGCCTACCCGCCGTGGTTTTTGCGGCATATGAGTTTTCAGCTGGTATTTTTTTCAAATCTCCCGCGCCGGCATTGTAAAAATTAAATTACTACATAACTCGACAGGGCATCGCGCATTTTCTCATCGTCTATTGAAACTATAATTTTAAGTTTGTTTTTATATTCTGTAACCGTCTAATGCTTTTGGCATCGTTTTAAGTTACCTGCCAACTCGATGAAATAATTTTGCGAGGTTTCTATTGTTCGCCGTCAACCGGGCTCAAATTTTCTTAAAGCCCTAATACGACTGCAGAATAACTGCTATAGGCAGGTGGTTAAAAATACATCTGATGTATAGATTATTTTGCTAACGCCTAATTTACTTATTTCCTAAAATTTCCAGAGTATTCCGAAAAAAATGATGCAGCACTAAATTTTTTCCATTGAAATTTTTATTTTTTATTGGATAAAGCTCCACGGATCGAATGATTTTATTATTTTTAATTTATAAAAATCAAGGGATAGGGAATTTATTTATTAAAATTTTTATAAATGTCTAAGAATTAATTTTCTAATGAATTTCAATGCACTTTCTTACTAAATCTTACAATGACAGCAGTAATTCTATTAGGAAGATTATGTAACTATGTAATCCATTGCTATAATTATTGACAATTATTGTACGATGTTGTTTGTAATAGCCGTCTGTCTTGAGATATTAGAATTACAAAGACCCAAGAATCTTACGATTCGTTAAGATCCGCTATCTTACATATAAAATTAGAACTAAATGTGAACTCAGGAGATTCGACCATTGTCACCCTCAAGCACAAGGATTAGCAGGGATCTTGTACTAAATGAATTAGTATTAACAATACATATTTATATTTGTGATATTTGTCCAAGTGATTTGTTTGTAGAAATATGTTATAAGTCAAATAAAAATAAATCAGACATAGGAAAGCATTCACAATACATCCATATGTAACAAATGGTGATTTGACTTATGCCGGGGAGATTCAGTTGCAGATATATTCTTCAATGGAATAGTTTTATTCTAATCTTTTAGGAGGTACTCTCTGAGTTTCTGTTTGAAGTTTTTTTATTGGCCTCCTTTTTTAAGAGTAGCAGATAGCTTATTATAAAATAATAATCCAATATGTGCTGTTCTTAGCGCACATTTTTAGTAATAGATGATAGATCCATCTTATTTAGCGCCAGTGTTGTCATGGACATCAGAATTGGATTTTAATTGTGAAAGTTTGTATTATTTTAAAAATAGAATAAAGTAAAACATATATAAACAGAGAACAGTGAGAATTGGAAGTTTTGTATACAAGTTATGACAACTATCATGCTATTTAGCCTTGGCTAGAATTCTTATTGCCCACTTCTGCAGCTTGTATATCCGAAGAGAATGGTGGGAGTGATTCCAGACCGTAATGCCATATTTAATATGGCAGTAAATATGAGCATAGTACACAAAAATTGCAGTGTGCAAGTTAGTGGTCTGCAACAATTATATAAGAAGGAAACAGCCTGCACCAACTCATAGTATTCGAGTTTTGTAATAGGATAGAGTGGGAGACTCATTGTCAGTCGAAGGCTTTCGAAAGGTCACATGCAGTTAGGGCAATGGAGCATTTCTCTTCGAAAGCATTTAGAATTTTATTGATTACATGGCCAACAGCTAAAGCTGTTGATTTACCTATATGAAAGCCAAATTGGAAAGGTGTAAAGATGTTATTACTTTCAAAATGTACATATAATTGACCTTAAATTGTGGTTTCAAAAATGTTGCCTGTGATAGAGACAATGGAGTACAAGGTAACTCCTTATCCCCTTTTCTGTAGACGGGCACAGTTTTAGCATATTTAAGGGCACTGGGGAAAGTGCCAGATTGTAAACAAGAATTGAATATTATTGCTAGGGGCTCAGAGATATTTCAATGACCTCTTTGATTAGATAATTGGACAAACCATAAATACCTGCACTTTTGGAACTTTTAAAATTGTTGATAATTTTTACAATATCTTGGGGTGTGGCCCATTTCCCATTGAAAATGGCTCTGTTTGCTCTGCAGTTCTGGAGTATGTCATGTATTTGATAGTGGGCTTCTAATGTTGGAATAATATTTTCTACAGAATTGATAACAAATTTGTTTAGATCATCGGGAGTGAAAGGCATTACAGATGTAGTATAAACAGGACCCACTTCTCCTTTAATCACCATCCAAGCTGCTTTGCACTTATTCACAGACATTAATTAAATCATTATTTATTTTAGTAAGTTTTATTTTGTTGTATTTTTGTCTAATTTTATTGCAAACAATTTTATCTGATTCATTAATGGTCATCTTATAACATTTATTTGAACTGATCAACTCCTTTCAAAGGTTAAATAACTCAGGAGTGAACAATTTATTTTTAAATTTCTTATTATAAGTTTGATTCATTAATGTCTTAGGGAAAGTATTCAAACATACTAATAAAACCTTCAAAAAGGATTGATTGATTTCTCTCATTGATAGTGAGCAAACTATCAATTTACCTTAGAGAGCAAGAATTTGAAATTGAATATTCCTACAGAAGTGATAGGCCTCATGAGATTGGAGTGGGAATTGCTCCTTAATCTAATATTACTGGCTTTATTTTTAACATGGAATTCTAATGCTGAATGGTTGGACAGACATGAGTCTATTACTTATTTTGGAAAGCAAGTGACAACATTATCCAGACAAGATGTAAGTCTAATAGGCTCATGATTAGCACAGTGCAGATCTAAGGACAAAGAGAGCTAAAAGTTATGAATGCCTTCTCATGAATTTATCTTAATATGTACACTGAGATTTCAAAGACGTTCTTTAATTTTTCATATTTTTACTTCCTTATAGATTTTGATGGAAATACACGTTTTAGGTGTCCCAGATTCCATAAAAAAGGATTTTGCCATGCCATCCGTCTGTCTGTCTGTCTGTTCGCTTTTCTAGAGCGCAAACGCGTAAATAAAATCGAATGATATCTCGTATTTGTGCAATTTATCATATTTTGCAGACCCTTTTTCATAAAAATGATATTGCACAAAATTGAAGGGTAGTTGATTCTTGGCGATTTTTAGAAATGTTTTATTTACTCAAAAATGTCTACAGAGAATTTGATCAAAATCAATCTGGTTGTAGAGCCTGATATTACAAATTATACTGCTCAAGCCATATTTCTCAAAAAAATCGCCATATGGCGCCCAGTGGCATTACAATTTACGCTAAGCTACCTACCCTTCGGTAGGTAGCTTAGCGTATGACTTCACGCCTCCGCCGCGATCCACTCAAAACCTTACTACAGCCTTACGGTTAAACTAAATCGAATGATATCTCATATTTATGGATAATATCATTCATAAAAGATATTATGAAGAGATGAAGGATATTGCGCAACAATTAAGTGTACTTTATTCTTGAATATTTTGAAACAATATTCGATTTACTCAAAAATAGCTATAAGGATTTCGATAAAAATTCATCCAAACGTACAGCCTGATGTCACAAATAATATTAACTAAGCCATATGTTTCAATAAAGTTACTATGCATCGTCCAGTGCAGGGCCGCCGCAAGCGGATGTGACAGTTGTGCACGGCACACTGGCGGCAGGAGAGGAAGGGCGGCCAGAGAGGAATTTTTCCCCGGGAGGTATAGCGGAACATACGGATTTTCGTGGTCGAAGGAGGGTGAGCGGTGTGGGTGCGGCCGAATTTTGCCTTTCGATTTTCTTAGAGCCTCCCTACAAAAATGGAGGGTGGTAAAGGGGAAAATTATGGCAGCCTAAATACTTTCAACCGCGCACCCGCTGAGAAGGGTCTCTCCCTGTTCTTATTAAGAACACGGAGAGATCCTTCTCAGCGGGTGCGCTTATACGTTTGTAGAAAATAAGAATCCCGAAAGATTATCTAATGATAGAATATACTCCGAGCGTAACATGCAGCACCAATTTCGCGATAGGTAAAGGGCGCGACTGGTCGCAATTCCAATTTTGATGCGACGCCATACAGTCGTGGGAGTGATTGTGATGGGAGCGCATGCAGTTTTACAGTGGAAGAGAATGTCAAGGGTGAGATTAGTATGCGAGGTGATAGTGAGAAATTAAACGTCGTCGTACTGAACTGTCGCAGCATCCGTAGGAAAATTGCTGAGTTCGAGCATATTATTCGCAATCTGCACGCCAACGTCGTTATAGGCACAGAAAGTTGGTTAACGGATAAGATTCAGAGTCAGGAGATATTTCCTAGAGACTACTGTGTCTCTAGAAAAGATCGCGCTAATAGATCGGGCGGGCGGTTAGCGATAAGTACGATAGCAGTGAGATTCCGATAAGTGACGAGGATATCGAGAGTGTTTGGTGCCGCATAGGTAAAGATGGCTCCAAAAAGGTGTCCTTATGCTCGTTTTACAGGCCACCTAACGCTGGTGTATAATGTATTTTAAGTCTCGAGAAACAGCTATCAAAGCTTAGACTGATAAATCAAGATGGAATCGTTATAGTCCGGGGTGACTTTAACTTACACTCAATTGATTGGGAAAACCTATGTTTCGAATCTAGAGGTAAAGAACGCGAATCCTGTGAGGCATTAATCGAAACATTCTGCGAGCACTCTCTCCTTCAATTAGTCAGAAAGCCAACGCGATCGGGAAACATATTAGATTTATTAGCAACTAACGTCCCAGAAAGAATAAACAAAGTCACCATTGAAGATGGGATAAGTGATCATCAGGCCGTGTATGCAGATGTAAGTTGAAAATCGATAGGCACCCTAAGCCTCAAAGAAAGTTTTATATATTTGCTAAGGCAAACTTTTCAAGCTTCATGTCGCGCCTACGTGAAATACTACCTGGTTTCCGTGATATGACCGAACGATCAGGTGCTGAGTCGACATGGACATAATTCAAGGATATAATGCTAGAGGGTATCGATAAGTACATTCCAATTAAATTGAAGGTCGACAATAAAGAGCCACGTTGGTACAATAAGCAAGTTAGGAGTGCGCTTACGGCTCAGAAAATAAGCCACGCGAAAATAATAAATATGCCGTCTACATCATCCGACAAGTATAGAGCAACTACGTAAAGACGTATAAGGAATCCCGCGCTAAAGCGAGAAATACTATGCGCGAGGCTTTTACTAACTTCCGGAATAAGGTATTAAATAATTATTTGAAGGAGGACCCTAAAGCGTTTTGGTCCTACGTGAGAGAGGTCCAAGGTAGAGGACCTACCATACCTTCCCTGCGTAATGACTCGGGTGCCGTTATTCATGATAGCGTAGAGAAAGCCAACCTGTTAAACTGTCATTTTGTAAGAGCATTTACAGCTGTCAGCGACCATTGCGTACATGTTGCACCCGTAATAAGGGGGGGCCTGATGGACGATATAGTATTTTCTGAGGTGGGAATAGCGAAGCAATTAAGATCCATCAGACATAACAAAGCCACTGGCCCCGAAGAAATTCCTGCTCGCGTTTTAAAAGAATTAGCTGAAGAAATAGCGCCTTTTCTTCTGATAATCTTCGAGAAATCCATTTCTCGCGCAGAGATCCCTAGCGACTGGAGGTTAGCGCACGTTACCCCCGATTCATAAGGGCGGCGACAAGGAGAACCCAGAAAATTACAGGCCGATTTCTTTAACTTCGATATCGTGTAAGATTCTCGAGCATAAACTCGTTAGCAACATAATGCGATTTCTTGATAGTAATTTATTGTTAGATGATTGTCAACACGGCTTTAGGAAAGGTAGGTCATGTGATACTCAGCTCGGTCTTTTTGTTAATTGTTTACTGAGAAGCGGGGAAAAGAATACGCAGGTTGATGCCATCTTCTTAAATTTTAGGAAAGCCTTCGATAAGGCACCTCATAGGAAGTTAATAACGAAATTAGAAACCTTAGGCGTTAATTCTAAAATTGTTAGTTGGATCCGTGAATTTTTAAATCATAGGAAGCAGAAGGTTGTTATAGATGGGAAATCTTCGAACTTAGTGGAGGTTGTCTCTGGCGTTCCGCAGGGTAGTGTAATTGGTCCGTTATTATTTCTAATTTATATAAACGATATGCACTGGTGGTGTAGTGGTTAGCGTGTCGGCTTTCTATTGCAAAGTTCGGGGGTTCAAACCCCTCGAATGGAGGTTTTATTTAAAAAAAAATTCATCAGTGCCTGGCAGTAGGCAGCAGTACTGTCAGTATGGTATAGAGCCGAAAACAAATGATGTTGGTTGGGTCTATATCCAATACAGATGTAGGCGTGATCAGGACGATTTGAACGGCTACAGTACTGCGATGTGGAAAGCAAGAGGGAAACTACCACATTACAATCCCTAGTAAAGATTATATGGTTGGACAATATGAGTTCTCTCGAGGTAAAACAATCCGGAGGTAAAATAGTCCCCCAATCGGATCTCCGGGCGGGGACTGCCTTGAGGAAAACATTTGTCGAAAGTAAATTACGATTAGGGACTTGGAACGTAAGAACTATGAGAAAGGCAGGAAAGCTAGAGAACTTGAAGGAAGAAATGAGAAGAAATAGAGTCGACATTATAGGGCTAAGCGAAACTAGATGGGAGGGAGAAGGACAGTTCGACTCGGAAGAATTCACGGTAGTTTATTCTGGAGGAAATAGTGGGGAAAGGGGAGTAGCTCTGGTACTTAGGAAAGATATGATGAAAAGCGTGACAAAGATAATAGCAACGAACGATAGACTGATGGCAATAAAGCTAAAAGCAGTCCCAGTGGACATGCTGATAATCCAGGTATATATGCCAACATCAGCACATGAAGATGAAGAAATCGATGAGATTTATGAGCAAATTAATGAAATTTACGAAGAAGACGGAAGAGGAAAGGTAAACTGAATAATAATGGGAGATTGGAACAGCCTAATCGGAGAAGGACAGGAAGAAAATATTGTTCGCAATACGGACTTGGGAAGAGAAATCGAGGAGGGGAGAAACTCGTAGAATTCTGCATCAATAATGACCTTGTAGTGACTAATACATGGTTCAAAAACCATAAACGAAGGTTATACACATGGAAAAGCCCAGGAGATAGAATGAGATGCCAAATAGATTACATCCTTGTAAAACAAAGATTCAGGAACAGCTTAAAGAACGCCAAGGCATTGCAAGGAGCAGACATTGATTCAGATCACAGCCTTCTAATACTTGACATGAGTACAAAGCTCAAACAAATAAGAAAAACGAGAAGAGAAAGACAGACCTAGGACCTAGAAAAACTGAAAGAAAGGCAGGATGCAGTCAGCATGAAGTTAGAAGATAACCTAAGAAAGTTGGAAAACAAACCGAAGACCGTTGATATAGAATGGGATGAAATTAAAACCAGTATCAAGGATACCTTGGATAAAGAGATTGGAAAACAAGAGAAGAAAATCAGAAAACCATGGATCACGAAGGAAATGCTGGAGAAAATGAATGAGAGACAAAAATGGAAAAACGTTAACACTGAAGAAGGTAGAGCCAACTATAGACGTATAAACAATGAGTTGAGAAGGGTAACAGATAAAGCTAGAGAAAATTGGATAAAAGGAAAATGTGATGAAATAGAACAAATGGAGAAGTTAGGATGGTAGGATATGATGTACACTAGAGCACTCGAGCTAGAAGATAAGAAATCTAATGGAATTCATGGTATGGGAATTATGAATACAGATGGGAAGATAGTCTCAGAAACAAAGGATGTAGCACAGGTATGGGAAGAATCCATTGAGGAATTATATAGCAAACAGGCAGGAGCGGCAAAAATAGAACCGGAAGATGAGGAAAACATTGAAGAAGACAACTTAGGACCAAGTACTATGAGCGAAGTAGAAAAAGCGATAGTGGAACTAAAGAAGGGGAAAGCCACGGGCAGCGATGGAATACCGGCTGAGATACTTAGTTATAGGATCAGAAGGACTAAAAGCAATCACTAAATTAATTATTAAGATTCAAGACAAGGGAGGGTGGCCTCGGGATTTTATAGAAGTAAAAATGATCCCATAAAGAAGAAGCCAAAGGCAATCCCGTGTAAAGACTACAGAATGGCAAGCATTCTGTCACACACTTAGAAGATCATCACGAGGATTCTTAATTAAAGGCTGGAGAAAAGGCAGAAGAAATGCTAGGAGAAGATCAATTCGGTTTCAGAAAAGGACGAGGAACTAGAGATGCTATAGGAGTAGTTAGAATCATATCAGAAAGGGCAATAGAATACAGTCAAGATATCTGCGCATGTTTCGTAGACTGGCAGAAGGCATTTGATAGAGTAAATTGGGTAAAGTTGATGAAGATATTAAAGGATATAGGTGTAGACTGGAAAGACAGGAGACTGATTAGGAATCTATATGAGAATCAAGTTGTAAAGGTCAGGTTTGAGAATGTGGACACCTGCGGAATAAATATCGGTAGAGGAGTAAGACAAGGCTGCTGCCTATCGCCAACCCTATTCAATATATATGGAGAAAGTCTAACGCAAGAAGCTTTAGAAGGCACAGGGGATTTCAAAATTGGAGGAAGGATTATAAGAACAGTGAAATACGCAGATGATCAAGTACTTCTAGCAAGAAAGGAAGAGGAGCTACAAAAAATGATAAATAGACTAGTGATAACAGGTAGGAAATACGGTATGGAAATAAATGCAGAAAAATCCAAGGTCATTCGAATATCGGGTAAAGAAGAGAATCTGAACATAACTATTGGGGGAAAGCCATTAGAACAAGTTTCAGAATATAAATACCTTGGAAGTATCATAACACGAGAGGCAAAATGTACGGATGAGATCAAAACTAGAATAGGAAAAGCAAAAGCGGCTTTCAGGAGAAAGAAACAACTACTTACAGGGAATATAAGGGAAGATATCCGCAAGAAGTTGATAAAATGATACGTATGGAGTATAGCATTGTATGGGGAAGAAACATGGACGCTAAGGAAAAATGACATCAAATACTTGGAAAGCTTTGAAAAGTGGACTTGGAGTAGAATGCTGAAGATAAAATGGACAGATAGGATGAAAAACGATGAAGTGCTACGAAGAATAGGAGAGAAGCGAATGATTATACAGACTATCAGAAAGAGGAAGGCTAACTGGGTTGGACATTACCTGAGGAAAGAGAGTATGATTAAAGACGTGTTAGAAGGAAAACTAGATGGGAAAAGGGAAAGAGGTAGGAAAAGGTTTCAGCTGATAGACGATTTGAAAGGGAAAGAGAGTTATCAAGATATAAAGAGGACAGCGGAAAATAGGAGTATATGGAGAACCAGGTTTAACCAAGAATAATCACGGACCTGTCTACGGACAGACTACCTATGATGATGATGATAGACGATATCAGCTCAGTTGTCAGAAGTACAATTAGGCTTTTTGCGGACGACACCGTCATCTATAGAGAAATAAGCAATCCGGAAGACCACCAGTATCTCCAAAATGACCTAGAAGCTTTTTCTGCATGGTGTCAGGAATGACAGTTATAGATCAACCAAGAGAAAAGCTGCGTCATCAACTTCTGGAAAACAAAGAGTATCTCGTTGGATAATAATTATTCGTTGGACGGAGTAGAGATTCCAGTTTCAGACTCGATAAAATATCTCGGAGTCACGATCCAACGAGATCTCTCGTGGGACACCCACATTCGCCGATTGATAGGTGCCGCTAACAAAAAGCTGGCCTTTATAGAAAGAATAGTTAGAAATAGCTCCGAAAAATTGAAAGAATTATGTTACTTATCCTTGGTTCGACCGCAGGTCGAATATGCTTCAGCTGTGTGGGATCCCTACGAAAGGGGACTCACTAACGAGATAGAAAGGGTTCAGCGCAGGGCAACTAAATTTGTAAAGAGGAATTACGATAGTAAACAAAGCGTAACATCATTAATAGAAAATCTGAAATGGACATCGTTAGAGGAACGTAGGCTGCAGGCAAGATTTAAACTACTGGAAAAATTTTTGCCGGAGGGACTAGCGAATGAGGTAGTAGGACTTATTAGAAGCCCGACGTATCTCGGAAGGCATGACAGTGACGATAAGATTCGCGAGATCGACTGTAGAACGGAGAGATATAGAGGATCGTTTTTCCCTAGGACTATAAGAGACCATAATAGGAAAAGATAACGTAGGAAAACTATGGACCCTTGGTGCACTGCACCCCCTGCCATCCACCAAAAAGGTGACTTGCAGGGTATTATGTAGATGTAGATGTATACCCCTTATCAGGGGGGACAATGTCGGCAATGGCTCAACAAATGAGAAAAGGGTAATATAATAGTTCATCCCATCGGCGTTTACGCCGCGGGTTTTCCCGAAGTTCTAACAAATTCTTCTCCATGGCAGATGAGCACTTAAAACAAAGATTTGAGGTCTTTACTTTGGAGAAGGGTTTCGGTAATGACGGTCACAAACCAAATGTTGTTATTCTACGAACTTCAATTTCTCTCCCTTGCTATTTTCGTTAGTATTTCATTTCTGGTCATTGGAGGAAGATCGAGACATTGCTGGTGCTTTGAATTCGATCTGTGCACGTTTCTTTTCCGTGTGATCTAATTACATTTTAAATTCTTGGCATTTGGAGTAATACCACCTGATACTTCGAATTCGTTGTACAAATTTACATTTATATCCTGCAAGCCGCCAGTGGCGTGTGGCAAGGGGTGTTAGATCACCAAAAAGACAAACTAGATCGACGACCTATTCGCAGTCCTAAGGCAGTGAGGGAAGAGCGACGACTAAGAGGTATGTATCTTTTCCATATTAGTAGATTTTCCTTGTTGTCTTGGATATAACGCGATCCCGAAGTTAGTGCAAAAGTAAAAATGGCAAAACATTTTACTGTAGGATTCGGAGCGGAATTTATAGACACTAATTGCGATATTCACGAAGTTTATCACATGCATTGTATGTTATTGACCTTGTATTATATTAATTAGCACATTGCGCGTCATAAATATGAGCAATTCTTAAGAAATTAAATGCTTGAAATTCGAATTTAACACGAACCGCATTTGTATATTCTGAGAATAAAGTACCTTATATTCAAGACGATCTTTGTTTTTTGTCAACTTTCCAATGGAATGTATTAGTATAATAAATGAAATATTTAATAAATATTTTCTTTACTGTTTTGGATACGACTATATTTTCGTTGAAAGAAAGATGTCAAAGTTTGAATGACCACTGTGAGTTGTTCAGTGTTTCATGATATTTCAAAACTGAATGATTGGAAAAGCGACGAGCTATTGACTAAATGTAAGGAATTGGATAGTAAGCTGACTGATGAAAGTCTAGGCGAATCATTGTCATTATTTGGAGAGTTTCAAATATTGAAGCTCTACGTAAAGCGTGAAATGGATGCATGTGAAGTATAGGATTATATTCTCCAAAATAATTTAATATCTTCATTTACAAATGTTTCCATTGGCATCTGCATTTATCTAACATTACCTTTGTCTGTAGCATCAGGAGAAAGAAGTTATTCAAGACTAAAAATTATTAAAAACTATTTAAGGTCAACAATGTCGCAAGAGAGACTATCAAATTTCGCAATGATTACCATAGAACACGAACTGTCTGATAAGTTGAATGAACATGACAAAATAAAAATATTTTCTGCTCATAAAGCCAGGAAAATGAACGGTCTTAAATAACGTATAATTAATTTTTTTATGAGTGTTGATTTAATAATCTAATCGTTAATTCTGTTTATAAAATATGAGCATAAAGAATATTAGTGTTAATTATATTTACTTCTAACAATAAAAAGTTTTCATTTCTCGTAAACTATTCCATGTAAATACTATATTGTATTTTTTCTCTATTTCATCTTCGGAAGGATTGTAATAATAGGAAAATTCACTTTTCAAAATGGTATTAAATAATTTTTTCTACGAGTTATATAGTTTTTTATTTAAAATGTATCCTGCAGTATATACCACCATGTTGAGTGGGAGAGAGGGCGGCGAATTGTTTTTGCACACCGGCGGCCATATGGGTTGAGGCGGGTTCAGTGGCATTATTTCTGTACAAGACGACCAGCGCACGCGTCAGAGGGGAGGGGGAACTCGGGGATTCCCTAATCTAAAATTCCGTACTTATCATTCAACCCTAGAATACTAATCTTATTTTTAGGGCGGTTGTTACTAAACATACGTAAATTTGACGTACACACCAGGATGTGCATAAAAATCACTTTTATTGCAATGCTTTTATTGATAATCAACTTTCTGGTATATTTTTGATCAATCAAAACTCCAAAACTAGTTTTTAATGATAAATCTTCTACAAAATTATGATTTCGTAAAGAATTACAAATGTTCAAACAGCAACAAAAATTTGTAAAATAAGAATAGAATGATCATGAAAATGTTAGTATTAACATCGAATCATGGAAAAAAACTTCTATAAAATAGGAAAATCAAAGAGTAACTGCCTATTAATGTTCATAAACTATGGATATAAGTACAATTTCTAAAATAAAAAAGGTCCGCCAAATACAAGACTCCGAAAAATGCGTTTAATTCCTGCAAATTTGTATTTTCAAGTGTGAATAAAATTAAGCATAAAACTTCTTCGAGATTCCGCTTAATATTTCAGTGAATGTTTCGTGAAAATCGGCCCAGTAGATTCGGAGATCTCGTGTTGCAAACTTTAAAACTCATCTATCATTAAGCCTTTTTATATATATATATATATATATATATACTAGTAGAAGGTGCTTGCATACTGCAAGCATTTCATCTAACCTTGAAAAAACATTCATTTTTCAGACAGATATTTCATCATAAACAAATATTTTTTTAATTCTAAAGATTTCATCTCCGCAGCGATTTTCGTTTTTTCCCGTATGTAAAAATAATAGATTAAAACAATCCCAAAACTTTGCAATTTTAAGAATTTTATACTTTCTCCAATATGGGGTACTAATGCTACACATTTCTGCCAAATTTTAAAGTTGTAGCACTTCTAGAAGTGAAATAACATTTATCTAATTGTTAAAATTTAAATAACTTTTAACGGCCGCAATAAAATTTCATGGATACATTGAAATGTTTATTTGTTTTTATAGATTAAACTCTAAATAACTTAAAACCTTAAGCTTTCTAACTCACCCCGTAGTATCTAAACATATACCTATTTGTTTAAACTTTAAAAATTTTTAACTGCCAAACAAATTAAAATATCAAAATTTCTATATTCCCTATTTCGTTTTTTTACAAACACTACCTCTAAAAAATTTCAGCTCCGTAGCACATTCGGTAATACATAAACCTCAAAAATATGTTTAAACAATTGCGAATTATTAGTGGTCAATATTATTAACTTTTTCAAAATTTAATTTATTTCTATGTATAATTTTCTACAAAATGATTTTAAAAACTCGAACCTACAGCATATAGTTTCCAAGATAAAAATTATTAAACTTTAAAGTACAAATGGGGTTAAAACAACCCCATAAAATTTACAATTTTGAAATTTTCTATTTTTATAGTTGGTTATGAGAAAAATTCTACAATCTTGCAAAATTTGAGCTTCCTAAACTTATTAGATTGGTCTACACACTGAGATAACTTTTTCCCATGCTAACTTATGGGAGATATTCCGGGGTCCCTGGAGTCGAACCCAAGACACTGAAAGCAAAAGTGACAATAATTCCTAATAGATATTGCGGCCATCTAGCAACACTGAAAATTTCATTTTTCTATCTTACGGGCAAGTGCCCACAATTAATTTACAAAAATGGCGCAATGCTTTTCTTATGGGAAAAAACGCAAATTTCGGAATTTCTGGAGTCGAACTCATGTCACTTAGGTAAAAAGTCTCATTTTATCTGAAAATTTCTCCAACATATCTACAAAAGCTAAAACAATCAGCTCTCTAGCTCTTTTAGTTTGGGCTGGACATTAGTATCCTCCTATATGTTATATATATATATATATATATATATATATATATATATATATATATATATATATAACAACTTACGGAAAAGGAAAGGTAAAATGAATATATGGATGTCAACAAGGTGTTGGGATGAGGAAACCCAGTGAGCACTCACCAATCAGACGACTTCAGGTTGGCGAGGCCCCGGGGATGTCGAAGCGACACACGTAAAATAACACAAAAACACAGAAACATCACAAACGTAAAGCTTTCGGAACTACTCCTTCTTCAGCTACAGAGAGAGAACTGATGGCGGTGACACTGGGTGGAGGCATGGGGGTGGAAGGGTAGTACGGAAAGGTCGAGGATTGGAGGAAACGGAGGGGGTTGGGGATGGGTAGGGTGTTGGAAGAAGACAGAAAGGGTGTGAAAAGCTATCGAAGGTTGAGGCCTGGGGGAGTGAAGGAGTTTAGGAGATGGATATGCGAAAGCTCCCACTGACGGAGTTGGGGAGCCGAAGAATTGTCGGGGAGAGCGCGAATGACTCTCACTGTGAAGCAGTTGTTGAACTTTAAATTATGTTTGTTCGCATGAACGGCCACCGGCAGCGGTCGTTTGAGAATGACGCTGTTGCGGTGGCCATTCATGCGGATGTTGAGGGGATTGCTGGTGAGGCCAACATAAAAGGCGGGACATTGGGTGCATCTCAGGAGGTAAATGATATTGCGGGTGGTGCAGTTGGTGGTGGAAGTTATGGGGTAGGTGATGTTGGTTGTGGGACTGGAGAAGGAGTTGCAGGGGGGGGTTTATTGGGCATGTTAGACATCGGGGTCTACCGCAGGGGTAAGATCCGGCAGGGTGTAAAGGCGTGGGTGCTGGGGGTTCTTTCTTCCATAGCATATTTGCCAGATTAGGGGGACGGCGGAAGGAGAGCATCGGTGGTCTGGGAAATGGGATCTGGTGAGGGGAGGATGAGAGGATAAGGTGGGCGGCTTTCAGGATGTTTTTCAGGATGTCGTGGATGCCGGGGAAATACAGGGTGGTTAGGGTGAGTTGGAGGGTGGAATCGGTGGTGGTGTGGGTATTGAGGTGGGAGTTAGGGGTGGCGGGTGCGACTGCCCGCCGGATTTGGTCTCGGATCAGATCCGGCGGGTATCCGCGCTGTAAGAAGGCATGTTCGAGGGTGGAGCAGTACTCGGACAGGGAATCTCTGTCCGAGCAAATTCTCCGCCCTCGTCGGGCTAGGGCATAGGGAATAGAGGTTTTGGTGTGGAGGGGATGGCAGCTGTTGAACTGGAGATATTGAAGGCGGTTGGAAGGCTTGAGGTGCACGCTGGTGTGGATTTTGTTTTCCCGGATGGAGAGATCGACATCCAGGAAGGTGATGTTGGAGGCAGAGGAGTGGTGGGTGAAGGAAAGCGTGGGGTGGGATGAGAGGCGTTGTAAAAAGGATTGTAGCGAGTCGGGTCCATGTGTCCAGAGAAGAAAAATATCGTCAATATACCTCAGCCATAGGAGTGGTCTGGGGGAAACGTCAAGAAAGCGTTCCTCCCATTCGCCTAAGAAGGCATTGGCATAGGAGGGCGCCATGCGAGTGCCCATCGCGGTACCTTTTATTTGTAGGTAGTGGCGCCCTCCGAAAGAGAAGTTGTTTTTTTGGAGCACCATTTCAGCCAGCTTCGTTAGGAAATGGGAGGATGGTCTTGTGTCAGGTGGTCTGGAGTCCAATAATTTTCTCAGGGCGGACAGTCCTTGGTTGTGAGGGATGTTGGTGTAGAGGGAGCAGACGTCTATAGTGGACATAATTGTGTTAGGTGGGAGAGGGGAAGGGAGTGATTTTAGGCGTAGTGTGTTTCACACCCTTTCTGTCTTCTTCCAACACCCTACCCATCCCCAACCCCCTCCGTTTCCTCCAATCCTCGACCTTTCCGTACTACCCTTCCACCCCCATGCCTCCACCCAGTGTCACCGCCATCAGTTCTCTCTCTGTAGCTGAAGAAGGAGTAGTTCCGAAAGCTTTACGTTTGTGATGTTTCTGTGTTTTTGTGTTATTTTACGTGTGTTGCTTCGACATCCCCGGGGCCCTCGCCAACCTGAAGTCGTCTGATTGGTGAGTGCTCACTGGGTTTCCTCATCCCAACACCTTGTTGACATCCATATATTCATTTTACCTTTCCTTTTCCGTAAGTTGTTATATTATTTTACCTTATCCTTTCGTGTCTGTCATCCTTTCTTTTTTACCAACTTTCCTATCGCCTTTATCTTTTATACTTTATACTTCTCCTTCCACAATGGAAAATATCCGCCGTTTCCGTTATCACCTCCGCAAACATACATCATTAACTTGCCAGATTGAATTCCTCAATGGCTGCCTAGAACTAGGCCTCCCCCCCAAAGGTCTCACCGTGAGAATCCCCCTATCGGGCCTTCCTCCGGCTATCCGCTCATCTTTCGCCCTTACATATCACCTCATGTCCCTCAACATTGTCCGTCTTATCTTACGCCACTATAAATCACTCTCTAACATGCACTTTGAGAAATGTTTAATCCTCATACACGAACTCAATCATTCCCAAAACTCCACAGCTGATCTCGACGCCATTTTCCGTAGAGCTGCAGAGGATATCGCAGCCAACCGATACAGACTCATACGCAAACTTTCCCTTATGTGCGTCCGCCACCTCCAGCTCGGCCTACCTCTCCCCTTCTTCCCAGCTGGTAAGTCCGACATCCCCCCTCCCCCGCCTCTCCTCGCCCAAAAACCCTCCTTGGCCGACCTTTTGGGAATCCCCACTCCACCCCCACTACACTCTCTCAGGAGGTCTCCCTTTGTTTCAACCCGCGAACCGAGGATGCATCCCAATTCTCCGCAGGACCTCACCCCCACGCATACCGCAAACCCCTCCCAGCCAGATGACGTCCTGAACCTTTCCTCTCATGTTCTTAACCCCGCCGAGAATGCCCTCCTTTCCCGGGGCCTCTCCTTCTGCCCCACCATAAAATTTGACCATTTTTGTCTCCTTGCCGACATACAAGCCTTCGTACGCTTACTCCGCCTCAAAGCCGCCCCACCCACATCTGACTCCTCATCTTCCCCCGACTCACTTCCACAATCCCTTTCTGCCTTCAAACCCCCTTCCCAATACATCCCCCCCTCTCTTCCTCCCCACCATCCCATCGAGCAATATGCTAATTACATAATTCACGCAGTCGCCCAGCCCAACTTTCCCGACCTCATTGACCACAACGACAATTTGACGAAACCAGAAAGACACGCAATTTCTACGTTGAAACGCAACGACAAAATTATTATCCTCCCTGCAGACAAAGGTACCACCACCGTGGTAATGGACCGCTCGCATTACAACGACGAAGCCCTCCGCCAACTATCTGACCAAACTTCTTACCTTCCTCTCCCCTCCAACCCCACTGACCGCCACTCCTCCGAAATTTCTGCATATCTGCGTTCCGTGGGAAAACAAGAAGGCCTCTCTGATTCCACCATTTCCCTGATGATCCCCAACACACCCCGGACCCCAACCTTCTACCTACTCCCAAAAATCCACAAACCCAACATCCCCGGCCGCCCCATTGTTGCCAGCTTTAATTCTCCCACGGAACGCATCTCTGCCTATGTTGACTCCCACCTACAACCTCTCGTCCGTCAAATCCCATCCTTCATCAGAGACACAAACCACTTTCAGTAGTGTGAACCTGAAGTCGTCTGATTGGTGAGTGCTCACTGGGTTTCCTCATCCCAACACCTTGTTGACATCCATATATATATATATATATATATATATATATATATATATATATATATATATATATATATATATACTAGTAGAAGGTGCTTGCATACTGCAAGCATTTCATCTCAAATTAAAAGAACATTCATTTTTCAGACAGAAATTTCAACATTACGAATAGTCTTTTAATTCTAAAGATTTCATTTCTGCAGCGATTTTCGTTTTTCTCACATGTAAGAATAATAGTTTAAAACAATCTCCAAATGTTGCTATTTTAAAAATTTTATACATTCTCCATTATGGGGTAATAACGCTACACATTTTAGCCAAATTTTAAAGTTGTAGCATTTCTAGAAGTAAAATAATATTTTTCTAATTGTTTAAATTTAAATAATTTTTAACGGCCGCCACAAATTATATATGGTAAAATTGAAATTTCTATTTGTGCAAATTTATTACTCTGTAAATAATTTGAAAATTTCAGCTTCCTAGCTCATCCCGTAGTACCTAAACAGTTATCCAATTGTTAAAACTTTAAGAATTTTTAAATACCAAACAAATTAAAATATCAAAACCTTGAGAATTTGTTTAAACAATTGCGAATTTTTAGCGGCCGCATTGTTGCACTTTTTCAAGATTATCGTTTTTTCTAGTCGGTTTTGCACAAAATCCTACCTAAGGAAAAAAATTTCGAATCTCCAGCTTATCTGGAAGTGCCTAAACATTAGTATCCTCCTGTTATATGTTATCATTATATATCGACGACTCTTACAGAGGAGGAGGATATAACATACATATAACAGGAGGATAGTAATGTTTAGGCACTTCCAGATAAGCTGGAGATTCAAATTTTTTTTCTTAGGTAGGATTCTGTGCAAAACCAACTAGAAAAAACGAAAATCTTGAAAAAGTGCAACAATGCGGCCGATAAAAATTCGCAATTGTTTAAACAAATTTTCATGGTTTATGTATTTCCGCATGTGCTACGGAGTTGAAATTTTTTTTGTAAGTGGAATTCTTAAAAAAACGAAATAGGGATTATACAAACTTTGATATTTTAAATTGTTTGGCAGTTAAAAATTCTTAAAGTTTAAACAATTGGATAACTGTTTAGGTACTACGGGATGAGCTAGGTAGCTGAAATTTTCAAATTATTTACAGAGTAGTAAATTTCCATAAATAAACATTTCAATTTTACCACATACGATATACAGCGGCCGTTAAAAATTATTTAAATTTAAACAATTAAAAAAATATTATTTTACTTCTAGGAGTGCTACAACTTTAAAATTTGGCTAAAATGTGTAGCAGCAGTACCCCATAATGAAGAATGTGTAAAATTTTTAAAATTGCAACATTTGGGAATTGTTTAAACTATTATTTTTACATAAGGGAAAAACGAAAATCGCTGCGGAGGTGAAATATTTAGAATTAAAAATATATGTGTAATGATGAAATATGAATAATGAATGTTTTTTTAGGTTGAGATGAAATGCTTGCAGTATGCAAGCACCAACTACTAGTCATTATATATCGACGACTCTTACAGAGGAGGATATAACATACATATAACATATAACAGGAGGATACTAATGTTTAGGCACTTCCAGGTGTGCTGGAGATTCGAAATTTTTTTCATAGGTAGGATTTTGTACAAAACCGACTAGAAAAAACGAAAATCTTGAAAAAGTTCAACAATGCGGCCGCTAAAAATTCGCAATTGTTTAAACAAATTTTCATGGTTTATGTATTTCCGCATGTGCTACGGAGTTGAAATTTTTTTAAAATTAGAATTCCTTAAAAAACGAAATAAGGATTATACAAATTTTGGTATTTTAAGTTTTTTGGCAGTTAAAAATTCTTAAAGTTTAAACAAATAGATAACTGTGTAGGTACTACGGTATGAGCTAGGAAGCTGAAATTTTCAAATTATTTACAGAGTAGTGAATTTGCACAAATAAACATTTCAATTTACCATATTTGAATCGCGGAGGCCGTTAAAAATTATTTAATTTTAAACAATTAGAAAAATGTTATTTTACTTTTAGAAGTGCTACAACTTAAAAATTTGGCTTAAATGTGTAGCAATAGTACCCCATAATGGAGAAAGTGTAAAATTTTAAAATTGCAACATTTGGGGATGGTTTTAAACTATTATTTTTACATGTGGGAAAAACGGAAATCGCTGCGGAGGTGAAATTTCTTAGAATTAAAAGAATATTTGTAATGATGAAATGTCTGTCTGAAAAATGAATGTTTCTTCAAGGTGATATAAAATGCTTTACATATATATATATATATATATATATATATAACAGGAGGATACTAATGTTTAGGCACTTCCAGATGTGCTAGAGATTCGAAATTTTTTTCATAGGTAGGATTTTGTGCAAAACCGACTAGAAAAACGAAAATCTTGAAAAAGTGCAACAATGCGGCCGCTAAAAATTCGCAATTGTTTAAACAAATTTTCAAGGTTTATGTATTTCCGAATGTGCCACGGAGTTGGAATTTTTTTTAAAATTAGAATTCCTTAAAAAACGAAATAAGGATTATACAAATTTTGATATTTTAAATTGTTTGGCAGTTAAAAATTCTTAAAGTTTAAACAAATAGATAACTGTTTAGGTACTACGGTATGAGCTAGGAAGCTGAAATTTTCAAATATTTACAGAGTAGTGAATTTGCTCAAATAACCATTTCAATTTTACCATATATGAATCGCGGAGGCCGTTAAAAATTATTTAAATTTAAACAATTAGAAAAATATTATTTTACTTCTAGAAGTGCTACAACTTAAAAATTTGGCTAAAATGTGTAGCATTAGTACCTTATAATGGAGAAAGTGTAAAATATTTAAAATTGCAACATTTGGGGATTGTTTTAAAATATTATTTTTACATCTGGGATAAACTAAAATCACTGCGAAGGTGAAATCTTTAGAAAAAAAAGATTATTCTTAATGATGAAATGTCTGTCTAAAAAATGAATGTTTTTTCAAAGTGAGATTTAAAGCTTGCAGTATGCAAGCACCAACTACTTGTATATTATATGGCTTCGTGCACAAATTACGTCACGCCGATTTTTGCCTTTTTTGACCCCTCCCCTCCCCATGTCACACTTTGTCATGGTGACTCTACTCCCCCCCCCCCCCAAAATGACGTCACGCTCCGAGAATATTTTCCCAGATTCATGCAGTGTTTTTTCCACAGCAAATTTTTAGTGTTTTTCGTCATTGCTGAAAAGCACTATTATCTTCGTGATGTCCGTCCGTAAGCATATATCAGGGAAGAATTGCTTTAACCGATTTCAACCAAATTTGGTACATACAATCTTCACATAAAATAATGACCAATGTGACATACTTTGACCGAATCGACTTAGAAGGGGTGCCACATTGACAAAGTTCAACTTTTCGTTATTATGAATTTGGAAGAAATTGGTTGAACCGATTTCAACAAAGAATTTTAAGGAGGCATGTAAAATAAAATAACAAAATAAAGATGTTTAGTATAGATATGCAAAGCAGGGTTGCCACAGTACAAGTCGTAAGAAATGTTCTTTTTACAACTACGTATTTGTGTTGAATTGTCCCCATCAATCTTAACCAAATACAATATTTATAATGTACATATAAATACAAAACATAATAGTATATTTGGACCGGATCATCCAAACAGGGGTGCCACATTTACAAATTAAACATTTTCTGTAATTATGGTTTTGGAAGGAATCGGCTGGACGAATCTCAACTAAATATTGGATTAAAGATTTGCACAACATACCATAATAAAATGACGATGTTTAAAGTGGAGATAAACAGCAGGGCTACCCTAATAAAAAGAAAAATAATATTTATTTTACACGTATATCTAGAGAAATGACGGCAAGTATAATCCAATATGGTATACCTATATAATCTTCATATAAATAAATAACCAAAATAGCATATTTCAATCGGGTCAACTAGGGTTATCACAATATCAAGGTTAGAATTTTTCTGTAACTATGAATTTCGATGGTATTGGCTGAACCGATTTCAAAAATAAATTTCGTTTGTAGAGCGAGTAAAGAATTGTAAAACGAAATGAGCACGAGCAGAACGAATCTAAAAAGCAGTGCCACCACAATACAGCAAAAAATAATTTTTCATTATACATGTATTCGCATAGAACATTTAAACGAAAATCACTTCTGTACCACGGAATACCCGTATACATCCCTATTTGTTTTCTTTTTAAACTTGAGTTTTACGCCAAAGAGATGATATTGCAAATGTATGGGAAAGCAGATGTAGACGGAGGCCTCCGCCCGTCTCATCTTGGAACAGATTGGTTATCAAATTAGATTTTGATATCCAATCCGTTCCGAGACGAGACGTTTGCATCAACATTTTTTTCATTCATTCTTGTATCAAGTTGAAGAATACTCGCGCATGTTCAAGCAAAATCATTGCCTGCCTGCGCGCGGGCTTTTCCATAGGTATAATGTTACATTTGTTATCTATCCGGAGACGAGACGGGTGGGGACGACCCCGACTCAACCACCGAGCTAGGATCGGCTCCGTAGTGGATGGGAGAAGGAACGCTTTGCGATGTGGCACTTCGACTCCAGGTTAGCCGCGTCTTTAGCGGGAAATTTTGCACTTTCTCGTATGGGAAAGTTCAAGATACCGGAAAAATGCGCGTCTTTGGCGGGATAGCGTCTTAAATGGGAGCATCTAAAATGGGTTTTACTGTACATGAGTTTGGTAATAAACATGCATATTTGGGAAAAAATCTGGCCCAAAACGAAATTGTGCGTCCATGGTTTCGCAGCTGGCAATATGCAACTGATATAACCGGCTCCCACTAACAGAAAATATTTACTGGCAGTGAAAGCGCTTTTTATGGTAGCTCAGTAATATCATTAACTCATCAAGGCAGATAAAGACGTACGATATAACATTTTTATCCAGATAATGATATTTAATCATAACGTTGCAGGCTGTTACCCTCGAGTTACGCTGACGGGTTAATATTCCTCGCTTATGTGAAAGTGACGTCACGGATGCCTCGACTCCCCCCTCCCCCCTTGTCACACATTATCACGCTTGATCAACCCCCCCTATTCATGGACAGGTCCCAGACTATAACGACGGTAACTTTAGGGCTCTTTTACGATACCGCGCTAAATCGGGAGATAATGCACTTTTAAATCATCTTTCTACATCCTCTGGCTCCAAAAGTATGTATACTAGTCCAACCATTCAGAATGAAATTGTTGAAATTTGCGGAGAAATAATACAAAATGCAATTGTTTCTCGAATAAACGACGCTAAATGTTTTTCGTTATTGGCAGATGAGACTCAAGACATATCCAGGAAAGAAATGCTAGCAATTTGTGTTCGATATATTGATAGTAAGGAAATCTTAATCCGAGAAGATTTTTTGTGTTTCATTCCTGTAACTGATGTGACTGCCTCGGGTTTGGCTACTATCCTCCTGTCCACATTGACGCAGCTTGGAGTAAATCTGAACAGCATGATTGGCCAAGGCTATGATGGGGCTGCTGTCATGAGTGGCAAGTACAGAGGTGTGCGTACATTAATATCAGAAAAATACCCAAAAGCACAATTTGTGCATTGCGGTGCCCATGCTTTAAATTTAGTTATTGCATATTCTTGCGATTTGTCAGTCATTAGAAATTGTATTGGCGTTATTAAAACAGCTGTGAATTACTTTCGTCTGTCTTCTCAGAGAAACAATATTCTAGAGAAAATAGCAAAAGAAAATAAAAGGCTAACTCATAAAACAGTTCTAGGTTTATGCGAAACGAGATGGTCTGAGAAACATGACTCCGTATCCCGTTTTGTGGAATTGTATTCTACAATAGTAGAAGCTCTGCAGCAACTTCAAGAATCCGGAACAAAAGAAACCTCTGATCAGGCTTATCAATTATTATTTTCTATAACTAGTGCAGAATTTGTAGTTGCATTATTGACATTAAACAAGATATTTTCTTATAGTGTAAATTTATGTAAAAGTCTTCAGAAAGCAAATGTGGATTTAGTAGAATGTTGTGAGCACGTTGATTTAATCATCAATGTGATACAATCAATGCGTATAAACAGTGAAGACTCATTCAATGAAATATATCTGTCGGCAGAAAGCATGTTGCACAACGTTGGGAGTGAAATGATCAAACCCAGAGTAATTGGAAGACAATCAAAGCGTCAAAATGCCCCATCAAATGATGCAAATGAATATTACCGGCGTAATTTATTTATACCTTTTCTTGATCACTTTTTAACTGAATTAAAGGATTAAAGGACCTTGAAAATTTGTTTAAACAATTGCGAATTTTTAGCGGCCGCATTGTTGCACTTTTTAAAGATTTTCGCTTTTTCTAGTCGGTTTTGCACAAAATTCTACCTATGAAAAAAATTTCGAATCTCCAGCTTATCTAGAAGTGCCTAAACATTAGTATCCTCCTGTTATATGTTATCTCCTTCTCCTCTGTAAGAGTCGTCGATATATAACATATGATACTAGTAGTTGGTGCTTGCATACTGCAAGCATTTCATCTCAACATAAAAAAACATTCATTATTCATCGTTCATCATTACACATATATTTTTAATTCTAAATATTTCACCTCCGCAGCGATTTTCGTTTTTCCCACATGTAAAAATAATATTTTAAAACAATCCCCAAATGTTGCAATTTTAAAAATTTTACACTTTCTCCATTATGGGGTACTGCTGCTACACATTTTAGCCAAATTTTAAAGTTGTAGCACTTCTAGAAGTAAAATAATATTTATCTAATTGTTTAAATTTAAATAATTTTTAACGGCCGCCTCAATACATATATGGTAAAATGGAAATGTTTATTTGTGCAAATTTAATACTCTGTAAATAATTTGAAAATTTCAGCTTCCTAGCTCACCCCGTAGTACCTAAACAGTTATCTATTTGTTTAAATTTTAAGATTTTTTAACTTTCAAACAAATTAAAATATCAAAGTTTGTATAACCCCTATTTCGTTTTTTTAAGAATTCTACGTATTAAAAAAATTTCAACTCCGTAGTAGTTTTAGAGTGGAAGAGAAAGTCAAGGGTGAGATTAGTATGCGAAGTGATAGTGAGAAATTAAACGTCATCGTACTGAACTGTCGCAGCATCCGTAGGAAAATTGCTGAGTTCGAGCATATTATTCGCAATCTGCACGCCAACGTCGTGATAGGCACAGAAAGTTGGTTAACGGATAAGATTCAGAGTCAGGAGATATTTCCTAGAGACTATCGTGTCTACAGAAAAGATCGCGCTAATAGATCGGGCGGGGGAGTTTTTTATAGCGGTTAGCGATAAGTACGATAACAGTGAGATTCCGATAAGTGACGAGGATATCGAGAGTGTTTGGTGCCGCATAGGTAAAGATGGCTCCAAAAAGGTGTTCATATGCTCGTTTTACAGGACACCTAACGCTGGTGTAGATTGTATTTTAAGTCTCGAGAAACAATTATCAAAGCTTAGACTGATAAATCAAGATGGTATCGTTATAGTCGGTGGTGACTTTAACTTACACTCAATTGATTGGGAAAATCTATGTTTCGAATCTAGAGGTAAAAAAATGGCGCAATGCTTTTCTTATGGGAAAAAATGCAACTTTCAGAATTTCTGGAGTCGAACTTATGTCACTTAGGTAAGAAGTCTCATTTTATCTGATGGTTTTTCCAATATATCTACAAAAACTAAAACATTCAGCTCTCTAGCTATTGTAGTTTGGGCTGGACATTAGTATCCTCCTATATGTTATATCATTATATATCGACGACTCTTACATAGGAGAAGGAGGAGGATAAAAGTTTTAAAGTTTTAAAGTTTTGCAAATTTATATGAAAATTGACGATTGTGGATCATCACAACTTACTCGGAGCGGAGAGGGGAAACACGCTTGACTTCCGGAGAAATCCCTGGACTTGACTATAATTACACAATAGGGGATGAAAGGATTGAGATAATGAGAGGCAATGATGAAAGGAGTGAGAGATGTAAAAGATTTGGAAAGATAACTCCGAGGAAACTTAGTGAAAAACGGACAAAATCCATTCTTCCTTATTTCTGGATTCACGGATTTAAAAAATAATTAAATTACGGTTTTTAACAGCCGATCGGCCCGGCCCCACCGGCCCATTTTTGCTTCGGCCCATCGGGATATGTCTCCGTGTTCCGCCGGGCCAGTCCAGCCCTGAGGGAAACCATGGCTTTTACAGCATTACAATTTAAACTAAATTAAATATGCAATCATCTTTACAGAACGAATTAAAACACTCCACAGCTGCAGTATCTGTTTGGGCACAAACGACTGAAAATACATAGTAGGTAGCTTTCAGGGCCGTCTCTAGGATCCGCGAGGCCCGGGGCGATGCGGCTGCCGCGAGGCCCCCTACCCACACGCAAATATATATAGTCAAACTCGTTTATAACGAGCACGGTTGTAACGAGTTCACGGCTATAGTGAGCAAATGCTACCTCCAAGATAAGTTTACGAGCATTTACATACAAATATTTCACGTATATAACGAGCACGCTTCACGGATATATCGAGCAAACTTTGACCACTTCTCACTGACTCAAACGCGGCGGCGGTCAGCCCCTTCCACCCTCATAGTGACCCAAAATATGTAACCTTGTGTTCTCGAGTCCAGCCTCTACACCCTATCCCTCGAGGAGGTTAAAAAATAATCCCTTCGTCCAAACCAAGAATTCCCAACTTGTAGGTACAGTGGCACTCGCGGAGGTCCTTTGTCCTCTCCTCCCAACCCCCAGCTCTTTTACAGCCAGGAGGTTGTGTTTGGAAGGGGGTAAGGGGTAAGGGCATGTACAATGGCGCCCACCCCCGTCGCTCAGCCGAATGCACCCAACACCCTTTCCCACATAAAGATGGGAAATCCCACGTTTAATCCGTCTCCTCATTAACTCTTCCTGGAATTGGTATGCGCACAGTTTGCAAAGAAAGTTCGTAGCGTTGATCACAAAAATCAGTTGAGATTTTTCCCTTGAACGAGTAACATGTCCGTACACCTGATGCCTGATGCAACGTTTAAATTCAAAGGTGACAAATGTGTCGGTGGCAAAAGACCTAAGAATCGTTTAACAGTTTTAATGTGCGCAAACATAAATGGGACTGACAAAAAAAAACTTTCTGTTATTGGTAAGTCACAAAAGCCACGTTGTTTAAAAAATGTAAAGAAGCTTCCCGTTGAATATGCAGCTAATAAAAAGGCATGGATGACTTCCAATATTTTTCAGAAATATGTAAGTAAGTGGAACAACGAGTTAATGAGGAAAAATAGAAACATTCTACTTCTTGTCGATAACTGTCCTGCGCACCCACATATGCAGGAGTTATCCAATGTAAAACTGGTGTTTTGCCTCCAAATGCGACTTCTATTTTGCAGCCAATGGACATGGGGATAATTAAAAGTTTTAAATGCCATTTCAAGCGATTTTTTGTTCTACAGTTGATTGAAAGTAGGGTAAGAGGTTTAGATGGCAACGACTCTGTATTGGATGCAATTCATTTGATGACAGATGCATGTTTCACCTACAACGATCATAAACTGTTTTCGAATGTCTGGTTTAATATCGGGAGAATTTTCGATTGATAACCATAACGTTGATAAAGATCAGAATGGCTTAAAGAAAATGGAATTGCGAATTTTGACCATGTAAATGACATTGACAATTTTGTTCATGTTAATGATGATTTGATTACCAGTGGAATTCCTACGGAGAGTGAAATAATAGAGACAGCATAAAGCACTGCAGACAGTGATGAAGACAATGTTGAATGTGTCGAAGACACAATCCTTACTCAGGATGCCGTGGAAACATTAAATGATTTTTTTGAAAACATTGACATTTCCGATGGTGTTTTTAGCGCACTAAGTGTAATAAGAGGAAACTTAAGAGACTTAAAAGTGAAATCTATGAAACAGGCTACTATTCAAAGTTATTTTTGTAAAAAGGGGAGTGATTAAGGATGCAGCTGTGAGTAAATTTTACATGTACGTATGTTTACTTTAAATTTTCTAGTTTATTCTCATTTTTAGGTTTTTTCATAAACTTACTAAATAACCTTTCTGTTTATATATTCACTCTTACTTCTTATGTCTTATTTCACCATACGCATGCATGCTTTTGCCTTCACGGATATTAAGTTTAACGGCTATAACGAGCAAAACTAAACGGTCCCGTGGCGCTCGTTATAGCCGAGTTTGACTGTATATATATATATATATATATATATATATATATATATATATATATATATATATATATATATATATATATAATTTAATTATTATTACTTTTTAAAAAGTAAAAATTAAATATAAATGAAATTTTAAATAAAATTTTAAAAATGCACAAAAGTGTTATCTATTAACAATTTTACGTAGACAGTATATTTTCCAAATTTCAGAAAAAGTAAGAAAAGATGAACATCCATCATTAATTACATGAGTAGAAAATCTTGTGAACATTTATTACGTATTACATTTTAAAAGTTTACTTTTATAGTTTTCATATGAGCAAATCTATCAATTATTCTTGAGCAGTCGATCTTATAAACTTTCTTTCGTTCAACGGATAACAGTGCCAACCCGTACAACCTTTCTTGTGAAACAGTCGATCGTAAATAATTTTTTATTGATTTTAATTTTGAAAACGACTCTTCAGTCTCTGGTATTGTAAGAATTATCCTGTCGTAGTGACATAGGGAGTGTCGAGTAATCGTAAGACGTTTTAGTACGAGAAGGAATATATTGCCAAGCGTTACATAGGATACAAAAGGAGATCAGTAATACCCAAACGTTACATAGAGTACAACAGGTGATCAGCAAAACCCAACATGCTTACTCGGCTAAATCCTGCAAGGGGGAGGTGGCGCGGGGCGCCTTGGCGACCCTGGTCTCGTAGGAGCTGCTAGCCAGTCAGCTCCGGCGCAAACGTAGCCCGTGAAGACGGACTAGCCGGTCGAGGTTTGACAGAAACGTAGCCGGGCCAACGGACGAGGGACCGCGGAGGGGCGGGCGATCCTAGTCCCGTAAGGAAGGGCTAGCCGGTCAAGGTTGACGCTAACACAGCCGATCCTACTGACAGAGGAGTCGCGAGGAAACACCGCGGAGGGGCGGGCGATCTTAGTCCCGTAGGAAGGGCTAGCCGGTCAAGGTTGACGCTAACACAGCCGATCCTACTGACAGAGGAGTCGCGAGGAAACACCGCGGAGGGGCGGGCGATCCTAGTCCCGTAGTAAGGGCTAGCCGGTCAAGGTTGACGCTAACACAGCCGATCCTACTGACAGAGGAGTCGCGAGGAAACACCGCCCAGCCTCAGGGATGACCCGCGCTTATATACTAACATGAGATACAAAGGTCAAGCGCTAGTCATCCCCTGAAGTGGGTGATTGAGCGAGCGGGGAATCACCCGAAGGGCGCATTGCCCTGAGATAGCGTGCCTTAAGGGCCTGATTCACCCATAGAGTAAATAATGAGTGTGGCGCTGCGGCTGACTATACGATGTCTTTCGGCATCCTTACAACATCAAATATGTCATAGTGACATAGGGAGTGTCGAGTAATCGTAAGACGGTTTTGTGCGAGAAGGAATATATTGACAAACGTTACACAGAATACAAAAGGGGATCAGTAATACCCAACATGCTTACTCGGCTAAATCCTGCAAGGGGGAGGTGGCGCGGGGCGCCTTGGCGACCCTGGTCTCGTAGGAGCTGCTAGCCAGTCAGTTCCGACGCAAACGTAGCCCGCGAAGGCGGACGGGCCGGTCGAGGTTTGACAGAAACGTAGCTGGACCAACGAACGAGGGACCGCGGAGGGGCGGGCGATCCTTGTTCCCATAGGAAGGGCTAGCCGTCAAGGTTGACGCTAACACAGCCGATCCTACTGACAGAGGAGTCGCGAGGAAACACCGCGGAGGGGCGGGCGATCCTAGTCCCGTAGGAAGGGCTAGCCGGTCAAGGTTGACGCTAACACAGCCGATCCTACTGACAGAGGAGTCGCGAGGAAACACCGCGGAGGGGCGGGCGATCCTAGTCCCGTAGTAAGGGCTAGCCGGTCAAGGTTGACGCTAACACAGCCGATCCTACTGACAGAGGAGTCGCGAGGAAACACCGCCCAGCCTCAGGGATGACCCGCGCTTATATACTAACATGAGATACAAAGGTCAAGCGCTAGTCATCCCCTGAAGTGGGTGATTGAGCGAGCGGGGAATCACCCGAAGGGCGCATTGCCCTGAGATAGCGTGCCTTAAGGGCCTGATTCACCCATAGAGTAAATAACGAGTGTGGCGCTGCGGCTGACTATACGATGTTTTTCGGCATCCTTACAACATCACCCCGGCGACAGTTGAGACCCCGGGGGTAGAAAAATAAATAATAATAATGATAACCTGAATTCCACTCGCTCACTTCCTAGGGACGGGTACAGGATATAGCCGATTTTACATAATAATCTTAATTCAACCTCGGAAACAACGGTGCATGTACAGGAGCTATGCACGTTGTAGAATCTTGAGCACATTGTGGAATGTTATAAACAGTAATTGGGTTATTTGCCAGACTCGGCGGTACATTTTAAGTGCTGACGATTTGCAATGGTACATCTGCAGGCATAGCAGGCTTCTTGAATTTGTAGTACAACAGTGAAACAATACAACAAAGTAATATTACAAAGATAGCAATGGTTGATATACCAAAATAATGAATTTTCTCTAAGCTCCAGTCAACTGGTGACAACAACTTAACATTACGTTCTATTTCAGACATGGAAATTGTCGGTACGTTATGGGTATCAAGCCGTTCGATCGACGTAAGAATATGCCTTAGATCGTTGGAACCGTTTGCTATGTCAAGATGTGTTGAGTCAATTATATTTACATCGAATTTTTCAAGAGGTTCCAGAGACACTTCAACCTCGATGGAAGAGCTGCTTCTGAAGACATTTGTTATTCCGGGCAGGTAATTTGTATCGTCGTATGCTGAGCAACCTGGAGGTATTTCCAAACTCTCTTGACCAGCTATACCTAAGCGTGAATATTTCTGTAGGCAAACGATATTAAGTGTGGTTTCCTTACTTACGCTGTAGAACCATCGGCCAGGCGTTTCGCCCTTGATGTAGACGGTGTAAGGGGATTTAGCAAGATGTATATCGCAATTACGTTTGATGTTATCGCTGTTATTCAGTAACACGGCTATATTGCAGGAGCTAGTTGCATCGGTAAGGATGGGGTAGGTAGGAGGACAAACTTATATGTCGCTTTTGATACAGTTCTGTGAGTACTCGTTAGTAAGTAAGACAAAGCCATTACGTCTAGCCGTCACCGCTAGGTAGGGCGAGTCTGGTTTCAGGAGCACGGCATGGTGATCTTGAGCCGTAGCTGATGGAAAGGAGTACGCCTTAAGTACCTTGAAACTCCTCTCTTTGTGAGAAAGTGGTAATATTACCAGCAACATTAAGGTCCCCCCGTCATCCTGTGCTTGCTGTTACGGTAGGAAAATAAAGCAAAATTAAGTTGGTCGTCCCAGTCCTTGTGGTCTTGGGAGACAGTGTGAAATGAGGGCAGCAAAGGTTTGATGGGCCCTTTCTAGTCGACCATTCGCAGCTGGGTTGTAGGGTGACGTAAATATAGTTTTAATTTTCAAAAGTTCACATATGCGGCGCATCAACTGAGAGGTAAAATTGGCATCTCTGTCGGTAAGAAGGTATTTTGGAACACCGTGACGACAGATGATGTTCTCAACAAAGACACGAGCTACGGTGTCCGCGGTCTGATCTGGGATGGGAAAGGCTTCGGGGTATCTTGTGAAATAATCTTGACAAGTCAGTATGAAGCGATTGCCTTTGTCTGACCTGGGTAGAGGGCCAACTATATCGAGCGAAAGTTTTTCTAGGGGGTAAGTTGCTTCTGCTACAGGCTGCAGTGGCACTGATGGTTTTGTCGCTTTCCGTTTCTTGCACTCTAAGCATTGCTGTACATATTTCTGAGTATCTACACAGCACCTATTCCAATTGAATTGTCTCTGTACTAACTCTAGCGTTTTGTCAAACCCCAAGTGTCCTGCTAGTGGGATATCGTGGCAACGTCGTAGTATATAATTTCTCATGAGTTTTGGGGCGCATATCGTAAACTGAGGGTCTGGTGTTTTTGTGTGAATTTTGTATAACACATTATCATTATCGTAAAAGTAGCTAGGGTCATGTTTTTTCGCTAGTTCGTGATATGATCGAAGCTCGGGGCAAACTGCTTGCTCTTTGGCAATCCGTTGTTTATCCCACACAGGCTCATATCGCACGTCGTCGTGTAAGGCTGAGACCCTAGGGATGGTTTTGCGGGAGAGCGCATCAGCGTGAGCGATCTCCTTGCCAGGGCGGTATTTAACGTCGAATGAATATACAGTTAACTCCATAATCCATCCAGCAAGTCTTGGCTTTGGCTCTTTAAGGGTGAGGAGCCAACGAAGGGGTTTGTGGTCGGTATACAGGGTGAAATGGCGCCCGAGGAGATAGACTTGAAATTTTTTAACCATGTCCACTACGGCTAAACATTCCAGCTCGGTTGCAGAATAGGATTTTTCGGCTTTATGTAACTGTCTACTAGCACAAGCTACCGGATGTTCTCCATCTTCGAATTCCTGAGATAACACGCCACCAGTAGAGAAAGGAGACGCATCCGTCGTCAAAATGAACAGTTTCGAGAAGTCAGGAAATCGTAAGACGGGATGCGATATGAGGGCATTTCGCAAAACTTCAAAGGCTTCCTGCTGTTCTGTGTTCCACGTATACTCCACATTTTTACTTGTCAACTTCGTAAGTGGGCTAGAAATCTTTGCAAAATTCGGCATGAATTTTCGGTAGTAGCCTGCAAGTCCAAGGAAAGACTGCAATTGTCGGACATTCGTTGGTACTGGAAAATTTTTTATTGCCTCTACTTTATCGTCATCAGGCTGAAGACCCCTAGCAGAAATTACATGGCCTAAAAATTTCACGCGTTTTTGGAAGAATCTGCATTTCTGTGGCTTTAGTTTCAAAATTCGCCTTCCTAAGTCTTCCGAAGATTTCTCGTAAGCCTGCTACGTGTTCCTTACACGTTTTGTCGTATCTCAAAATGTCGTCTAAATAAAAGGTACACCCTTGGTTTACAATTCCTGATAGAACATTTGTCATCAGCCTCATGAAGGTTGAAGGCGCGTTTGCAAGACCGAAGCTCATCCTATTGCAGTGAAAATGTCCTTTGGGCGTGCTGAACGCGGTATATTCCTTACTTCTTTCATCCATCTCCACCTGCCAATAACCACTACACGAGTCCATGGTGGAAAAAAATGACGCTCCTCCTAATAGGTCAAACGTTTCGTCCATATTAGGAATAGGGAAAACCTCCTTCTTGGTAACACTGTTCAAGGCTCTGTAATCGATACAGGGTCGATATGGTATTTGATCGCCGTTCGGGGTTCTCTTTTTCACTAGAATTATAGGCGCAGACCACGGGCTTGTGGAAGGGGATATGATGCCCTGACTTAACATGTCTTGGATAGCTTTGTCCAGAGCGGCTCGCTGAGAATGGGGTACTCGATATGGTCGCTTCTTGATTGGTCTCGAATCGTCAACATCTATATTATGCCTAACAATGTTGGTGCACCCTAAGCGGACGTTGCCATGAACAAAAATATCCGCATATTCCCTAATGAGCTGTTTTAGTGGCTCAACAGCCTCGACCGGAGCGTCTTTTAAGTCAAAAAGTGAAAGCAAATCTTCAACAATGGGAGGTTCGGGCCATAACTCTGCGTTGCCTGTATCTATCTCGTTCACAAGAGGTACATTTTGGTCGTTGGTGAATAGCTCGACATTGATCCTGTAGTACTTTTTTAATACTTGAGTATTACCACGTAAATTGCACATAAGTATAGGAACCGTGCCATCTGGTGTCACTGTGGCTATAATTGGAAGAATAGTTATATCTTGATCGTCCTCAATCACACAGACTTCTTTACCATGCAAGTTATTCAGTTTTGCTTTCGACAACACAAGCGAAAAAGGAGGTACTTTAATTGACTCTTTAGTAACAGCTACATTCAGACCACTTTCCACATTTGAATAGTGACACCCATCTATCTTACAACCGGAATCGGTGGCAGTCTCTTGGACATCGTCAGTATAACTACAAGCACCATTGCTAAAATCAACGACTGACGGCAGGACATCGGCTTCACCAGACTCTATTATACTCGATCCAAATATGTCTACTATATGCGCGGTCTTTTCTTCAACATAAAAAACTTCCCCATTTTCGCTATCAAATGATATCAAGTCGTTTGAGACTAAGGCAGAACTATTTTCGTTTACAGTGATGTTGATAAAGGATTTGGGTTCCGTGACTTCTACTTCAAAAGAGATTAAATCTTCAGTGCAATCTTCATGACTCCTAGTACTATTATTGCTAGACTTCAAATTTGTTTCATAACCTTCACTTATTTTTATTTTGCGATTGTCAAACGAAATACTACTCCCATAACGGATCATGAAGTCGAGGCCAAGAATTCCATCATAATTTGTATGACCGAGATTTACTATCAGGGCATCATGTGGGTATGGGCTACAGTCTATAAAAAATGGAACGTAGCACTGACCGATGATTGGTAAGGCATGACCTGAAGCGCTCCTAACTGGAGAGTGATATTCGGAAATTTTGAGTTTACCGAATGGAAAATTCTTACTGCTAACGATGGTTACGGCCGCTCCAGTATCGACAAGAAAGTTATATTGTACTCCTAATATACGAACTGAGACAGTCAAACCGGCTTCAGGTGTTACTGCCAGAATTAATTCATTCCCGACCGGTTGGCCGGGATCGGGCCGTTTCCCGAATTGTGGGGAATTAGACGAGTAGGACAATTAATAGGCCGATGCCCGTTCTGTTTACACACACCGCAGAGCATGAGAGGACAGTCCTTGGAGATATGTGTAGCGTCACCGCAATTGAAACATTCGCGAGATTGGCTCTTCTCTTTGAAACGACAGAAGCGGGCAAAATGTCCGGTTTTCCCACAGTGATAGCAGGTACGTATCCCGTTTTGTGTATTTGACACTTGGGTTCGAGCGGCGCGTACGTGCCTTCCTGAAGGAGGGTGTTGAGGGGCTTGTACGGCGTTAAACTGACTTGTGCAATTCAAAAGTGGCTGAGGCATTGGCTGAAAATGAAAATTTTGGGTGTCCTGATTTGTCACATATTGCTGATGCGGCGTGAACTGAGGCAATGTCATGGGTTGGCTCTGAGGGAACGGTTGGGGTGCTAACGCCCAAGAGTGTTGCAGCGAGTTAATTTCCTGATTCCTGCATGTGTAATTTCTCGCGTTTGCTTCCTCGATGGCGGCATACTCTTCCGCTTCTAGGATGTTTTTGGGGTTACGGACTAAAACAAATCTGCCGACTTCCTCCTTCAACCCAATCAAAAATTGCGCGAGAAGTCTATTATCTGTCATTTTCTTTGTTGCCTCGGAGTTTGGATCGCTACCTGACTGACGTAGTTTATGGGCGATATTCCGCAACCTAGTCGAAAACTCAGCGACACTCTCTAGTGGTTTTTGTATGCAGGTGCTGAACATTCTCTCAAGTGTAATTGGGGATACCCTTGAGGAAAATCTCCTTTTAAGATGTGTTGAGAAATTTTCATACGATTCTGTTACATGGGGGTTAGCTGTTACGAAATCGGCGGCAGTACCGTTCAGCCGTAGGCTGGCTATACCTAATGTCTAAGTTTCACTCCAGCCACTCAGGTGGCTGGTGATTCGAACACTATCCAAAAATTTATCGATTGTTATTTCATCGTCCCCACTAAAATTTGGGATAAAATGAATTTGGCTTCCTATTGCGGCAGGTTGTACTGCCGGCTGAGAACCGATCGCACCGTTTTGAGGATCAACACTACTGCCCTGGGGCTGTATAGTGTTTACGGAGGGCGTGAAATAAATTAAACCTTGAGTTTGTACTGGGTGAGACTCCCAAGATAGGAGAAAATGGTGATCGCACCGTGACGTATCTGTACGCAACCAGTCCATAATGACAGAATTCTTCCGTCGCGTTTCAAAATTTTAAATACATGAATACATCTTACAAAACTCGACACTTGTAGTGGGGTCAAGTTAGAGTAAAAAAAATTACTTAATCATCACGAAAACCGAAAAATGCGTAAGAACGTTAATCAGTGGCCAACATTAGGGAAACGGAAAAAAAAATTTCTTTGTTAACTACTTAATATTGCATACCGTGAGAAAAATAAGTGAAAAAAGAAGAAAATAACAGGAGAATATAAAGAGATTGGTTTAACTGTTTCAATGCTCACAAATGTTTGCCATTTGTACTCGTTAGATTTCTCGACCATTTGAAGGAAGAAGAAAAAATGTCGGTTCGTTCGCTCCATGCATTACTGCCTTCCGCCGCCTGTTTCCGATAGAATGTCGGAACATCCTTTGATCCGTTTAGCGAATCAATGTGACACCTACGGTTATAGGAATAAACAAAATTTGCGATATCCTCAAAATATTAATTTAATGTTAGGCCGTCAATCGCGGATTTCTTTAAAGTATACGTCTATACACTCGTCTATCCGAAAAATAAGTTAAATCGGTGATGTAAAATTCCAATTTTTAAACATTTAATTGTTGGTCTGCAAAATTTATCGTTGGCCTTTCAAAACTTCAATTCGAGTGCATTTCTTAACAAACATTTCTTACTCCAACTCCGTACGACCCCGCACCTGACACCAATATATCGTAGTGACATAGGGAGTGTCGAGTAATCGTAAGACGTTTTAGTACGAGAAGGAATATATTGCCAAGCGTTACATAGGATACAAAAGGAGATCAGTAATACCCAAACGTTACATAGAGTACAACAGGTGATCAGCAATACCCAACATGCTTACTCGGCTAAATCCTGCAAGGGGGAGGTGGCGCGGGGCGCCTTGGCGACCCTGGTCTCGTAGGAGCTGCTAGCCAGTCAGTTCCGGCGCAAACGTAGCCCGTGAAGACGGACTAGCCGGTCGAGGTTTGACAGAAACGTAGCTGGGCCAACGGACGAGGGACCGCGGAGGAGCGGGCGATCCTAGTCCCGTAGTAAGGGCTAGCCGGTCAAGGTTGACGCTAACACAGCCGATCCTACTGACAGAGGAGTCGCGAGGAAACACCGCCCAGCCTCAGGGATGACCCGCGCTTATATACTAACATGAGATACAAAGGTCAAGCGCTAGTCATCCCCTGAAGTGGGTGATTGAGCGAGCGGGGAATCACCCGAAGGGCGCATTGCCCTGAGATAGCGTGCCTTAAGGGCCTGATTCACCCATAGAGTAAATAATGAGTGTGGCGCTGCGGCTGACTATACGATGTCTTTCGGCATCCTTACAACAATCCTACAAAGTATTTCCGTGTTTGGGTATATTTCATGCACTCTATTTTTATGCAAGAAATTTCAAATATCAATTACATTGTGGTTTTTTGGTACAATTATTGATAACATTCTTCAGTAAACTCTATTCCATCGACGTCGCTTTTGGAATCCGAGTTGGTTTCATTCTTAAAAACTTGGTGCATATCGCAACAGACTTTCTAAAAGTTAATTACATTCTAAGTTTAATGTTGGCTTATGTTGCGCATGAACCCAAATCTAGAAACATTCTCCGTATTCATCAAATCGTAAGGACAGAAATTTCAATGCCACATCCACGACTCGTAAAAATAAATCGGTTCTAAATCGCTCCTTCGCATTTTTCAATCTATCGTCCTCATTTTCGAAATCAAAATGTCTCCTTTTACCCATATTAGGAAATTCTGTATCGGCTGACTTCTCATTTGTTAGTTGTTTAGAAACTTCTAGAGTTTGATTAAATCCTTAATTTTCCATACGTAGGTACCAGATTGTAGAACGTTACTGACTTTATTTACAGCAATCAGTTTGTAATACCAAATTACAATGGAATGCAAAAATTCGAAGCTGTTTAATTCATGGAAAACCAGTGAATTTGATTAGCTTTTTATTTTTGGATCTTGACAAATTTCTGTTACTTATAGTACATTTTCTTTAATTTTTGGTAATTGAAAGCTTACAGCTTTTACACATTCAAGTCTGGGCTCTCACTTAGTATTAGACAAGGGTTTTAGTGATATATCTGTATACCTCTTTAAGATATTCCATCTTGTGGGAGAGGCTGCGAATATAGTGTACATAGGCTGAATACCACCAAAAAGTGACATTGCCTGCGGGCAGGAATAAGCCATATCACAGAGAACCAAATTTAAGTTATGGGGTCCACATGGAATGAAAAATATACTTGAATTTAGATTTCAAATGCGTCCTTGTTGATAGCCCTTCATATTCGCGCCGTTATCGTATCCTTGTCCAGTGCAATGCTTCAAGGAGATTCCCGTATCATTCAGTTCTTTTAATATAGTTTCAAAAAGTCATTTTCCTGTTGCATCTAAGATTTCCAGAAAACTTACGAAGTGTTCAGTTAATTCTAAATTAATCTTCGTCCCCAAACGGTGACGCTCTGCCTTGTCATAGCATCTATGTATAGCGATGCTTCCACGTCCCGCGAACGTTGTGCTATTTTACATGGAGTTGCGCTAAATTCAAAAGTGGAATCGGTAGGCGCGGGGCCCTTCTGAGCGACTGCTCACTAGAGGTCTGCATGGGCCGGAAATTTTGGGCTCGAGCCCGGCCAATTTAATATACGGCCCGAGCCAGATAGCAGACTTGTTAGTTACCTAAAAAAAGTCTGCTTTGGTAAATAAACTGAAATCTACCGTTCACCAAGAATGTGAAACACGATGGTACAGTCGAATTGATATGTTAGAGTTCATTCATACCAACTATGAAGACATTATTAATCTTTTGATCGAACGCCAGGAAGAGGACAAAATTACAGACATTCAGAAAGATATTCTAATGTTGCTGATAAATTTCCTCAGACCATTTAAAGAAGCTTCTATGAAACTAAAAGGTGATACTTACCCTTTAGTCTTCCAATAATAATTAGCTTAAATCACCTTCAAGTGGATACCACTGACTCCTTATCCGTAGCTACCTTAAAAAATAGATCATCGGAAATTTTGAAGGAGAAATTCATCTTGCATAATTTACATAGGATCGCTATGTTTTTGTGGCCGAATTTCCATCAGTTGAGGATGAATTTAGAGCAAGAACGAGAGGAAACAGTTTCGTTGGTGCGAGAGTTAATAGAAGAGTTTAAGAGAGACGAACAATTGATAGAGCATCCAAATATCAGTGAGAGGTTTAACACAACTGACGGATTACCCCAATGTGGAGTAGCATGCGGTTCAAATTATAGCATTCCTGCCAAAAAGTCAAAGATACTGGACTTCACCAAATTTGAAGACAAACCAGTTGTAGAAAAAGACGATGAACTCTACAGGTATATGAGATATAGTGCGACCCAATCGAATGTTAATAATATGTTAGTTTGGTGGAAAATTCGAGAAAAAGAGTTTCCGTGGTTGTCGAAAGTGGCGAAGCAAGTTCTATCAATACCGGCCACAAGTTCAACCAGCGAAAGGAATTTCAGTGCTGCTGGATGGATTATGAACGAGCGCCGAACTTGCCCAAGTAGCGACAGTGTTGACTCGATTTTGTTTCTGCACAATAACATGCAGTAAAACTCGAAGTTACTTGCTACAGGAGGGGCATAATTTTCATTTTGGTGATTAAATAATAATATAATTAAATTATTATTAATTATTTTTATATAAAATAATTTAAAATAAGAGAAAATGTAAATTTTATAATAAAAAGTAACGGATAAGAGGGAGGGAAGGAATAAAAGTACGTATGAGTTGAAGAAAGAACATATTATAATTATTATCGAATAATATGTAAGTATAGGTTTAATTGGAGGATATTCATACGTAGATGATATCGGTTATCCATAATCACTTAATGTAATGTTGCATACAATATCTAAACGAATTATACTTGCATCATCGGGCTCAAGTCGGGCCTATTTCGAAGAAAGTCGGGCCTAGAACGGGCTCAAAAAACATTAGTCTTTCGGGCTCGGGCCGTATATTAAATTGGCCGGGCCGGGCTCGGGCCCCAAATTTCCGGCCCGTGCAGACCTCTACTGGTCATCCAGCCCCCGCCCCCTCCTCCCCCTTAATACGGGTCTGGTAGCTTTCAAAGCGAGTGAAAGTGGTCGATTCTAAAGCCATTGAAAGTACTTACATACATAGTCTGTTTCAAAGCAATTGAAGTTACAGTAGAAGCAGAGCCGTTTTAAGACTAAACTATTCGGTGCAATTTTCTTGGAGCCGTTTGTGCTGATCAGCAAATAAAAAAATCGAAATTTCATTTTCAAAATTTCTAAATTTTAAATTACGTAATTAATTTAGTCTTTCTTCGTAGGTAATTAATTTAATAGAACAGAAAATCCTGACACCCTATTACCTAAACCTCGTAGGTTTTTCGCAATCTTTGACTATATAAGTACGTCTACAAACTTTAGTTCATCAGGTAGCGTATCTGAATTTTTTCAATATGCTATGGTAAATTTCAGATACTTAAAAAATTATTTTTACAACGTATTTTTAGTTTTAAAATTCTTTAATATATGCATACTAAAATGAAGAAAATAAATTTTCTTAAATTGTATAAAGCTCGCTAAAAGAAAAAATAAAATTTGGAATCGTCGATCATGAAATATTGAATTTAATTAGTAATTTTTGTTGATGTTATAATATTACCGCCAAAATCCTTTAATTTAAATAGTTCATGATCGAAGATTCAAAATTTTATTTTTTACTTTTAGTGCGCTTTATACAATTTAAGACATTTTATTTTCTTCATTTTAGTAAGCATATATTGATGAATTTTAATACTAAAAATAATTTTTTTTAATAATTTATTTTATTCACTTTAATGTTGGTTTTTCTAAGATTATGCAAAGAATTCAGTTCTGTTCTCATTTCTATCGTACGGCGGGAGATTTCTCAAATACAGCGTTTCCTCGAGAGCCGCATCGTTGCAAACATGAGGACCCATTAACTTGTTAATTTCTATCTCCGATTTTATTTGTATTTTTTTAAACTCAATATTTTTGATGGTGGCTAATAGTTGCCCATTACCCACGCGGCGTTTATAAGGAGTCGTAAATTTCGGTGTTTTTGGCCTAGGTCCAATGTTAACTAAGATATGGGCAAAAGTATATTTATAAATTTTTATTTAAAAAAATTTAATTGGTCTAATATAATTTATGATGGTGGCTAATGGTTGATTACCACCCACACAAGTTACACTAGGGGTTGTAAATTTTGGTATTTTTGGCCTAGGACCAATATTAACTGAGATATGGACAAAACTATATTTAAAAACATATACGCCATCTACAGAAAATTGGTATAGCTAAAAGGGCTGACAAAGTCACATAAAATAAATTTAGAAATAAATTCGGAAACGATTTATATTAAAGAATTTTAATAATAATAAAAAGTACTAGTAGCACTTGACACAGCTACGTTTGTGTACATTTTCAGTGCTTTTCGTCATTGCTGAAAAGCACTATTATCTTCGTGATATCCGTCCGTACTGTCCATACGCATATATCAGGGAAGAATTGAACGGACCGCTTTCAACCAAATTTGTTACATAAAATCTCCACATGAATACATGAGCAAAATGATATATGTCGACCGGATCGACTGAACAAGGGCACCACAGTCGCAAAATAAATCTTTTCTATAATTATGAATTTGTAAGGAATTGGCGGAACCGATTTCAACGACATTTTGTATGAAGGGGGCGTGCAACATATATAAACAAAATCAAGATGTTTAGTATAGATATGGAAAGCAGTTCTGCCACAATACAATAATATAATTTGTCTAGAGCTGTCCACATCAATTTTAACCAATTTTAATATTAGTAATGTGCACATATAAAAAAACCATAATAGCATATTTGGATTGGATCACACAAACGGGTGCCACATCTATAAAATAAACTGTTGAAGTAATTATGAATTTGGAAGGAATTGGGTGAACGGATTTCAATTAAATTTTGTATAAAAGATTTGAACAAGATAACATAATGAAATGAAGATGTTTAAAGCGGATCTCAAGAGCAGGGCTACCACAATAAAAGGTAAAATAATATTTCTTTTGCAAGTATCTCTAAAGAACCAAATATGGTATATATAATATTCATATAAATAACCAAAATAGCATATTTCAACCTGGTTGACTAAGCAGGGATACCACAATATCAAGGTTATAATCTATCTGTAACTATGAATTTGGAAGGTATACTACGGCAAATTTGACGAAAAGCACTTCTATACTACAGGAAATCCGTGTATATAGTTGCTTAAAAAATATGGTTTACGGCTTTTGAAAAAAAAGTTGGTTGTTCGCATTGGTTACTACATGCTTTTTTAAATATTTAAATATATTTTTTAAAAAGGAATCATGGTAATCAACATTTTGAGTAATGATATTGGATAATTATTAGATAGATCTGATATATGCAGGGTTATTGACTCTAGAAGCAGATACATATAGTTGCCCATGTGTAAACACAGGTTCCTTCAGGCAGCACAAACCCTATCCGATGTCTGACCTTGTGCCTAGTTAACGTTTAAGGATGAAAGGGAGGTTGGGGAGGCTGCCGCTCGGTTGTGAAGTGGGCCGCCCGATAAAAGGGCAAAGTAGAACAAAGGCCGTCCAAGGCGACACCCATTCTCCAAATGAATACAAGTATACTCCGTAAATCAGTGGCTTCCAATCCTCTTGGGGAGCACGATGAGTCCGTTTAACCATCCTAATCTTGAGACCTACAATATGCAGCAACCAAATTCTAGTCCCCGATTGGCTTGGACGTATCGTTCGCGTCAATGTTTTTCCTTAACATGGTTTTATTAATGGCGACTTTATGTCCAGTAGGCATTGTTTTTTAACTGTAATTGAACATGTTATAAAGGGGAGCGCGAAGATAGTGTTTTTAGGCGAGGGGGAGGGGCGCGGATTTGTAATGTTTGGAAACTGCTGCCATAAATGGAAAGATTTCAAAGGCGTTGTTCATATGCCAAATGCGTATCAAACGGTATCGAAAGATTAGGTGGTTCTTGAATTTTTATCTCCTAAACTATAAGTCGTAATTATGTGGTCTCGCGGACGTTTTTGCGGTAAATGTTTTCTTCTATCCGATTAATTTTTAAAATGTATATATCACAGATCATTTATGAGCATTGGAGAGAAAAATATGGATTTTTAACTGTTTTAGGCGATATAAGTAATCTTCGTAGCGATCGATGTGCTAATATAAAGTCGTAGTTCTAATTGAAGGGCGCGGTTGAAAGTAAGAATTTGTCGAAAAAATAGGATACACGTTGTTGGTGCTTGCTTTCTGCAAGCATTTCATCTCACCTTGAAAAACTTATTTTTTAGACATTTTATTATTAGAAATATTTTTTTATTCAAAAGTTTGCACCTCTGCACCGATTTTCCTTCTTACCTATGGAACAATATTGGGGTAAAAGCTATCCCAAAATGTTGAAATTTTAAGAATATTATACTTTTTCCATTGTTGGGTACTAATGTCAAACATTTATGCCATTTAAGTATGTACCTAAACATTTATTTATTTGTTTAAACTTTAAGAATTTTTAACAGCCAAATTAATTAATATATTAAAAATTCTATAATCCCTATTCAGTTATTTTACGAATTCTACCTTTACAAAAAATTTCTGCACCGTTTAAGCACTTTCAGATGAGCTGGAGACTCGGAATTTTTTATGCTGGTAGGATTGTGTGCATAACCGACTAGGAAAATCGAAAATCTCAAAAAAGTTTAATAATGCGACCGCTAAAAATTCGTAAAAATTTAAACAGATATTTAATGTTTATGTATTTCTATATGTGCTACGAAATTTAAATTTTTTTGCAAAGGTAGAACACGTAAAATAACCGAATAGGGATTATAGAAATTCTGTTCTGTTGATTTATTTGGTTCCCCTCTCTCCTCCCTCTCTCCCTCCCATTTCCCCTCCTCCCCCTCTCTCCCTCCCCTATTCCTCTTCCCTCCTCCCCCTCTCCCTCTCCCTCCCCTCTTCCTCTAACCTCCTCCCCCTCTCTCCCCCTCTCCCCTCTCTCTCCCCCTCCCTCTCTCCCTCCATCCCTTTCTCCCTCCCCTTTTCCCCTCCTCTCCCTCCCATCTTCCTCTACCCTCCTCCCCCTCTCTCCCCTTCTCTCTCCCCTCTCCCCGTTTCCCTCCCCTCCTCCCCCTGTCCCCCTCCCATCTTCCTCTACCCTCCTCCCCCTCTCTCCCCTTCTCTCTCCCCCCTCTCCCCATCTCCCTCCCCTCCTCCCCCTCTCCCTCCCCTCCTCCCCCTCTCCCCTCCTCCCCCTCTCCCCTCCTCCCCTCTTCCTCTCCCCTCTTCCTCTCCCCTCTTCCTCTCCCCTCTTCCTCTCCCTTCTTCCTCTCCCCTCTTCCTCTCCCCTCCTCCCCCTCTCTCCCCCTCCTCCCCCTCTCCCCTCCTCCCTCCTCTCCCCTCCTCCCTCCTCTCCCCTCCTCCCCTCTCCCCTCCTCATCCTCTCCCCTCCTCCCCTCTTCCTCTCCCCTCCTCCCCCTCTCTCCCTCTCTCCCCTCCTCCCTCCTCTCCCCTCCTCCCCCCTCCCCTCCTCCCCCCTCCCCTCCTCCCTCCTCTACCCTCCTCCCCCTCTCCCCTCCTCCCTCCTCTCCCCTCCTCCCTCCTCTCCCCTCTCCCCTCCTCATCCTCTCCTCTCCTCCCCTCTTCCTCTCCCCTCCTCCCCCTCTCTCCCCTCTCCTCCGCCTACATTAAACCCACTTCTTTTGCCCCTCTCACATGCACTCAGAGAAAGAAATAGACTGTTCTCAGCTACTTCGGCCGTATTTGCTTTTCTGCTGCTTTCGTACTCGTTACTCTTCTGACCGTACTCTTCTTCCACGCATGCGCGAGGATCGGCTGTGAATCGGAGGATTTGGTAAGATGCGTTCGCTGATTGATACCTTTTTTGTTGAATCGTCGAATAGTGTTGCGAACATTTTGATTGAAAATCTGTTCAACGCGAGCCCGATTGGCGACGTCGGACTAAAAGGACGCCGTTGCGTTTCCGTCGTTCGCTTCGCATTTTTTCCCGTGCGATTCGGAATTGTTCGAAGCGAGAAGCAGCGTTGAGTTCTCTTCAGACTCGGCATTACTCTTTCTCGCAGAGAAAATCCAGCTCTTCTTGTTGTAGAATGTTTATATGTTTCGGAGAAACCAAAACAAGTCTCGCTGCATCTGTCTCGTGGGCGTTTCTATGGGAACATGTTTAAACACTAAAAATCCGAATGACTTGAAAAATTTGTGGAATATTTCCATTTCCAAACAAAACTCTAATTTCACGGTAAATAAATACTCGTACATATATTTCTCGAATGTTTATCTCCTACACTCTCTCAAATGAGAGAATCGCGTGGAATGTGGGTTCTTTTCGAGTGCACGTGTGCATTAGTGCTAATGAAGAGGTACAGCGCAGTAAAACGCGCATTCGAATAGTCAAGGATTTAATGGCGAAAGAAATGATTTGCCTGGATCAAAATGACATGATTAAAGTTAGTTTATTCATGATTTTCTATTTTCGGATTGAAATTCCAGCGTAGAGAATATTCCAAATCGACAGTGACTTGGTGGATTAGCTAGTTGAAGCGCTTGACTAGAAAGTGGACTAGATTTGGATTCCCGGTCAAGTTTAGATTTACTCTCCTTCTCTGCGTCAACAGCTATGTATGTATGTTCAGCATTATGTGCTCATACATAAAATCTTCATTTATTTATATTCCATCTTGCATTTCTGGATCTTTTAAATCTTAAATTTTAAAATTTTCTTTTCCCAAAAAGTAATTCAGAAAATGTAACGTTTATAGTGTGCAAGTTAAGGCCCTATATGTAAGGAAGGTTCAATACAAGTTTATTTCAATTCACAGAAATTGCATAAATTTCTCTATTTCGCACTTTTCCATGTGATTCCAACGGCAACCAAATGAAACGGTTAGATAACTTTGAAAAAGTTCCACTTTAATAGCAATAATAAATAAACGATTGGTTTCGACCAAGAACTGATCATCATAACGTTATCTCCCTCGTTCCATTTACGATGGAGTTCCACAAAGTAAAGGCTTCTTCATCCGCCGATTTTTAACCAGGACAATTTCGGCGAGCAGGAAATGTACGCTGCGCGGGAAAGCGAAAATATCGAAAACTGAAATAGGAAAATTCTGTTGAAAGGCAACGTAAAATTTCAGGTGCGTTGCCAATTTACAGATCGACTGCAAATTCAAAAATTGTAGTTGAAATCGGAACGCACCAATCACTCCGTAAATATCCCTTCCAACTACAAAATTCCTTCTTTTTTTGGTACAAGTTGGGAGGAGCCGTTTTCCCATTGTGTCTATCGTACGATTAGTACACGTGCATCGGGTCCTCGCGCGTAAATAAAACAAGCGAAGGGAGAATTGCGGAGCGAATTACGTGAGGCGCTTTATTTCACCGACTGCTATCGGAGTAAAGAATCGCAGACGCGATGCACGTATTGTTAGTCGCCTGCATTTGTAGCATCATACACTTTTTAGCGATTTGTCCGATTACTCCACAGCAACTATTCAGAGATCCACCAAATTTATATAGTATGTAGCTCCAATGTAGTATTATTATCTATCGTGGAAATTTGACGTTTGTGACTTATGTCATTTTTGAGTTATTCTGTACACGGGCAGACACAGACGAACGGATGAACCGAATACATAAGCGATTTAAAACAAGATTGGAAAGGTGTACTCCATGTTGGAGTACACAGAGTTTCCAAATGCGTTCTTTGAGATTTCACAGTGTTTTCAATATTTTTCGCTCGGATGAATATTTAACGAGAAGCTAGCGAGGTACGTTGTAAAATACATGTAGGTCTTCATGTAAAGTAGTAATTGTTGTCCGACTTTAACCAAAATTAAAATCGGTCGATCAATTTTAGCAAAACTCCCCAATCCCAAATTTCATTAAAATATGACCAGCGGTTCTCGAGTTGAAACAAAGGGACATTGTAAACTACATGTAGGTCTTCATGTAAAGATGTCGTAATTGTTGTCCGATATTAACCAAAATTGGAATCGTTCGACTAATTTGAGCAAAATTCCCCAATACCAAATTTCATCAAGATTCGTCCAGCGGTTATAGAGTTGAAACGAACATTTAAAACTACATGTAGGTCTTAATGTAAAGAGGTCGTAATTGTTGTCCGATATTAACCAAAATTGGAATCGGTCGACTAATTTAAGCAAAATTCTCCAATACCAAATTTCATCAAGATTCGTCCAGCGGTTATAGAGTTGAAACAAAGGAACATTTAAAACTACATGTAGGTCTTCATGTAAAGTGGTCGCAATTGTTGACAGATGTTAACCAAAATTGAAATCGATCTACCAATTTTAACAAAACTCCCCAATACCAAATTTCATCAAAATATGTCCAGCGGTTCCCGAGTTTTAACATGCGGACAGACGGACGGAAACGACCTCCCCTATATGCGTTCACTTCGTGCAAAGAACGCATAAAAAGTGCTAATAATTAAAGAAAACAACTTTTATTTGCTCAAAAAGGTAATTATTACATAAAATTTATATAATCGAATGTTTCAAAAAGTAACAATAGTTTTGGGACTAGAAAAGTTGTGTGACAAGGAAATATAACAGAAAATTTATTTGTTAAACATTACGCCAGCAATTTCAATAATCCCAACACACTTTTCAATTCATGGAAAATGCAATAATGTCAGTTTCAAATTTCTTTTTTACTTTTAGTGCATATAAAACGTGATATCATTAAAATAAATTTATATAAATTTTATTTTCCTGTTTTTAACCAAAGTCTAAAAGGGACTGCTTTTGCAAAAATTTTCTTCAAGACTAAAAAATACAGCAAATATAATATGAATTCATTGGCCAATATCAACGAAAAACTGAATATTTGTTTATTTACATCACCGTCATGTTATTTATCTCAACAATGGTATTGTTTAAACTTCAAAACAAGGACGCAATTTTGTGAATATGTCGATAGATGAGACGCAAAGTTATTATCCAAATAAATCGTGCGCAATCACACGAAAGCGGCAACAATGCAAATCGCCTTGACTATGGATGATTTTCGCGGAAGAATACGTCAAATTTTCGCGTTAAAAACTAATTTGTCGACCGATTCTATGCGTATTAAAATCGATAGCGGAAAAATTAAATTTCGATCTTTTAGACGTTCGTTGTTTTAATTCTCTTACTCCTACGATGATTATTAAGTAATTATAATATGAAAATGATTAATGAGCTATCATCCCCGAGTTAGTCAAATTAAAAATATAAACGTTCCTGGAATCTAACGCACGACTTCAATGTTGACAGCAAACTAATTTAAATATTAAAGTTGCACTGCTTAGTAATTTATGAAAGTTTGATTGTAAGATAATGACAAGTTTTTTAGTTATAAGCGAATTTCTCATTTTCCCATATAACTCCAACTAATTACTTCGAGTCTCCGCATAAGAGATTTTTTTAAGAAAAAGAGCTTTAAAAATCGAGCGCACGCACTTAGAAAGGCTGCCGTAATTAGTGTATCTTTGGTGCCGTATTGTGTTTCGTCTTTTGTGGCGCTCATTGCCTACGGTCGTATCATAAAATCTGATATTATCGATTAGCGCGTAACTCGACATTGCGTGTCGTCCAATCTTCAAAATTCCTTTGTTTGCCCAACTTGTTCTTAGGAGTTTTACTCGAGTGATATCTATTGCTTTATTTCTGCAAGAATGATTATCGAGCCAAACGTTTTTGAATTTCATTTAACCGGTGCATATTCATTATTACAATAAGTTCAATAAATTCTTAATATTATATTTTATTTGGAAAATAAATGCAAGAAGTCCAAACCAGAGCTGAAAGTTTCCGTTTTTGTAGATATAATGGAAAAACCTACAGATAAAATGAGAGTTCTCACCTAAGTGACATGGGTTCGACTCCAGAAATTCCGAAATTTGCGTTTTTTCCCATAAGAAAAGCACTGCTCTATTTTTGTAAATCAATTTCGGGCACTTGCCAATTTTCAGTGTTGCTAGATAGCCGCAATATCTATTCGGGATTATTGTTACTTTTGCTCACAGTGTCCTGGGTTCGACTCCAGATGCCCCGGAAAATCTCCCATAAGTTAGCATGGGAAAAAGTTAGTCCAGTGTGTAGACCAATCTAAGAGGTTTTGGGAGCTAAAATTTTGCAGGATTATAGAATTTTGCTCATAACCAGCTACAAAAATCAAACAAAATTGTTAATGTTTAGGGGTTGTTTTAACCCCAGTTGCACATTAAAGTTTTATACTTATTATCTTGGATACTATAAGTAGTAGATTCGAGTATTTTCAAACATTTTGTAGCAAATTATACAGAAAAAAGGAAATTTTGAAAAAGTTCAACAATGCGACCGCTAAAAACTCGCAATTGTTTAAACGTATATTTGAGGTTTATGTATATCCGAATTTGCTACGAAGCTGAATTTTTTTACCGGTAGAATTCGTAAAAAAAAACGAAATAAAAAATTATAGAAATTTTGATATTTTAATTTGTTTGGCTGTTTAAAATTCTTAAAGTTTAAACTAATAGATAAATGTTTAGGTACTTTGGGGAAAGCTAGGAAGCTGAAATTTTAAAGTTATGTAGAGCTTAGTGCATTGAAACATATTGAAATATATATATATATATATATATAAGTTCGGTAATAATCGTCTCTATGGCAACAATCCGATAAAATGCGATTTAAAACGCAAAAACGCTGTTTCATTATATATCCAAGAAAATACGATCAATTATCAAAATTCGGTGATAAGAATTAGAATTTGCGTTTTTCCCCTTAGAAGAGTGCAAACCTCGCTCCGATATCACAATTTTAAGATATTTTAAAGTATTAAAGAAAACATCTCTGCACGATGGATTTTGGATTTCCTATGTAAATAAAATAGGGTAAAATCGTTCCTGGAATCGAACCCGGGACTTCAATCTTCGCAAAATAAAACAGCCCGGAGGTGAGCTCTGGCAGCACGAGTCTCATACCAAGTTTCATGAAAATCGGTCCATTGGTGCAAAAGTTGTTAGTATGGCATACACACACATACAGGACCATTTCATAAGGCTGTGTTTCTTTTGTAAACCAGCGTAAAAAATTATTTTTTTTTACAATTTATGCCCTGTAGTCCACTAATGTGAAAGGCAAGCACCGACCTACTTCTTAATAGTGTTGACGTTATTTCTGTTGGGTCTGCTGATTAAGTCTGGGAAGGACGAAAATTACATCTCTTACTCATGAAAGGAAAATAGTTTTTGACGATTATTGTTAAAATACAGATCTACCGCCGCGCAAACTCGTAGGATTTTAATGAGTTAAGAAGTTGGGATCCCTCTCTGGTTAGGATTGAGCTGACAAGAAAGGACACGGTAGAGGGATCACGGATTTTTATGAAACTTGGTAGGTGTATAGCTCTGGATTCCAGGATCACTGCAAACCCACCTTTTGACCGTATACGACCGATAGTTTTTCCGAAAATCGCGATTAAATATTGCAATTTCTCGTCTACTGGTATACATTTCTTAATGCACGCCTAGTTGTTGAATTGATTGTTGGCGGTGAGCATATAGTGGGTGCGAAAATGAACTGGTGAGAAGTCCGTTAAAAGTACAATAATATAAATAAATATAAATATTTCTTTTTTGAATCTCTCAGAAATTTGGTTAATTGATTAAGAACATTAATAATCTGCAACCGCCAATCAACATCGGGAGCAATGATGGGGAGAGTTGGAAGGGAAACATTCGTTTGCTTATGCATCGACAGGTAACGGAAATTTTGTGTTACGTTTTATTTCCATAATACGATCATATCTAACGATTTATATTATCGTACTTTTAACGGACTTCTCAACAGTTCATTTTCTTTTATACTTTCAACGATCCTTTGCTTGATATACCTCCGACTAATGGGTCTATTTTAAGTATTCGGAGGACGTCTTCGCAAAAATAATTTCAGGGATCCTTTCCATTTCATAAGCATCAACATAGGATGTAGCGTGTGCCGAGATCAATGAAGAATATGCGATTTAATAAATTAAACAATGTCGAGAAAATCGTGCGTTGAATCGCTTGAGAACAAAATCCGGACCACCACCTAACAACATAGAAAAAAATAAGAATAAGAACGTGGCTGCCCTGTTAAATTTTAATGCGAAATACGAAAAAGGATTTGTAAATAGAGGAATGAAAGAAAAAAAGCTATGTACCTAAGAGTGAATCGAACTCCTGCCCTGACGATTCGGACGCACCCACTATATGCTCACCGCCAACAATCAATTCAACAACTAGGCGTGCATTAAGAAATGTATACCAGTAGACGAGAAATTTCAATATTTAATGGCGACTTTCGGGAAAAAAACTATCGGCCGTATACGCCCAAAAGGGGGGTTTGCAGTGATCCTGGAATCCAGAGACCTACCAAGTTTCATAAAAATCCGTGTTCCCACTACTGTGTCCTCTCCTTGTCAGAACTCCAGATTTGGATGTACCTAAACTTTAAATCACTGTGTTTATTTTTCTTCGAGAGAATAATGCCATTTCATATCAAATTGGTGAGAACATTTGTTTATAATGCCAATTGATCACGTTTACTGTCGTAAACTGTGGATGAAATCATTTCCACGCCAATAAATTATTCGTTGAAGTTAAATGAACAAGAATAAACAACCCTCCATTTTCAAGATACACGGCTCATTTTAACAGAGAACCTAATCCGGTTAATACCAAGTCTAAATGCCAGACATCGTTATATATGGTGAAAAAGTTTTAGCACTAAGGTGGCTGAAAAGCTGTTTTCTTCGTCCTTATCGCATGCAAGAAAAACTACAAGGAAATAACTCAACAGGGAATTATTAAGCTCGTCTTACGGCTGAAAAGATTCAAAAAGAAGCTTTTAAAAAACACATGTTGTCTCAGGTATCTCCAATAGCTTAAGAACTTTGTTGTGGCTGATGGATATACCCGAGACAAGTGTTTTTGAAATCCTTGTTATTGAAATACAAGGAAATAATTTAGATGAAAGCTGGTGGACCATCGAAAATCACTTCATCTCCTGAAGATGCAGGCTGCAATGCTTGCGAAACGCGACCGAAAGTAACTTATCTTGCGTGTGAAGTAACGTTGCTTGCGTTCTGATTCACCCGTCACTTTATCCCTTCGCTCGACCCTTCCACTCGGACACTTCATAATTAAAATCCTTGTCTAACTTACAGCGTTAGAAATCTTTTGCGTTAGTAAATACCGTATTTACACGAATCTAAGACGAATCCTCTTTTGGTAGTCTGTCAAACAGAAAAAGATTATATGACCTAATTACATTTGATTCCTGCAAAAAATTAAAAATTCTACAAAACTAGCAGAAATAACCATTGAACGTCATCGTCCAAAAATAAAATTCAGTAGTTATTTAGATCGTCAAAGAACACGTAATTTGTACATACGTATTCAGTGTATATTTCGCACACACTTATTCAGATAGCTATAGTTTGTTAATTCAATGAAATGGTTTCTTAAAAAATTTTGATTAACAAAAAAATAATTTTTCTTTTTTTTAATTAATCCAATATTAATTGCAATCCAGGACGTAAATTTGCAACGAAAAACTTCAGTAGATACAATTATTTTATATTATGTTTCATCTGTTGTAAAAAAAAAAACTCGATTAAACGCGTAGCCCTACGGTACCCGAATTTAAGACGACCCTCGATTTGTGCAAGCTGAAATTTGGGGAAAACTCGTCTTGAATTCGGATAAATACGTTACTTATACTTAGAGCTTAGGATGGCTGTTCCGAGGACTCCCGTTTCCTCCTCCTTTTGCGACACTGGTTGCGAGACCACGAGATCTCCAACCACGGAGCTGGAGAGGGTGATTGTGGACCTCCATCAGAGGGTGGAAAGGTCGGAGGCAGACTTGGCCTATGTGAGTGGTGCAGGGTTTTCCCTAAAAGCAAGCCACACCAAAATGGCGGCTCGGGTTCATGAGGAAGTCGGTAGAGCGATCGGAGTTGCCCGTGACTTCCCATTCGATCGGGATACCTGGTGAACGGAGGGTGGTTCTCGTTCGGGTGGATTATGGGGTGATGTTGCGGAGACAGGCAGGTGGGAACGCTTCGGCGGACCCTCTTCCTGTGACCAATAGGCTCGCGGTGTACGCCTTGGCGCTCGTTGCACTTGCACCCGTCTCCTCGGTGCTGCCTGGGTCCAAGGGAAAGATGGGATTGATGAGGATAGGCAGGTCCGGCGTGTGGTGACACCTTTGCCGTCACTGGCCCGTCGGGAGGGTGTTGATGAGTCGATTTGGGGAGTGTGACTCTTTTCTGCCACAGTGACAAACTGTTCCAGTGACAAACAAATAACTGTGACTCGTACCTGTTACTTGAGTCACCGGTGACTTTTTCATTGCATTGACCTTGAGGGGGGACTGCCTGAACGCAGCACAGCGGCGTCAATTGAAACCGTTTGGACCGTTGAAACACTTTGGACTGTTGGGACCAAGTTAGGACACGGGTGGGTGAAAGTGGGAGTATGGACCTCCCCCCTTCTCCTGTTGCACAGAGCCCGTGGTGACTGAACTTGTGACTAGCTGTGACTCCCATACCCGTTACTTCTCGCCCATACCTGTTACCGGTTCCAGTTCCCAGTTAGTCACTATGACAAAATAACAATTACTCTCTATTGATGAACCGCTGTTCTCCAGGTGACGAGGGGGTTAGGGGCGTCGGTGTATCTTCGTATGTTCTTCACTCTCGCTGCACCTCACGCGAGGAGTAGATGCTGCTGTCCAGCGCTGTGGCAGCTGCGTAAGGGGGGCATCGGTATTGAGCACGGGTGGCTCCTAGTTTCGGGCGGCGGCGCAAGTCGGGACCAACGACGCCTCATTTCGTGGATCCGAGGAGATCTAAAAGAACCAAGTATCGAAAGTCACACGCTTCCGAGAGGAGTCGCGTTCCGATATGCGCTTTGCTCGGACGAACTGCGGTTCTGTGGTTTGGACGCTTGAGGTGGGCCTGAAGCCTAGACTGTGGGACTTCTGTCGGTGCAATGGGGTGGACCCACATTAATTTAAAGGATTAATTACATACCCGAGGCATTAATAGTGATATGGAACAAAACTTGAATGGGAAGTACTTTACAATTGGACCAAGAAGACAAGTAGAGCTTAATATGCCTGGCGACAACGAGAAATTAAATATCGTCGTATCAAATTGCCGCAGCATTCGCAAGAAATTGCTAAATTCGAGTATGTTATTCGTAGTCTGCACCCCGATATAATTATTAGGTGATCTTTAATTAAGTACGAGTTATCCTTATTAAAATTTATCGCCCAATTGTGATTTTGACCTGAATCCGTCAATTAGTACTTCCACTTTGCGTAATTACTTTAATAAACTTATATGTACTAGTATCTCGTTAAATAGCATCCATCAAGCAACAATTAAATGCCATACTTTTCTCTCCCTAGCTTTTATATGATCTGTAAGGTATAGATTAGAAAATCTACTCCGTTAGAGGATAAGGTTTACCGCGATAAAGTCCGCAAGGCCACATAATTACGAGTTTTGGAAATAAAAATTCGAGAAAATCCCGAGCAAAATATCACATATTTTGTTTACACCGATCTCTAAAACGGTTCTCTCGGCAAACAACAATTAAAATCCATATTTTTCTATCCCACGCCCTTATATGGTCAGCAATGCATAGATTAAAAAATTTATTCGGATATAGTACATTTACTACAAGATAGTCTGAAAGACCACATAATTATAGTTTCGGAGATAAAAATTCGAGAAAATCCCGAGCAGGACATAGCATATTCTGTTTACATCATTCGCTAAGACGGTTTTCTCGTTAAATAACAATTAAAAATCCATATATTTCTCTCTCATGCCCTTATATGATCTATGAGGTATAGATTTAAAAATTTACTATAAGGTAGTCCGCGAGACCACGCAATTACGAGTTGTATTTTTGGAGATAAAAATTCGAGAACCGCCCAATCTTTTGATACCGTTTGTAACGTATTTCCCATTAAGCACGACTTAGAAATCTCTGTGTATTCTATTTATGGAGCATACTTTTCCATCTTGTTAATAATGAAAATTGGCTCACCGAAGAAATTTCGTTTAAGGAGATGTTTCCCGGAGATTACCGAGTTTATAGAAAAGATCGCACTGATAGGTCGAGCGGAAGTGGTTTATAGCGGTTAGCGTTAAGTAAGAAAGCAACCAGATCTCAATTAACGACGAGGACATTGAAATTGTTTCGTGAGGCTTTCGTCACCTTTATGGTGGATGGCAGAGGGTGCAGTGTACCAAATGACCCTAGTTTTCCTATGTTTCCTTTTACTATCGTCCAGGGGATAAACGATCCTCTATATCGCTTCGTCCTAAAATCGATCTCGCGAATCTTATACTCGCTGTCCTGCCTTCCGAGATACGTGGGGTTTCTGATAAGACCTACTATCTCATTCGTTAGTCCCTCTGACATAAATTTTCCCAACAGTTTAAATCTAGCCTGCACCCTACGTTCCTCTAACGAAACCCATTTCCAAATTTATATAAAAGACGTTACGCTTTGTTTACTATCGTAATTTCTCTCTACGAACCCAGCAGCCCGGCGCTGCATCTCTTCTATCTCCTTAGTGAGTCCCTTTTCGTAAGAATCTCATAGAGCTGACGCATGTTCGATCTGCGGTCGAATCAACATATTTATAAGAAAGGAACAATTATATAACTCCCACACAAATGTATTTCACGACCTGGTGATGCTAGGTTTTTAGCGAAACCGGTCATGAAATAAATTTGTGTTGAAGTTATATAGTTGTTCCTTTCTTCTAAATTTGATTATCACTGACCACAAAGTTAAGTCCTACTCCTTAGATTATAAATGCAAGTAGCATAATATCTTAATTTTTTCGGAGCATCTTCGAACTATTCTGCCAATTACCAACACCTATCATTCGGCTAATCGTTATAGTTGGAGGATATTTCAACCTTGGGTTGGGATAATCAGTGTTTTAAAGATTGTGTTGGGGAACGTGAATCTTGTGAAGCAACAAACGACCCAGAGAGAACGTTCATGGCCTCCATAAAGAATGGAATAAGAAGCCAACAGGTCGCACATGATGAGTGCAAATTAAAAATCGAGAGCCAATCCAAACCGGTAAGAAATCTGTATGCGTTCGCCAAAGAAGACTTCTCTAATTTCAGATCGCGTTTGCGAGAAGTTTTAAAAAACTTCAGGTAGTGACACAAAGATCGGGAGCCGTATCGTCACGGTCGTCATTCAAGAATATAGCGCGAGATGGATATCGATAATTATATTCTCAGTAAAATGAAGTTTGGCGGCAGAGATCCTCGTTGGTTCAACCAGAAAGTTAGAAGCGCTCTTAGAGGCCAGTCATCGTGCCACGCAAAAATAGATCACCTGCCGTCTCTGATATAAAAATAGCATCTATAGTATACTGCAGGAGTACAGAGATGCAGGCGCTCAAGCTAGAGAAGTAATTTCAGGGAAATGGTTTTGAATGGTCATTTGAAGGGTCCGACACGTTTCATCGCCGAGCCGTGTCAGCGTCAGGCCAATTCATCGCAGGGACGATTCAGCGTCGGCCGTTTATCCTCGGTAGATAAATTACTAATATATTTCTTCATAGATACTTTTGAATTTATACGTGATGTACCGTGCTATCTTCAATTAAAAATAAATACCCTTTTATTTTTTTATGTGCAAGTATTTTAATAATGTGTTAATCTATATTTTTCCCATTTGTACAGTTAAAACATTATTGGTTTGAATTATATATTTAACTCGATAAATACTTAACGGGGAAATATTGTGATATTTTCCCAATAAATTAGCACAGTTAAATGTAACTTTTTTGCGATTACTTTATATAAGTGAATTATACTCATATTAATTGTTTATTCTATATTACGTTTGTAAAAATGGGATAATTACAATGATTTATTTTCAACGTATAGTTTTTACTGTTCCACTCCCACTCTGGGGAGCGAGCGGGACAGTGAACGTGGGAAGAAACCAAAACACTTGAACTACCCAACCCGGGTAGGGGGGGGGGGGTGGCGAGTTGGAGTATGTTGTAGCCCGAGCAGTCGTAAGTATTCATTTCTAATTTAAGATAGGACGTGTAAATGTTACTGTATCTATGAAGAAATAGAATAATAATTTATCTAGTTATGAGGAAACGGCCTGCGCTGAATCGTCCCTGAGATGAACTGACGGCGATGAAACGGCGGAGCTGAATCGTCCCATACCGTTATTTGAATGAGGTCCCTTTAGCGTTTTGGTCCTATGTGAGAGAGGGCCAAAGGCAGAGGCCCAACCAATCATTCCCTGCGAAATGAATCAGGTGCTGAAAGCAAGGAAAAAGCCAACGTGCATCGTACACATTTCAAAAAAGCTTTTTCAACCGACAACGAACAATGTGAGGATTATATACTCGCGAACAGGAGCGATTCGATGGTTGATGTAGTACTTTCAGAGAGTAAAACCATGTAATTTCTCTTTAGTAAGGCCGTATCAGGTGCGTGGTATCCACACGAGAAGAGTCTAATAAAAGAGAAGAGTGCAGCGCAGAGCAGCTACATTCGTAAAAAGAAATTACGATAATAAACAGTGCATTACGTCGCTAATGGAAGATTTGAAATTGGCATAATTAGTAGAACGCAGATAACAGGCTAGCCTTAAGCTGGGAGAGAAGTATATGATGGGTAAGCTAGCAAAAGAGGTTATACATCGTATCAGGAATCTGTAATATTTCGGAACATACAACACCGAGGATAAGGTTCAGGAGATCTATTGTGGAACAGAGCGATGTAAAGTATCGTTATTTCTCAGGGCTCTTAAGGATTAGAATAGGAAAAATCTGATGTGGTCACCACATGACTTTCTCCACAACTGTAATATTTACGTTTTACCGTAAAACAATATATTCCATTAAATTATATTTTTAAATATGAGAATCATAAATATTCTATTATCAATTTATTGAAGCCTTTTAGTCCAAAATATGAAAGTGTCGTCCTTATGTTTTAATTTTTTTATTTATAAGTACAATTAAACTTTTTTCAGATGTAGGCAATTCAGAGAGTCTTGCGACATTTTTGTCTATTTGTTTGTCTTTTCTACTATAACTGTTGTCTCAAATGAAATTTATATAGAATATATATATATATATATATATATATATATATATATATATATATATATAGAATAATATAGAATAATATGGAATAATATAGAATAATATAGAAGAATTGAAGAAGAAAACGAGAAATATTTTATTGCTGAGGGCAGCGCTTTCAATTCTATTCAAATTTTACATACCCACTGTATGACGTGTAGGATATATATTAAGACGATAATAATATTGAACATGTGATTCCCCCCACCAGCCCTAAGTCAAAGATCCCGCCGATCCCCTATTTAGAGAGTCTTTTTTCAAAGACAAAAGAAATTTCTGCGAATTTGAGGGTCTGAAAATTTTAATTATTCGAGTTCAGTCAGAGTCCTCGTAATCTGGATTTCTACCGTGGTATCATAGATACTTTCACACGCACATATCCGGTCGTATTAATTCAGTTATGAAGTCGAATTCTTTTCCTACGATTAGTTTCTTTGGTAATCCGTCCGTTCGATGGAACGTCTCCGTCCCGCTATCTTCACACAGGCTCTGTCACAGCAAAGGCAAGAGAGTGCGAGAGACAGAGGGCGATGGATGGACACTTGTTGGTGGTGCTGCTACTGCTTGCGGTGGGCTGCTATGGGGCGGAGGGATTGGGCGACCCTCTTCTCCTGCCCCTCTTGCCATTCCCGCCCACCGCGGGCGCCCTCTGCAGAAGGGACTCCGGGAACTACATCCGGAAGCTGAACAACCTGACGCTTTGGGCGGCGAAGAGTGAGTTGAAGCGAGACGAAGGAAACTGGAGAAAATGTGGCCGTTTATTTCGGCTTTGTTTTCGGTTCAGCCGCCGATTGACTCTGATTTAAAATAATATTTTCGAAAAACTCAGAAATCAACAATGCAAATTTAAGGTCCATTCATAAAATCTATTTATAGCATCGCCACATACGAATGCATATTTTTCAAATCTATGTATACGATGATATCCCCGTAAATACCATATATCGTAGCTGGAATAACATTTCAAATAATTTCTATTCATAATTAGTGTTTGACAGCAACGGAAAACTACCAACTGGCGTTCTGTACGGCGCCACATACGAAATGGGCAACTTCGACGAGTGTTTATCTGTGGACGGAGAGCCAACTTCTCACGTCAAGGGACAGTACTGCCTGGCCCAAATCGACGTCACTCCACCGGCGGCATCGAGCGCCAATGCGACCTCATCAGTGGAGGAGAGCGTGTGGCACAAGGCGCGGGTGAGTGTCGACTGAATGCGCAAACTAAATGCCGCATTTGGCGTATATTTGCTCGCAGACTTTTCGAAATAAAAAAAATGTCGCAAGACTATCTGAATTGCCTACATCTGAAAAAAGTTTAATTGTACTTATAAATAAAAAAATTAAACTATAAGGACGACACTTTCATATTTTGGACTAAAAGGCTTCAATAAATTGATAATAGAATATTTATGATTCTCATATTTTAAAATATAATTTAATGGAATATATTGTTTTCCAATTCTTAAGTTATTACAAAGTTTTAAATTTTTGCAAATAGTTCCCCATCCAATAACATTCCATGCAACCTATTTGCGAACGAAAATAAGGAAGTTACAAATTTGAATTTATTTTAAAATTTACTTAGCAAAATATAAGTTTTACATTAAACATTTTTTTTAATTCTTGATTACAGTTCGTTAATGCTTAACGTAATTTTGCTTTACGAAATATCGAGTTTATATTTATTAGAGATTTTTCCGTTGGAAATAAACGGGAAAATTACATTAATTCAAATTCACCCAAAAAGTGGAGCGCTTGAAATTTATTACATTCGAATACTCAGAGTATTCGATAAGCTCACAGTAATCTTCAGCGATGTTAAATTATGACTTCTATATGTACGTACACTTTTCTCTTTTCCTTACCACTTGATTTGCCATTCTCTGGGTCCGTTGTTTGTCCCCTATGTTTTGCCAGTTATTTTCTAGCCTAACGTCTGACAGTCTTTTAATTCGTTCAGTTTTTGTCCTTTTCATCGAGCTGGCTCTAACATTTTAAGGTTAGTTTCATAATCAGAGTGAAATTCAATCCATACGTTCACCACTACAGCGAATCGTAAGTACATACTGGAATCAACGAAAAATGTGATAATCTTATGTTATATAGTCTGTTTGTTTTAATTTTATGATTATTAAAATTTTATTAGGCAATTATGTATCTACTGTTGATAATGCTCATCAAAATGAAGGGAATGAATAATTTATCAATTTTTCCAATTACATCATTCTACTTTTAATTCAACTAAAAGATATTTTTACTGACGAAACAATAGACTCTGTTAACATGATGAAGGACCGATCAGAAGTTTCGTCATTTATTAATAAGTCTCCGATAATTAATTTGTGAGACTATTTTTATGTTAAAATGAAATAGAAGAGTTTTTCAATTTTCCTCGAGACACGTAAACTTACGTAAATACAAATAGCAGGTAATTTAACTTAAATAAAGCGAAATTAACTCAATATAATTTATGTTAATTTTATCGTCTTAGATTTCCTTTTACTTACTAAGCGCTTCGTTTGCACGAAAAGAGATTAAAAGTAAATTGATAACAGTAATGAGAGCGATGGAGAGTGAGTGATTTGAAAAAACATAATGTAAACAGCGTCACAGTCGGCACAAGATAGTTTATAAACACCGCTTTTCATTAAATTGGATATGGAATCCTTTTGACAATATCTACTCCTACATCTACATGTTACCCTGCAATTCACCTAATTGGTGGGTGGCAGGGGGTGCAATGCACCAAAACCTACCTAAAGATTGTCTATCGCAGGTTGAAATTTTCTATAGTGATCTCGTATTGTCCTCGGAAAGAACAAGCCTAGATAACGCTCCGTCCTACAATCGATCTCACGTATCTTATCATAACGGTCCTTTCTACCTATATACATCGGTGCTTCAATTATTCCTACAACGTCCTCTTTTAGACATTCCGACCTATATTTCTCCAGAAGCCTCAACCTTGAGTTCAATCTACGGCAGGTGCGGATCTAGAAACTTCCCAAGGGGGGGGGGGGGGGGCGATTACGGGCCAGTTACCCACGTGAATGGGAAATATTTTAATAATTACCCTAAATTTTGTCAAAATTACTGTATTGTCTTATTTTTAAAATAATTAACCATTGTAAATGTTATAATATTGTGATAAATATCATAAACAAATTGTATTTAGTACATATGAAATGTATTTTGCTAACAACATTTAATTTGGGTTCTTCGTCATAACTTCTATTATGTGAAAATATCATATTATATACTTTTATTTTGATCGTAAGGAAAAAACACTAATATCTACAATAGGTAAGAAATACATTTTATTATTTTTGTATCGTAACAAATATGATTGCATGAATTTCATATTTGGAATTTAATCTAACTACATGAATATAATACAGCCATCCACAAACCAGAGCTCTCCTGTACATTTTGATATAAATTATTATCTTACACTGTAAAGTCGACCCGTCGATTGCCAGAATTTGCAAATCGATCTAAAATCTCTTCCGGGTTCAGGTGAATATCCTGATGGATATGAAGCAACGCCAAACCCAAGAGCCTGTCTTCACTCATTCGGCTACGCATCCAGGTTTTTAGTCGTCGCAGAGCAGAAAAGCTCCATTCAGAGTTAGCGACGCTGATAAGGAGAGTTAGTAAAATGTTCAGTAAAATTTTGCAGTTTGGAGAGATTTCTTCGTCGCACAAACTGAAAACTTAGCATGCATCTAAGTCAACTTTTACATGGTTGCATGCAGATTCACGTTCCCATTTGGTTCTCCACATATTTAATTCTCTTAGAAAAACATCCAATGAATTTGAAACACTCAATTCTTTCAACAAAGCAGAATACTTGGCCCATAACGATGAAGCTGTATTTAGAAAATCGTCTCCATTCAAACAAAGTAGCTTTTTCGGCAATATATTCCCTAAATAGAATGATTTCAATGTGTCAGCACAAAAACGGCTTTGAAAATCAGCTAAGAGAGTATCGATCATAGGGACATTGCGCCGGTAGTATTCCTCAGCGGTTTCAGAACTGGAAATTTTTGCATATCGTCCAGTTGCATGCCGGGGCTTCATTAGTTCGAATCACCCAATTTATTAGTACTTTTCCAAATTCCACGAAATACTTTTTCAGCCCTTTTCCTTTCTAAATCTAATAAACAAACAAGGTCTCCAATGCATTTTATAGCAGAACTCAGGTCTAGGGATTCTTTTTGGAGTGACTTACTAACCGGGAGGGTTGGTGAAAATATAAATGTTACGCATTTCATTGATACAACATTCGCTGGTCATGATGGCATTAAGGAATAGACCTGCCTTTGTGGAAGATGTGATATCATCCCAACTACTGATAATTTTCAAAACCTCTGTAATTGAAAAAAAAATATTATCAATTATTAAATGTGCCTCATGCCTTTCTACCCAGCGTGTCTCGCACAAGCTACTCAACTGTTTCCCCAAATTTCTCTTTAAAACAAAACTACTCTTAGCAGATGCATGAAAGAAATTTATTACCTCACCCATTACTCCAAAATATTTTATAATAGTTAGAATTTCAGAGGATTTCGACAAAGTCAAGTTAAATGAATGACTTTGACAGGGAATCCTGACCGCATGCGGAGCAACCTTACGAATTTCTGAAACAGCGCCACGCTGCTCGGAAGCCATGACACGACAGCTGTCGGTACAGATATCGACGCAATTTTCCACTTCTAAATTATTTTTTAATAAAAACTGGACCACTGATTTTCCTATCACATTTCCACTCAATTTTGGTTCGATTTCTTCACAAATGCCTGATCCGAAATTTGTCTCATACAAGTCCACAAAACCAAGGAAATCTTCTCCTATTTTTTTCTCATAAACATACCTAATAATAATGCTTAACTGCGACACTAGATATATATCTGTTGTTTCATCAAATAAAATGGAATAATACTTTCCTTCACTCACAAAGCCTTGAATATTTTTCGAAATTTCATCGCCGCAACACTGAATGACTGAGTTCTGAGTCGTCTTTGAGATGTAAGTAGCATTTGCGCTAGAGGATTTAAGGTGATTTTCAAGATCCTTATCTCCTCCTCGGATACGTAATTTTAATATAAGTTCCCCTCGTTAGTTATGCTTTCATTGCATTCAGGTACGTCTGACAAACAACCGTCATCTCTATGGCCTCGAAGTGGTATATTTTGTCGACCTAGAGTGATTATCGTATCAATAATGGGCAAAAGGCGCTTTCGATTATCTTGAACTGGTTTCAATCGGGCTGAAATCAACATGTTTTGAACTTCAAATTGGGGCTTTACAAAATTCCTTAAAAAATCTTTTGCCGACTCTACAGCGCGTTTGTGATAGACATTGCCTTGGTGTTTTTCAAGAATACCATCTTTCCCCAAAAGTTTGGAAAATGCAGTGATTGGCTTTGATACCAAAACCCCATTTTCATATTTACAGTTAATCGCACCAACAGTTTTGGGAGCAAACAAGGTACAATATTTGCAGTAAATGCCTCTTTTCTTAGGAGAATAAACTAGCCAGGCATATTTAACAAAGTGAGATTGATTAAGGTATCTTTTTTCAATGTTGCCTTTCTTTCGATGTTCAGAAAACGGAAAGACGTAATTATTTGGAGGGCAAAACGGATTTTTTAAAAGTTCTTTTTTTGTTAAATTATCTAATAATATTCCTTCATCCAAGTAAAAACCGATATCGCTTTTTACCATAGCACTACCATGATGTTCGATACCGACGGGATAAATCGATGAAATGACTGCACTGCTATCTTCATTAGCAAAGATCTCTCTCGTTTAGGAGTTCGTCGGTAGTGAGGTAGAAACTGCCACTTTTTGATTGCTCGAATTTATCTTAGGTTCTGTCTCTGAAAAATTAAGATAAAAATGCAACGTTTTCTGGCGTTTTTTTCTATTTGATGTAATTTCTATAAAGGGATATCTGGAAATGTATTAATAATAAATCAGGTTAACGATAAAGTCAATTTAAAGATAGTCTACTACGCTGAATGAAGTAAAATAATACCGATAAATAAGTAAATATATTTGAAGATCAATTTCATGTCTTTATTTTATATTACATTTATTAGGTGTAAATTATGTTAAATTTAAATTAATAAGAAGTCTAATTCGACAAAAATAAATGTTATAAATATAAAAATTTTTAAAAGCCAACAAGCAGATCACTTAAAAAATTACTATAGAATTCATGATAAGACACAATTTTTACGAAATTTTGACCTCAGCATCCAAAAAGATTAGTAGCACTGGTTGACTAGCATGAAGCAAGGAGATCTTGAACACTTATTTAACTGCTAATGTAATCAATTAGATTGCAGCATATGATAAATTGTCAAACTTGGTTGTTAATGCACTAGAATAGAGTCAACACTAATATTCAATGCGTAGCACTGCCAGGCTCACTGTTAGAGGCTAGAGCAGGGGTGCGCAAACTTTTCATGCCGCGCCCCAATTTTTGTTCAAAATACAAACTTAGGCCCCCTGCCATGGCTGGCAAGATTTTTATCAAGATTTGGTATTTGGGAGGGGTTTTATGTCGATGATAATTTTGAGAAATAGTATGTTACAAAAAATGGTATATTTTATTAAAACTGAAAATAGCAAAATAATTCAAGATAAATACGCAAAATGAACATTCTAATAGGAATACAATCAAATATCACTAAATTAATGAAATTATACAGCAATATGAATACAAAAATAAATATCACATTTTAAAATAACAATAAGAAAAGCACAAAAAAAGAAAAATTACACTTGATTTTTGTATGAATAGATTTAATTCAATGGGATCTGTGGGCTTGTCTCTTACTGGCAATTTCGTCCAGTCTCGGCAATTGATGAAATCGCCACTCTCAATTCTGATTCATGGCGTTCTTACTGACAATTATTTCATTAAATTTATATGTAAAACAATAAAGAACAAATCCACCGGTTCAGAACTAAACATTGCACATTTCGATAGACGTATTCACATGACGGCCTTCGTTCGACAACGTACTGCAGTATAGTGCGATAACGCGCACTGTAAACAAAGTCACGGTCACGCTGAATAGAGTGAGGGGATTCCCAGCATGTTACTCTCGTAAATACGAAATATTACAGAAATATAACATTGTAAACAAAAAAGATATATGAAATATGAAAAAGGAACTAAATTTTCTTTCAGTTAAAATTAAATCATGGCTATAATCGCGCCCCTCGCATCATTTGTCGCGCCCCCTAGTTTCCGCACCCCTGGGCTAGAGGATCACTTTAACACTGATCTGAAAATGCCAGTAAAATCTTGTGGGGAATAATGGAAAACGCTAGGCGGCAAAAGACCTCTTGCAAAGAATCTTGTGACATGAGGAAGTTCAGCTAAACAAAAATAAGGAAATCCACAAACCAGTGAAAAGGGGTGAAAGGGGTAGCGAGGCAATAAGCCGATCGCATTGTTTCATCCTTTTACCGGCACCTAGCCAGTAGCGTAGGTCGATGACATGGTCATCGCCCCTACTCGCGGTTCGAAAGAGATAGGAATCATATGATATGTACTATCTTTACTGTACCGGGTGCGAGGGTTCTCCAAAAGGCCCGGCGCCTGGAGTGCGCACATTGAGCGCAGTCGAGGACAGGGTCCCACCACGTGCCCTTCACTCGCCATTTGTTGAAAATCCTGAGAATCCCATTCTCCTCCCACCACCCCAATTAGCACCTTCCAGCACCGACCAGGGTACCCCCAACTCCAAGCGACCCTTTTTGCTCGAATGACTTTGAAGCTTCGGAAGGTGCTATGGTCACGCACAGGGTGACAGAGGCAGGCAGAAAGATTTCTCTCAAACACAGATGTGACGCAGCAGAGGCAGAGGTCTTCCTCCGCTGCGCCTGCCCTCTGACCAATATGCGGATACCATATGAAATGAAGAGTCAAAAACTCCGCCTGCCCTACCTTCAATGTGCGGCGAGTCTAATTGTAAATCCTGTGAAAGATGGCGATTGTAAAGACGAGAAGCATGGGAAATTTCGATGAAGTATTTGTGCCAAAACTTAAGTCTACTGGAGGAACCGTCTGGCTGCTCCACGATGTACTCTTTCTAATTGAATTATATGCCCCTTAAATATAATATTATAGTTTCAAAATGGCGAATTCCCTGTCGAAGGGATGTTTCGTCCACTCGCGAATCTTACCTACTGCAGTCCTCTGCACTTTCATCTCCGGTCTTCATTTAAGCGGTTCGATTCCCTCTCTTTTTCCTTGGACCACCAGATGGCGTCCGAAGACCCGTCCGCTCTCCCCCGTACCCGCATCCATTGGGGGGTGTGCGTGCCGCACACCTGCTCCCCAGACGACGTGCGGCAGCACATGTCCCTCGCTCTGCGACCCGTGGCCTCCGCCCTGGGGATCGAGACATCATCTTTCTCGGTCACCGTGCTTCCCTCCTCCTGCTCGACACGCGACCAAGGCTCTGCCCTCTCTGTGGCCGAGATATGCATGTGGTGAGAGATTTAGAGGCTCGGTTGGGGAGAAAAGCGAAGGAAGTCGTTTAGGGAGATCCGCAAGACAACTCGTTTTGCTAACTCAATACTCGATATAATTTTTCCCAAAATTATTTCAAAAGAAAGGACACATTCGAATTATTTCAACTTAGTTATATGTCGCACATGTATTACTAATAGAATAGAACCTCGGTTTTGTATATATCTCAGTATTTTATGTGGGAGTTACGAGAAGCAATGCAGCATCATTTTCAATCGCATTTTAAAACTACTTAGAATCGTCGTACGAATGTGGGAGGGACAAACAAATGAACAGACAGGCACGGACAGAGTGATCACGTTGGCTCGTTTTTTCTTTTGAGAAAACCTGCTCGAAAGAGATCAAATCGATGTTCGAACGATGCTACCCGACTCGGGATTCCTGTGCTGGGTTTCATTTCGGTCGGAGTTCATTATCAGAATGTGGTTTACTGACGGGGATATAGAGGGACGGCGATTCGAATGAACTCCACTCGAAAACGGCGCACCCAACCTAGGAATACCAAGTCGCGTAGCATCAATAGAGCACCTAACTTAAAATGTTTTATGAATAACGATCATATAATCTCTTACAATTTCTGCAGAGAATATTTTACATTATGACAAATTTTTTCTTTGGACGCCTAAAATGTAGTCTCCTAGCCTATTTTAAAAATATAAGACAAATTGATTTGACATACTATTCTGTTTTGCTCATGGTCTTGTGTCCGCTTGCTCTTTTGGGGCGAATCGCTCCAGGGCGTTCAAAGGCGGCCGACAATTCAGATGGCCAAACCGATATATCTATATATGTATTCAAAAGAGAAAGTCCGTTTTCCATAGGTTTGTGGATTATTGTAAAATCATCTATGTCTGCATTCCTGCACCGAATGTAAGTTGGCAATCAAATCAAATGACGGGAATGCCATATATACTAATGAGTGGCACATAACAGTACTTCTCTATAAGGGTGAGACGAACGAGACAAATCAATGAAAATTTAAACCAAAAAATGTCTTTATGGCCATCACATTATTCGTCTGTCCTCACCTGCACCATGGATCTGGGTCTGCTGTCTGGGAGGATAACTTTTTAGTTTTGTTTAATGTAATAAATGATTGGTTAATATTTCGCTAAACGATCCTATAAACAATTAAAAGCTCTAAGCGGTTGTTGCTTGTATTCAATAAAAATATTAAATTTTGTATTTGTAAAGTTACTTTGGATGAATTCCAAGCTTTCTAAGTTATAAAAACGGTGAGATTTTTATAGAGCTGCAATAACCGAATGTAGAATTTTTCCTAAATAAATGGAATGACTTCCCTGGGACATTGTTAATTATGGGTAGTTTTAGTAATGCAGAGAGAGAGAGATGTAATCACAGATACGAGATGTCATTTTGATCTTCCACAGCTGATTCAAAGAAATGATTTTTCACAGTTACATGGATTTCTCCAAATATAGCCCATCCAAACTTTGGATAATGATTTGTATTAGAGGAGATTACAATACTGGAATTTCAGACGGTTTATAAAGTATATTTGTAGTGACTTGAAATGTTTCTTGGTCAACGCAACCTTTGTAAGGAGTTATGTTAGCGTAAGAGGTATCTATTACTAAGTGAAAGCGTTGCTTCGATGGGGGTACTCGTAATAGGGAAAATCAAAATGAAACGCGACATGCACTTAAAACATGTTTCAATGTATTCTACTCAACTATTAATTGCGAGTATTTTACTTTATAATCTCGCTAACCTATAAACTCACACCACAGACTGGTAAATTTGCTGCCGAGATGTATTAATACTCCGACAAAATAGTACCACGCAGAAAATCGTGGGTCCCGATTTACTATCCCCTCAAATTCTTAGCTTTTTAGCCGAAACTTCTCCTGATGATATTTTCAAAATTATTTAAAGCTGGACTCCCCAACAGCCTTTCTGAGCCGAGCGATTAATGTTCCTCTAGGTCAAATCGATGTGTTTAATATAAAACTGTCAATTTCTCACTCTCAAATTTCATTCCACTTACAGTTCCATGATCGCAGCTTTCATCGCCATCGTGTTTCTGGCCTCAATTTTGGAGTTGTGGGAAAAGATCGTATCTTATCGCAACGGGCGAGATCCCACCGAGATCGGTGAGTCTTTTGCTATTGAATGCTAAATGTCGCCGCCGCCAAAAACTGTGACGTCATATGGATGACGTCCGCTGACGCGAAGGAGGTAGAATGGATTCATTTTGGAGCACGTATTCGATATCACAGGACTCAAGGTTCCCATCTTGCCATAGCTATATTTGCAACGCGTGTATCATACATATTACAGGGTATGCATGCAGGGTGACAAAAATGACCTGGGTTAAAAAAATTGCTATCAAAAAACCAACCAAGATACAGTAAAATTCAGCTATATCTGAAAATAAAAAATAAAGAAGTCATTTTCAAGACACTTTCATCGTAATGAGGTTACAACTTCCTGAATGAGCAACAGCCAAATCGTTGGATCGGGTGTAGAGGGCCCGTTCCTTGGTCCGCTTGTTCGTCTGACTTTATCCCGATGCTTTTCCAAAAATGAATTTTGACGGAAATACACATTTTTGGAATCCCCTGACCAAAAAAGTTGTTTTTGCTGCCCCGTCCGTCTGTCTGTCTGCCGACTAAACAAAATCAAATGATATTTCGTATTTAGGCATACTGTTAGCTTTGAAGAGGTGAACGATATTCCGTCGATATTTAGACACTAGGTGGCGAGGTAGGAAGCTGAAATTTTAAAATTATTTATAGTTTACTCTATATAAACGAATAAACATTTCAATGTAACCATGAAATCGTTATTTTGGCCGTTAAAAATTATTTACATTTTGACAATTAGATAAATGTTATTTCACTTCTAATTGTACTATCAATTTAAAATTTGGCAGAAATGTGTGGCATTATTAACACAATGTGGCAAAATTATAATATTCCTAAAATTGCAAAAGTTAGTGATTGCTTTACTCCGTTATTGTTCCATAATGAAAAAACGAAAACCAGTCCAGAGGAGAAATCTTTACAATTAAAGTAACATTTCTCATGATGAAATATCTGTCTGAAAAATGAATGATTTTTCAAGGTGAGATGAAATGCTTGCAGTATGCAAGCACCTTCTACTAGTTATATATGGACGTTTCTTACAGAGTTAGAGGAGGAGGAGGATATAACATGTAGGAGGATACTAATGTTTAGGCACTTCCAGATGAGCTGGAGATTCGAAATTTTTTTCTTAGGTAGTATATTGTGCAAAACCGACTAGAAAAAACGAAAATCTTGAAAAAGTGCAACAATGCGGCCGCTAAAATTTCGCAATTGTTTAAACAAATTTTCAAGGTTTATGTATTTCCGAATGTGCTACAGTTCTGAAATTTTTAGAAGTAGAATTTGTAAAATAACGAAATACGGATTATACAAATATTGATATTTTGTTTTTTTAGGTATTTAAAAATTTCTAAAATTTAAACAAATAGCCAACTGCTTATGTACTACTGGATGAGCTAGGAAGCTGATATTTTCAACTTATTTACAGAGTAGTGTATTTGCACAAACACACATTTGAAAATCTCCATAAATATATTGCAACGGCCATTAAAAATGTTTAAAGTTTAAACAATTAGAAAAATATTATCTCACTTCTAGACCCATCCATCTTTAAAATTTGGCAGAAATGTGGAGCCTTAATACCCCAAAATTCAGAAAGTATAAAATTCTTTAAATTGCAGGGTTTGGGGATTGTTTTAATCTATTATTTTTACATAAGGAAAAAACGAAAACCGGTCCGGAAGAGAAATATTTTGAATTAAAGAAATATTTCTTATGATGAAATATCTCTCTGAAATGCTTGCAGTATGCAAGCACCTTCTACTAGTATAACATACATATAACAGGAGGATACTAATGTTTAGGCACTTCCAGATGAGATGGAGATTCCAAATTTTTTCTTAGGTGGGATTTTGTGCAAAACCGACTAGAAAAAACGAAAATCTTAAAAAAGTGCAACAATGCGGCCGCTAAAAATTCGCAATTGTTTAAGCAAGTTTTCAAGGTTTATGTATTTCCGAATTTGCTACGGGGCTGAAATTATTTTTAGAGGTAGGATATGTAAAAAAAAACGAAATAAGGATTATACAAATTTTGATATTTTAATTAGTTTGGCAGTTAAAAATTCTTAAAATTTAAACAAATAGGTAGATGCTTAGACACTACTCCGCAAGTTAGGGAGCTGAAATTTTGAAATTATTTAGAAGTTAGTCTATGTAAACGAATAAACATTTCAATTTATCCATAAAATCGTTATTTTGGCCGTTAAAAAGTATTTAATTTTAAACGACTAGATAAATGTTATTTCAGTTCTAATTGTACTATAAATTTAAAATTTGGCAGAAATGTGTGCCATTATTAACTCAATGTGGGAAAAGTATAATATTTCGAAAACTGCAAAAATTAGTGATTGTTTTGCTACATTATTGTTCCATAATGAAAAAACAAAAACCCATCCAGAAGAGAAATCTTTAGAATTAAAGAAATATTTCTCATGATGAAATATCTCTCTGAAAAATTAATGATTTTTTCAAGGTGAGATTAAATGCTTGCAGTATGCAAGCACCTTCTACTAGTATGTTATATCCTCCTCTGTAAGAAACGTCGATATATCATTATATATAGACGTTCCTTACAGAAGAGGATATAACAGATAACATATAACATATATATAGGAGGATACTAATGTTTAAGCACTTCCAGATGTACTGGAGATTCCAAATTTTATTCTTAGGTCGGATTTTGTACAAAACCGTCTATAAAAAACGAAAATCTCGGAAACAATTCGGTCGCTAAAAATTCGCAATTGTTTAAACAAATTTTCAAGGATTACGTATTTCTGAATGTGCTACGGAGCTGAAATGTTTTTTAGGGATAGGATTTGTAACCTAACGAAATAGGGATTATACAAATTTTGATATTTGGTTTTGTTTGGCATTTCTAAAATTTAAACAAATAGCCAACTGCTTAGGTACTACGGGATGAGCTAGGATGCTGAAAATTTCAAGTTATTTACAGCGTAGTGTATTTTCAGGAATAAACATTTGAATATCTCCATAAATACATTGTGGTGGCCGTTAAAAATGTTTAAAATTTAAACATTTAGAAAAATATTATTTCACTTCTAAAATTTGGCAAAAATGTGTAGCATTAGTACCCCATAATGGAGAAAGTATAAAATTCTTAAAATTGCAAAGTTTGGGGATTGTTTTAATCTATTATTTTTACATTAGGGAAAAACGAAAATCGCTGCAGAGGTGAAATCCTTCATATTTAAATAAATATTTGTAATAATGAAATATCTGTCTGAAAAATGAATGTTTTCTCAAGGTGAGACGAAATTTTTTTCTTAGGTAGAATTTTGTGCAAAACCGACTAGAAAAAACGAAAATCTTGAAAAAGTGCGAAAATGCGGCCGCTAAAAATTCGCAATTGTTTAAACAAATTTTCAAGGTTTATGTATTTCCGAATGTGCCACGGAGCTGAAATTATTTTTAGAAGTAGGATTTGTAAAAAAATGATATAAGGATTATAAAAATTTTGATATTTTTATTCGGTTGGCAGTTAAAAATTCTTAAAATTTAAACAAATAGATAACTGTTTATGCATTACGGGATGAGCTAGGAAGTTGAAATTTTCAAGTTATGTACACAGTAGTGCATTTTTACAAATAAACATTTGAATCTCTCCATAAACATATTGCGGCGGCCGTTAATTTTTAAAATTTAAAAAATTGGAAAATATTATTTCACTTCTAGAAGTACTACAACTTTAAAATTTGGCAGAAATGTGTAGCATTAGTACCCCATAATGGAGAAAGTATAAAATTCTTATAATTGCAAAGTTTTTGTATTGTTTTAATCTATTATTTTTATATAAGTGAAAAACGAAAATCGCTTCGGAGGTGAAATATTTAGAATTAAATAATATTTGTAATCAGCGGCGAACTTCTGCCTAGGCAAACTAGGCAGCTGCCTAGGGCCCCAACCTCGGCGGGGGCTCCGACCAGGGGCCGAAATGGTACACATTGAGGACACAGGACACGGAAAATTATATGTCAATTTTTCCGAACGAAATAGAAAATAATTGACTATTTTTAATTTTTTGACAAATCAAGTGGCAACACTGTGTTTGTGTTCTTTGTTTGTTTTGCATTGCACCTGACTTCATTCTATAACTTGTCACTACTTGTCAGTTCGCGTTGAAAGTGTGTGTTAGAAAGTTGTATCAATTTCAATTTTGCGGCTCAAAGGTTTTATCTTCCACGCAAATTTGCTGAGGTTAGTTAAGGTTACGATACGAGTAGTGTTGGCGACGGAAGCTAAAGAATGTGATAGAATTTTCTAGTGTATAGTGTCTTAAGATTTTATAGAATAATCCCGTAAGATAGAATATTCGAAGAGCAAAGGTACCGTGTTCCGCGCCCCTTGAAAGATGTTTGCAAAATCGGGGTCGCTAGATAAAGATGAAGGGTACAACGACTGGAAAAATGCAGATCAGTGGATGAAGAAACATGAAAATTCAGACGACCACAGGTCAGCATGTGCGACGCTGTTAGCGAGGAAGAACGTTGGCGGTAGAGTTGACAAGAGTCTTGTTCTTCAAACGGAAGAAGAAATAAAATACTGGCATGAGGTTTTGAGGCGTATTGTGGCTGTTGTGAGGTCACTGTCTGCACACGGATTGCCGTTTAGAGGTTCACAGGAGAGATTTGGATCGAGAAACAGTGGGAACTATGTCATGACCCTAGAACTTTTGGCTGAGTTCGATCCTTTTCTGGACACGCACATAAAACGCCACGGAAACAAAGGATGCGGCACAACATCATACCTCTCGTCTAGAATATGCGAAGAAATTATCAACATCATGGCAGAAAAGGTCATAAGCACGATCGTGACTGAGATAAAGCATGGCAAGTATTTTTCCATCTCTGTCGACTCGACTCCTGACATCTCCCACGTGGATCAACTTTCATTCATAGTACGATATGTGTCTGCAGAGGGATGTCCTGTCGAACGATTTATAAGATTCATACCAAATTGTGGCCATATAGCAGAAGACCTGGCTAACGTCGTTCTCGAGACCTTGAAAAATCACGACTTGGATATCGCCAACTGTCGCGGACAGTCTTATGACAACGCAAGCAACATGTCGGGTGTATATTCCGGTCTTCAAGCGAGAAAAAAACAAGTGAATCCTCTGGTAGTTTTCGTCCCCTGTTCGGCTCATTCACTGAATCTTTTCGGATCATGTGCTGCTGAGTGTTGTGAGGCTGCTATACCTTTCTTCGGTATTTTACAGGAATTGTACAATTTTTTCTCGGTCTCGACACACAGATGGGAAGTTTTGTTATCTCAACTGAAGCCAAATTCAACAGCTGTGAAGAGCCTTTCTCAGACACGATGCTCTGCTCGGGGTGACGCCTGCCGAAGTCTCTGTTGCTCCTGGAATGAGATCATGGCAGCTCTTCAGATAATCGCCAGTGACACAAGTGAAAAACCATCTACGCGTTCTGAGGCTTCAGGTCTTTTTAATTCAATTGACTCTCTGGAAATATGAGTCATGACCCTGCTGTGGAATGATATCCTGAAAAGATTTAACAAAGTGAGCAAATCTCTGCAATCTGTGAGCATCGAACTGGGTACGATCACTGAACTTTATCGGTCCTTGGTAGCATACCTAGAAGATATAAGGAAAGTCGGTACCTTTGATCATTATGAGTCGAAAGCTGTGGAAACAAGCGGTGAACAGAACTACGCATACGATATGAAGAGGAAACGTAAGCGAAAGGTCCAGTTTGACGAAGTAAAGAAAAACGAGGTCGAACTCTCCGGCAGGGACAGATTCAGAGTTACCGTCTTCAACGTCATTATCGACAGGTTGATTGCAGAACTACAGAGACGTGGCTCTGCTTACGAGAAGTTAAGTAAAAAGTTTGACTTTCTCACGAAGCTACATAGTTTGGAATCTCAAGACGTCCGTGAAGGAGCACGGAACCTGGAAGCCGGGGGATTTGGACGGTACTTTGGAAAACGAGTGTCTCATTTGTTGTCCGCTGAGGCTACAGGGGGAAAAGGGTTATCGTCACTGGAGCTATACAAGTACATCCTGGAAAAAGACTTATTGGACATTTATCCAAACGTGGGAATAGTGCTCCGGATGCTGTTGTGTACACCAGGGTCAAACTGTTCGGCAGAAGGGTCGTTTTCAGCGCTAAAGAGGGTAAAGAATTATTTAAGATCTACCACAGAAGAGAACAGGCTTAATTCACTCTCTGTGCTGTACATAGAGTCAGAAATGACAGTCTGTGGACTATAGTGAGGTCATCCGTTCCTTTGCAGAGAAGAAAGCTCGTCGCGTGGCAATGTAATCTTGTAATTATATGTAAATGTAAAATGTAAAAATTCAGCTCCATAGCACATATGGAAATACGTAAACCTTGAAAATTTGTTTAAACAATTGAGAATTTTTAGAGACCGCATTGTTGCACTTTTTCAAAATTTTCGTTTTTTCTAGTCGGTTTTGCACAAAATACCACCTAGGAAAAAAATTTCTGGAAGTGCCTAAACATTAGTATCCTCCTATATATATGTTATCTTTATATGTTTCTTACAGAGGAGGATATAACATACTAGTAGGAGGTGCTTGCATACTGCAAGCATTTCATCTCACTTGAAAAAACATTAATTTTTTAGAGAGATATTTCATCATGGGAAATATTTCTTTAATTCAAAAGATTTCTCCTAGAGACAAAATTTCATTTTTTCCTTATGGAACAATAATAGAGTAAAACAATTGCTAATTTTTACAATTTTATGAATATTATACTTTTTCCACATTGGGTTAATAATGCTACACATTTATGCCAAATTTTAAATTTGTAGCACATTTAGAAGTGAAATAACATTTATCTAATTGTTTAAATATAAATCATTTATAACGGCCGCAATAATAATTTCATAGATAGAATAAAATTTTTATTCGCTTAAATAGACTAATCTCTAATAAACTTGAAATTTTCAGCTCTCTACCTTGCCCCGTTGTATCTAAACATTTACCTATTTGTTTAAACTTTAAGAATTTTTAACTGCCAAACTAATTAAAATATCAAAATTTGTATAATCCCTATTTCGTTTTTTTACATTTCTTACCGATAAATAAAATTTCAGCTTCGTAGCACATTCGGTAATACATAAACCTTGAAAATTTTTTAAACAATTGCAAATTTTTAGCGGTCGCATTATTGCACTTTTTGAAGATTTTCATTTTTTCTAGTCTGTTTTGCACAAAATCCTACCTAAGAAAAAATTTCGAACCTCCAGCTCATCTGGAGATTTCTCCTCTGGACAGGTTTTTGTTTTTTCATTATGGAACAATAATGGAGTAAAATAATCACTAAGTTTTGCAATTTTCTAAATATTATACTTTTCCCACATTGAGTTATTAATGTCACACATTTCTGCCAAATTTTAAATTTATAGTACAATTAGAAGTGAAATATTACATTTATCTAATTGTTTAAATTTAAATACTTTTTAACGGCAAAAATAATAATTTTATTGAAAAATTGAAATGTGTATTCTTTTACATAAACTAACCTTTAAATAATTTAACAATTTCAGCTCCCTAACTTGCGGCGTAGTGTCTAAGCATTTAGCTATTTGTTTAAACTGTAAGAATTTTTAACTGCCAAACAAATTAAAATATCAAAATTTCTATAATCCCTTATTGTTCCATAATGAAAAAACGAAAACCGATCCAGAGGAAAAATCTTTAGAAATAAAGAAATATATCTCATGATGAAATATATCTCTGAAAAATTAATGTTTTTTCAAGGTGAGAGAAATACTTGTAGTATGCAAGGACCTTCTACTAGTATGTTATATCCTCCTCTGTAAGAAACGTCTATATATAATGATATATATATATAGAGAACATAAAAAGGGAAATGAGAAGGAATAATGTAGGTATAGTAGGTCTTAGTGAAGTTCGGTGGGAAGGAGAAGGCGAGATAAATTCAGACGAATTTAAGATTATTTACTCAGGAGGGGAGAAAAAGGAAAGGGGAGTGGGGATTATAATGAGAAAAGAGATAGCTGAAAGAATTAGCAAGGTAGTGACAGTTAATGATAGATTAATAGCCGTAAAACTTCAGATGGAGCCAGTGGAAATGCTTATAATTCAAGTTTATATGCCAACGACTAATGCTGGCGACGACGAAGTAGATGAAATCTATGAACAGATTATGGAGATATTGGAGGAGGAGGGAAAAGGAAGGATCACCACCATAGTAATGGGAGATTGGAACAGTGTAGTCAGAGAGGGACAGGAAGATAACATAGTGGGAAAATATGGACTAGGGAAGAGAAATGAAAGGGGGGATAAACTTGTGGAATTCTGCCATAGAAATAGATTAATTGTAACTAATACATGGTTTAAGCATCACCAGCGGAGACTTTACACATGGAGAAGCCCAGGAGACCAGAGACGATACCAGATAGATTACATACTAGTCAACGAAAGATTTAGAAATAGCATTAAAAATGTGAAAACACTACCAGGGGCAGATATCGATTCTGACCACAACCTTTTGGTGGCAAATATACAATGTAGACTGAAGAGCGTTAAGAGAAACGTAAGAGTTAACAAGAAATGGAACTTAGAGGAACTCCTTAAAAACAAGGAGGCTATCATGACTGAGCTGGAGGAAAGGTTGGGGGAGAGAGATGAAGAAAATAGGAAGAATGTAGATGAGGAGTGGAGATACATCCATAGCAACATTAAAGATGTAATGGAAAAGAAGGTAGGAAAGATAACGGGTGAAAGAAACAAAAAACCCTGGATCACAGCAGCCATGCTGCAAAAAATGGAAGAGCGGAGAAAGTGGAAGAACATAAACACTGAAGAAGGCCAAAGAAAGTACAAGGAGTTAAATAATGCTTTAAGAAGGGAAACAGATAAAGCCAGAGAACAGTGGATAAATGAGAAATGCGAGGAGATTGTCGAATGTGAAAGAATTTGTAGAACAGACCTCATGTATAGCAAAGCAAGGGAACTATTCAAGAAAAAAGCAAGAAAGATAGGACGCAAAGGAATCATGAACAAAAGTGGTAAAATAGTATCGGAGCCAGACAATGTAAAGAATGTCTGGAAAGAATACATTGAGGTTCTGTATGACAAAGAAGGAAAGCCAAGAAATATTGAATTAAATGAAGAAGAGGATGTGGAAGAAGATCAGCTAGGACCAAGTATTCTCGAGTCTGAAGTTAAAAGAGCAATTGATGACATGAAAAGAAGAAAGGCAGTTGGGAGTGATGATATACCCGTGGACGTTCTTAAGGTTTTGGGGTCTAAAGCAGTTAAGCAACTCACAAAATTTTTTAACCAAGTATATGATACTGGTGTATGGCCTAAAGATTTTTTAGATGTTGTGATGGTACCACTGGAGAAAAAGAACAATGCAAAATGTTGTAAGGATTACAAAACTATTAGTTTAATTTCTCATACAGCTAAAGTTCTAACCAGAATAATAACCAAAAGAATTGAATGTAAAATAGAAAAGGAGCTGCAAGATAATCAGTTTGGTTTTAGAAGAGGAAGGGGGACTAGAGATGCTATAGGATGTATGAGGATGATGATAGAAAGAGCGCTAGAAGTCAATAAAGATATGTATTTTTGTTTTGTAGATTGGGAGAAAGCTTTTGACCGAGTGAAATGGGATAAGATGCTGGGTATTTTAAACAAAATAGGAATAGATTGGAAAGATAAAAGACTGCTTAAAAACCTTTACTTTGATCAAAAGATTAGAGTCAGGGTTGAAGGAGAAGAAACAGAAAGTACTTCCATAGGGAGGGGAGTGAGGCAGGGTTGTCCTATTTCACCAGCGATATTTAATATGTATGCAGAAACAATAACAGAAGAAGCGTTGATGGAAGAGAAAGGATTTAAGATAGGAGGTCAAAGTATTACCACCATTAAATACGCAGATGATCAGGGCTTAATAGCAGAAGGCGAGAAAGAGCTTCAGAGGATGACAGACAGACTAGTTGAGGTTGGCCAACAATATGGAATGAAGATCAATACAGAAAAAACGAAAGTCATGGTGGTTTCAAAGGAACATAAAGAATTAAATATAATGGTAAATGGCAAAAAATTGGAACAAGTAAGTAGTTTCAAATATCTCGGCAGTATTTTAGCACAGGATGGAAGTAGTACACAGGACATCAGAAGTAGGATTGCAATGGCAAAAGCAGCATTTAACGAGAAGAAGGAGCTTCTCACAAGCAAGAAAATAAATCTAGAAACAAGGAAGAAATTAGCAAAATGCTACATATGGAGCATAGCTCTTTATGGTGCAGAGACGTGGACGATAAGGAGAAAGGAGGAAAAATATTTAGAAAGTTTTGAGATGTGGGTATGGAGAAGAATGATGAAAGTGAAATGGACAGAGAGGAAGAGAAACGAAGAAGTATTAGAAATGGTGGGAGAAGATAGGATGCTAATAAAAACAATCAGGAAAAGAAAAGCAAATTGGATAGGGCACATATTGAGAAGACAGTGTTTACAAAGGACGATCTTAGAAGGAAAAATTAGTGGAAAAAGAGGAAGAGGGAGAAAAAGAATAGGAATATTAGATAATATAAAGCAGGGATATACTACTTATAGAGGTATAAAAGAGGCTTCTAGGGAGAGAGAGAAATGGAGGCAGCGATTCAGTTAAAACCTGTCTTCGGACAGAAGCATGATGATGATGATATATATATATACACGTAGAATTTCTAAATAAAAAATAAATTTAAATCATCGAATTGAAAGGTAGAAATTACAAGCCATATTTGTAAGTAGTAATTTTAAGAGTCTATATTCATCGAAAATCTCTCGGGAAAATAAACGTCGATTTTACAAAAAAATAAACGTCGATTTTCAAAAATATGAACGTCGATTTATACCAATCGTATTTATAACGCCAACTATGCATGTGATTTGTTCCATTCCTTAATTGAAAGCCGTATTCAGAACTCAGTCCCGCTATTAGACGTCGATATGAAGTTACCAATATGTTAATGTCATTTATGAGCAAAAGACATTTTCCGTGTGTTTTTTATCCTTGTAGCAGTAGGAGTTTCTTCCATTCAGGAAAGAGTGTAGTGAGACGCATATGTAGATGAGAAAGTATGTGCAATGTATAATGTGCCGATTACAATAAAGTTTTTCTATATCAGTATAGTTTGATTTTTACCGTCTCTCCTAGTTTTTCAATAATACATTTTTGAAATCGGGAAGATCATTTGTAATCATCCTGTACAAAATGCTATTGAATTCAAAACATCACGTATTAGTGATAAAGGAAAGATTTCGTTTGATAATGATAAAGGAGAAGCCAATGAAAGCACCATTTTCGTAGCGGTCACTTTCAAAACTACTTTTTCTGCGTTGCTTTGCAAACGAAAGAGAGATTGGGAAAGGAGATGGAGTGGCGGGAAAGGAGGTCCAAGTGTGTATATGTATTGCTGCTAACGTCGTGTGAAGAGTAGCCAAGTGTTCACGAATGAGAACGGAATAGGCGAATGAGGCCGTCGCAGCTATAAAGGGCACAAGTAGGTCCCTAAAATTATATGATAGTCTTATTGGCTGCTTCCCAATGGACTACTTAGTTGGCTAAATATATTTCAGGTCATTTCAGTGTATGCTACAAGCGCCGAACTTGAGAAAACTACTTGAAAAGCTGGGTGTGCCACTACATTTTTCCTGTCCTACGCAAAGCAATAAAAAATTGTTCTTGCGAATTTCGCATTTAAATTATTTTTTTGTATAATCCCGCTCTGATTAAAAAAGCTAAAACGTAATCGCACAGCCTATTCTGATTTCTTGGTCAGTCACGCGGGAATCTGAGTCAGGTATCTTTCAAGGCATTTATTTTTAGCAAATTTTCGTTAACCTCAACAGTTTGTAAACCGAAAATATTTTGTGGGAAACTTTCGATTTGCCTATTTTGACTGTCGAGGGAAAAATGGCGCCGCAGAATAAGGGCACACAATTATCTGAAATTTCCGAAAAAAGCCCACGGCAAATTTCTTCCGCACACACTTCATGAAAAATTAGAGGGAACATTGACTGCCATCACCAGTGCCATGTCAAGCAGACATACGGAATTTTGCATTTAAATACGGAACACGTTCACAATTCTACGTGTAAACTATTTGAGAATGATGGGTGTAACTATGGGAACTCTATGTTTGTTTTGAATATGATAATTTTGGATAGCATTTCCGTATAACACCGCGCATGTTCCACAGTTATGACATTTAAAATAACACTATAATTAAGAATTAGTATTAGATAAATTAATAACTTCTAAAGACAGAACTCAAACTTTAATGTCGAAATTAAAATAAATTGGTATCAAAGCTGTTTTAAAAATTATCTTTCTTAAAATTTAGCTTACCACTGAATACTGTTTCTTAAATTACATTTTTTTCAGGCCTATTTCAAAGAATTTTAAGGTGTTTCTCTTCCATAACCAACGTGCGGAGGCTGACGTCGAAATCAAACAGTTCAGAGCCATTTGCTTTCGTCAACGGTTTGAAGGTGATGACAATGCTCCTCATCATATTCGGCCATCGGTTTATCTTCAACACCGCATCACCACTCTCCAATTCAGAGTTCGTGGAGAATGTGAGTTTATGCTTGGACGAGGAAGCGATTAACTAACACAAGTTGATGCGAGTTTTAGCTGCGCTCTACTCATTCCAAGAGAAGAATTGCTGAGGTAAAGGTAGAAAATTACATGGCTGTGGTTCGGAAGCAGCAAATGGGCATAGCAGCAAAGTTTATCTAAACTATAGATGATAAACTTTCTAATTTCCTCTTTTATTTTAAATTATTCGATTAGTTTTGAGTTTGATGATACAGCGGTAACTACTTCAATTGAAAACAAAAGAAGAAATTAGGGAGTTTATCATTCAGTCTGTTGTAATAGATATCCAAATGGGTAGTTTTGGTATGCAGAATACGACATTTTAACAGTTTTTCAGCGTATATCTGAATTTCCTTAGATATGCTTCAATTGTCAGTACAGATTTCCATAATAATAATCACCAGTGAACATTATTTTGAACATATACCTAATGATTGTTAATTTGAATGTTTTGGTATTTTTCTGCAGTGAATATAAATAACTGACAAACTACGGAACAGCGATAAAAAGTTCGAATTGTGGCATTATTTTCAGGACTCTTGGGTTAACATACTTTATCAATTAATTTATAGCTGTTATATGAGTTCGATACTTCTATTTTGAAATTGCATATTTTATCCGAATTCATTAGTATCGCAGGAGGCATTAAACTCAAAGTTTCTGAAAAATATAGAGACAGCTTATATATTGCCATTACGATCAAGTTAACGGTATATCTATTGCAAAATATTATAATGGAATTTTTCTCAAGTTCACATGCATTGCGCAATCCAGGAACGAGTAGGAGAACAAACACTAGTCTACCATTGGCCAGGTGCAAAACAAGTGAACTATCCAATTATCAGGTGCACTATCTTGTACGTTCGCTACTTGGGAATCCTAGCAAATTCTCGAGTCCTTTAAACGGCTTTCTGCGGCAAATATCAAGGAAGTTGATATTTTTCGCTCAAGGGTACCAACCCAGCGGGTTTGTTTCCCGCGGTTTCTGCCACATTTAAACGCTCTTAACCGCACAGTCAAATTCGGCCAGCGGTCAGGATGCTTGGGGAAAAACCAAAAGGGATATATCCGAATTCGACCAGGCGGAAATATGAACATGAAGGAACATTGCACTCGGCCCCACCGGGTTGGGTAAGTTAAGGGAAGTGTTTTTTGTTCCTTCCCACGTTCACTTGGGTTGGTTGGGTAGCGTTCATCTTAATAATATCAATCGTAGAAACTGAATGCAAGCTTCTTGCCGACTGGCAATTCGTGGTACTTTAGAGGTATGTATTTCGATTGATTCCACTGAAGAAAGAAAGAGCCTTTAAAAGTGGCAGAAACCGCGGAAAACAAACCCACTGGGTTGGTACCTTTGAGCGAAAAATATCATCTTCCTTAATATTTGCCGCAGAAAGCCGTTTAAAAGACGTGCATAGTCGAGAAACTACGAACGGTGTTAAACAGAGATGCATTCTCATAAGAAATGCATTAAAAAGTTTTCGTTAATTCGTTATCTTCTAATGATGGTCGAAGGGATTGACCGCCGCGAGGTCCCCATCAATCTACTTTTAACCAATTCTCACACTATCATCAGAAAATTTCGAAATAGATCGGCAAAAAATAAACTTCTTAAAACTGCAATTTCGACCAATTTAAAAATGATGCACTATTGCCTATCCATCTCAGTCTCCCATGATGTTATCCGGGCAAATATGCACTCCATTGAATTAAAATCTGCGTGTTTTGGAAAAAAGCAAAACATTAACTCTATTAGCATTAAACGACTATGGCACAGCGGCTGACCTTTCAACTCTTTCGCTTTAGCTGTACCAACGGGCGGGGACGCTGGCGTTGCTGGGAGGCACGGTGGTGGTCGACACATACCTCGTCATCAGCGGATGCTTGCTGGTTTGTTTTCTGCTGGGAGAGCTGAATAAAAACGACAAGAGACTTTCGATTTCAATCGTGTACGCGCACCGATTTCTCAGGTATGGCGAATCGGAGCGTGCCCTCACCGACACGACACGCACGTCTGCGTGGGAGTCGTGAAGTGTCGCGTTGGGAATTAAGTCCTCTGCGTAGAGAATGAATTTCGAGTCCGTTCTGAACGGCGTCTCTTCGACACAGGCTGACTCCCGTCTATATGATCGTGGTGGCGTTCTACGCGACCATCTTCCCTCGAATCGGAGACGGTCCACTTTGGAAGGCCAACGTCGGCCTGGAGAGTGACTACTGCGCCAGCAATTGGTGGACCAATTTTCTCTACGTCAATACCTTCGTCAATCCTCAACGATTGGTAATCAAATTTTCTGGAATTCCATTTCCTTTTAGATACAAAATACAAAATAAAAGTTATGTTGCATTCTTTAAGACATCTGACTTAATTATTAGAATTGCGACACAACCTTTATATATTCAATATCTCTATCAATTCATTAATTTAAATTATTTTTTTCATTCAGTGCGTTTTATATAAGTTATTAATAACAAAATTATAATATTTATATTTTTACAATTTTTGTGCGCTTTATAAAAATTGTTGACTTAAATTTTTATTTTTATTTGTTTTATTTTAAAAACCACGTTTCTTCCTGTGTAATTCTTACGGCATCTTTACATATGTTTTTATACTCTCTCCGGTCGCACTCTGAAAATCAAGTACGCCGAATTGTCACCGGATATGTTCCGGATTTCTGATAGAGAAGAATATTCAGAAATTGCGAAAAAAAGGTTTTGGCAGTTTTGATGCAGTTTTCTACATCCTATCTGTGTGAGTTGGGGTTCTCGACAATTTCAAACATTAAATGGAGAAAAGGGGAACGGCTGAACTGTGTTGAAGATGAAATGAGAGTCTGCTTATCATTGATACGTCCTAATATCAGCGCAATCGTTAGAAAACGCCAAGTTCAAGTGTCAGATTAGGTAAGATTTTAAAATTGTTTTTTTAACAAAACTTCCTCATTTGTTCTGTTTTACGATATCATAACTTAATTTGGTCGATTACATGTACGGTATAATATGAAAAATGTATTTATTTTTATGATAAACCTAATTCTTTATTCTAATCTAATTCCAGTGCGCCGCAAAAATGTGAATATACAAAGTGTGCCGCGAGCACCAAAAGATTAAAAACCGCTGTTCTAAATGTTGAGGATTCGTACATATATTGCTTCATTTAAACATTACGAATCTCATTCTTACGCGCCTTACCGCTAGGTGACGGCAGTCTGTGAGACTCTTGCATAGTTTCCCGATGTCATTGCAACGCTCATCTTTCGCGATTATATCACAGTGAGAACAACTGTGATTCGTCTCGTAATACGTTGCAGTCTTTTATTCCAATTCGCATATTTCATACAGAAATATGTAGATGCTCATCTGTTTAGAAAATATTTTTCCGAATGAATGTTTCTTCCACTCGTCCCGCAGTGTATGATCCAGTCGTGGTACATGGCAGTGGACATGCACCTCTGTTTGGTCGGCGTTCCCGTCACCTTCCTGCTGCACGGCCGGCCACCTCTCGGTAAGGCCCTCCTCGGGGCATTGACCGTCTGTGCGGCCGCTGTGCCCTTCACCGTCACCTACCTGCAACAACTGGACCCCATTTTGCTAGTTTATTTCAAGTGAGTAAAACCTTCCTTTTATTGGCCCGCGGATGTTTGCAAATAATTCCTATGGCGGCGGAGATGCTCTAGCACGACAGGAGGACTTACGAAACAAGTACGCGGGGGTTTCCCGTGGCGCAGAAGTGCTTTTCGTCGAATTCCCCGTAGTATAATCGTATACTATTACATTATTTGTTTATAAATCAGAAAATTATTTTTCCTTATATTGTGGTAGCCCTGCTTTTTAGATCCGTTCTAAACATGTTCGTTTCGTTTTGCCATTCTATACTCTCCCTAAAAATGAAAATTGTTTTTGAAATCTGTTCAGCCAATACCTTCGAAATTCACAGTTACAGAAAAATTTTGGTATTGATAACGTTGTAGCTCTGTTTAGTCGACCCGGTTGAAATATTCTATTTTGATCATTTATTTATACGAGTTTTCGGAGCTTGCATACTGTAAGCGCTTAAAAAAATCTCCATACACCAAGATCTAAACTCATAAATAAACCAATGTGATATCCATGGTAACAGCACTACAGCCACGTGTGGTCTATATTTATTAGATAATAATAAATTCCATGTGTTCTAGCAGAATATTTATCATCTTCCGCTAAATTAAGGCAACTATCCGTAATTTCCTAATTCTCTGACAATCCAAGTTTTCGTATTTCAAGCTCCGTGAATCAATTCGCCCTGAATTAGCAATAAGAATAATCATCATTCAGACAATACACTATAAATTAAAGTTATGGAAAAATTAGGATATTATGTATTAAGATTATGGCATCATCATCCGTGCCTTTAGCACGTATATGGATTTTTAAAATCGCGAAATAGGCATGACGCCATTATATTTAATAATTGAAAAGAGTTAAAATTTCTCGAAAAACTTCGTGTGTTAGTATAATGACGTCATAAGTTTACGTCGTAGTTTAAAATTAATGGCATAATAATATATGAATAAGACAAATTTCAATTTCCGCGAAATAAAGGCATCTAGGCATCTACCCGGGATTTCTCTGGCAATCGGGTCGCATCCGAATTTTCGAATTTCAGGTTTCATGGCTTAGATTGCCCTGTTTCAGCAATAACTACACAAAAGTCTATATGTTACACTAAAATTTAAGTCAAAAATCTGATGTGGCCACCACAACACTTTCTCCATACCTGTAATATTTTTAAAAAATTCCAAATAGATTAAATGATAATAAATATTTTAAGGGACTGCGAGAAAATTTTTACGACTTTACAAAAAACAGAAATAAACTAAAACCCTAACCTTCTGTTATTGGATATAGCCCCGAATCTCCAACAATTAAGAAAATAAAAAGGATCGTTAATAAGACATAAGCGTATAGTGTTTACAATTGTCGCCGGTAGGTGGTGTGGAGGTCGCAGCTAAAAAAAATTAGTTTTTAAAATACCTCAACAATGCATCATATGGGAAAATGTTTCGAACAAAGGTTGTAGAAATTTTTTCTTAGGTAGCATTTTGTGTAAAACCGACTAGAAAAAACGAAAATCTTGAAAAAAGCAACAATGCGGCCACTAAAAATTCTAATTTGTTTAAACAAATTTTCAAGGTATATGTATTTCCGAAAGTGCTACGTAGCTGAAATTTTTTTTAGAGGTAGGATTTGTAAAAAAACGAAACAGCTATTATAGAAATTTTGATATTTTAATTTGTTTGGCAGTTAAAAATTCTTCAAGTTTAAACAAAGAGATAACTGTTTAGGTACTACGGGGTGAGTTATAGAGCTGAAACATTTACGCTATTAAGGGTTTAGTCTATGTAAACGAATAAACATTTCAGTGTATCCATGAAAGATTTATTGCGGCCATTAAAAATTATTTAATTTTAAACAATTAGATAAATGTTATTACTCTTCTAGAAGTGCCACAACTTAAAAATTTGGCGGAAATGTGTAGCATTAGTACCCCATAATGGAGAAAGTATAAAATTCTTAAAATTGCAAAGTTTGGGGATTGTTTTAATATATTATTTTTACATAAGGGAAAAACGAAAATCGCTGCGGAGTTGAAATCTTTAGAATTAAAAGAATATTTGTAATGATGAAATATCTGCCTGAAAAATGAATGTTTTTTCAAGGTGAGATGATATGCTTGCAGAATGCAAGCACCTTCTACTAGTGTATTATATATATGTTATATCCTCCTCCTCCTCTGTAAGGAACGTCTATATATAATGATATATATACACGTAGAATTTCTAAATAAAAAATAAATTTCAATCAACGAATTGAAAGGTTGAAAACTGTCAGAGCCATGTATGCAAGTAGTAATTTTAAGCGTCAGTATTCGTCGAAAATCTCTCGGGAAAATAAACGTCGACTTAAAAAAAATAAACGCCGATTTAAAAAAATAAACGTCGAATTCTACCAGGCATATTTATAAGTCATGAATAGTCAGTTTGAAATTTTTCATCGTTCTAGCTCATACGGAAGTAAGAAATGTGTAACACACATCAGTGCGGTTATAATTAATATAGAGAGATATATCCTATCTTTGCTATAATTCAAAAAGTTAGTTTGGGTGTTGGTTTGTATGTTTGTCCGGCTATACAAATCACACGGTTGATCCTAGAGCCACCAAACTTAGCTTGCTATCTAATAGGAGCAATAGGAAGAGCGTAGGGTCCACAGAATAGCGTTTCCATAACATTATCGTGGGAGTAATACGGGAATAGGTGTAGCCATTTTGTAATTTGAACATTAAAATATGAATTACCTAGAGTCATAAAATATATACTGATTTACTCCTAATAGTATAAGTGATATTATTCAGGTCGTACAATTGCGTCTCTTGATCGAAAATGATCAAAAATTAAATTTGAGTACGAAAATTGCATGGACTTTAAGGCAATTTCACGGAATATCACCATAGTTACTTCTAATTGATGCAAAATCATCTGTAAAATATGATTTAAATCTATCAATAACAGTCCTTTTTAATCGCATTTTTTATTAATCGCTTATGTATTCGGTTTCTCTGTCCGTCCGTCTGTTAGGACAATAGCTCCGGAATCCTACAACTCGGAGAAAATAAATTTTCAGAGTAGATTGGTCTGTATGAGAACTGCGCACGCGGCACAAACATCGTGTATCATGCACCAGGTACTTGGGAATAATCGGCGTCCCTTCCCAAGCACTTACTTAGTTGAACCTCTAACTCGCAAAGGAAAAGCGTGAAATCCGTGGAGAGCATTATAAATTTGCAATGTCATATTTGCCGGTCAAATTAGACGGGCATTTACAGATTGTGTTAAAATTAAGGTACTTCCCATTCTTCGTTCTTTTCACTCACCTCTCTCCCTCATATTCTCCCTCTCCCCTATTCTTTCACTCACCCTCCTATTCTTCCTCTCTCTCCTATTCTCTCTCTCTTTTATTCTCCCTCTCTCTCTTATTCTCCCTCTTATTCTCCATCCTATTTCCCTTCTCTCCCTCCTATTTAACTCTCACCCATCTATTTTTCCACTCACCCTTTTTCCCTCTCTTCCCCTTCTCCATTTCTCTCTCCCTCATATTCTTGTCCCTCTCCTTTCCTTCCTTCCTCCCATTCTCCTCACCTCTTCCCTTCCATTCTTCCTCGCTTTCTATATCTTAATCACCTCTCAAAAATATCTCTCAGCGTGATATAAGTAAATGCAAATCGTCCATACAAAATGAATATTTATTTGTTAAACATGACGCTAGACAACTTTTATATGCCGAAAATATTTTAACCCTCAGGAACAAACTATAAAGTGATTTTTATATATTTTTAATGTTTCAGTCCATACTTAATATTGACTTATTAAATTCAAATTGATACATTTTATTGTTTTGCCTTTAGTCAAAATTAAAAACTTACTCAGCGTTCGCCGAAAATTTACTCAAAATCTTTGTAAAAATTCAGCAATCTCTATATCTGGCTTGGGAACCCACATTAATAAATGAACAGTAGAATATTAATTTATGTTCGTTACCTTCGTATTGTTTATCGTAACCAAGGTAATGTTTACTCTTCAAAATAGCGTCAAAATTTCTTGAACATGTGGGCAGATGTCACGTGAGTTTATAATCCCAGTAGACCATGCGGAATTGCAAGAAACCGGCAACAATATACATCACCATGACGATGATAGATTTTCGCGTAAAAAAACGTCAAATTTTCGCGTTAATAACTAATATGTGGAACGATTGGACGCGTATTAAAAAATCTACGGCAATAATATGAAACTTCTTTGTTTTAAGTGCTCGTTATTTACAGTCTCGAATTCCTACGATGATTTTCTATAATTATAATATGCAAATGTTTATCGTGCTGCGCTCATCCCCGTATTAACCAAATGGATAAAATAAACGCTATTTTAATCGAACACATTACTTAAATGCAAACGGCGAGAAGTCTAATAATTAAAAGTATGACTGCCATGTAATTTCTGAAAGTTTTATTGAAAAATAATGGACAGTTTTTCAGTTAGAAGCTTTTTTGATATTCTGTCAGTAAATCGACCTGCTATCTTAAAGAGCGACCGGATTTCTTAGCTCTTTATTTAAATAGATTTTTAAATTAGTTGAAATTGATATAGGAGCTTAGAACAAATATTTTACAGCTAAAAGACTGAGTTTTATATTTTGTAATACAAAATTCAAATCCTTGCCGAATGAGAGCGAGCAATTGTTTTTAATAAAAAATCTGATGTGGCCACCACATGACTTTCTCCATACCTGTCATTATTCTAAAAATTCGGAATGGGATAAATGATAATAAATATTTTAAGGAACTGCGAGAAAAATTTAGACTTTACAAAGAACAGAAATAAACTCATGCCATAGCCTTCTGATATTAGATATAGTCACGAGGCTCCAACAATTAAGAAAAGAAAAAATAGCTTTACTAACATAAGACGTAACTAAGCGTCAAGTGTTTACAATAGTCGCTGGTAGGTGGCGTGGTGGTGGGAACTAAAAAATATAGTTTTTAAAATATCTCTTAAAGCTTGCATTATATGAGAAAATGCTTCAAAAAAAGTTGTATAAAGTTAAAATTCCAGTAGTATTATACATTAATCAAATATTAAAGCTAATATTAAAAAAACGAATAAGTGACAAGAGTAAACGTCCACTTCCAGTTGACCGATCTTTACCAAAAACTAATCAATTGTTGTCATAAAATTGTTAAATATAAAATTTTGCGTTGACCTGAATAATAGTTTTTAAGTTAGAACACACACTAGGGATACGATATCGAAACGAAAGTATCGATACCGTAATCATATGATGTATCGAATGAAAAGTATCGATACCACAAAAGTATCGTGCCGAAAGTACCGATGTCACTAGAAAATCGAAAGAAAAGTATCTAGTACAAAAGTACTTGGTATCGAAAGGAAATTATCGATGTGAGTAAAGTATGAAACGAAAGTATCGATACCTTACTCATATGTTGTGTCGAATGAAAAGTATCGATACCACAAAAGTATCGGACCGAAAGTACCGATGTCACCAGAAAATCGAAAGAAAAGAATTGAGTACAAAAGTACTTAGTATCGAAAGGATATTACCGATATGAGTAAAGTATCGATACTTTTTTCGTATCCCTAGCATCCACAAAAAAACTTTCACATACACACACACAAACACAGACATCATCGAGAAAATGGTCAAAACGTGTTCAGGGACCTCAAAACGTGTATTTCTGTTGAAATCCTGACATCTACATGATACCGTGCAAGTCACCATTTTGGTGGATGGCAGTGCAGTGCGCCAAGGGTCCATAGTTTTCCTACGCTACCTTTTCCTATTATGGTCTCTTATCGTCATATGGAAAAACGATCCTCTATATCGCTCCGTTCTACAGTCGATCTCGCGAATCTTATCCTCACTGTCCTGCCTTCCGAGATAGGTCGGGCTTCTGATAAGTCCTATTACCTCATTCGCTAGTCCCTCCGACATAATTTTTTTCAGTAGGTTAAATCTAGCCTGTAGCCTACGTTCCTCTAACGATGTCCATTTCAGATTTTCTATTAACGATGTCACGCTTTATTTACTATTGTAATTCCTCTTTACAAATCTAGCTGCCCTGCGCTGAACCTTTTCTATCTCGTTAGTGAGTCCCTTTTCATAGGGATCCCACACAGCTGAAGCATATTCGACCTGCGGTCAAACCAAGGATAAATAACATAATTCTTTCACTTTTTCGGAGCTATTTCGAACTGTTCTCCCTATAAAGGCCAGCTTTTTGTTAGCGGCACCTATCAATCGGCGAATGTGGGTGTCCCACGAGAGATCTCGTTGGATCGTGACTCCGAGAAATTTTATCGAGTATGAAACTGGAATCTCTACTCCGTCCAACGAATAATTAATATCCAACGAGATACTCTTGTTTCTCCAGATGTTGATGACGCAGCTTTTCTCTTGGTTGATCTCTAACTGCCATTCCTTACACCATGCAGAAAAAGCTTCTAGGTCATTTTGGAGATACTGGTGGTCTTCCGGATTGCTTATTTCTCTATAGATGACGGTGTCGTCCGCGAAAAGCATAATTTTACTTCTGACTACTGAGCTGATATCGTTTATATAAATTAGAAATAATAACGAACCAATTACACTACCCTGCGGAACGCCAGAGACAACCTCCTCTAAGTTCGAAGATTTCCCATCTATAACAACCTTCTGCTTCCTATGATTTAAAAATTCACGGATCCAACTGACGATTTTAGAATTAACGCCTAAGGTTTCTAATATCCTCATTAACTTCCTGTGAGGTACCTTATCAAAGGCTTTTCTAAAATCTAAGAAGATGGCATCGACCTGCGTATTCTTTTCTCCGCTTCTCAGTATACAATTCACAAAAAGACCGAGCTCAGTATCATAAGACCTACCTTTCCTGAAGCCGTGTTGACAATCATCTAACAATGAATTATTATCAAGAAATCGCATTATGTTGCTAACGAGTATATGCTCGAGAATCTTACACGATATCGAAGTTAAAGAAATCGGCCTGTAATTTTCTGGGTTCTCCTTGTCGCCGCCCTTATGAATCGGGGTAACGTGCGCTAACCTCCAGTCGCTAGGGACCTCAGAAAATACTATATCGTCTATCAGGCCCCTCCTTATTTCGGGTGCATAATGTATGCAATGGTCGCTGACGGCTGTGAATGCTTTTACAAAATGACCGTTTAACAGGTTGGCTTTCTCTACGCTATCATGAATAACGGCAACCGAGTCAATCGATTCTTTTCATGAAAACAATACTTTCCCCTATACCAACTACATATGGAGAAAGTAAAAAAGAGGGGAAATTTTCCTGTTTTTAACAATGGAAAATCTTAACTGCCATGGCAAAGAGTTTACTGCTTTTAAATGGGAAATATTTTATTACAAGACATTGATATAATGCTTTTGAAGGGAATTTTTAGGCTACTTGCACAACTACCCGGCGTTGCGCGTGGGGGAGGGGTGCACATAGAGTTATAAATATATTTTTTTAATTTCTAACAATAGTCTAACTAAAACATGCTAAGCTTCTATCTGTTCCCGTTTGGAAAAGAGTTTTGAATTGCTTCTTGTCGTAATCTCTGTTTTTCTATGCGTCTCCCTGTGAGTTCTGATGTTTCTGATGCTCTCGAAGCAGCCTTTCTTTGCGCATCTGATTTTCTATCAGTTAAACGTGGCTATTTTGGGTGGCATTGCAAATCTAAAAACCAATTAAGTATTGCTATTAATATGAAAACAAACTAACCCCAACAATTAGAAGTAACTATGGTGATATTCTTTGAAATTGACTAAAAATCCATGCAATTTTCGTACTCAAATGTAATTTTTGATTGTTTTTTATCAAGAGACATATTTTAATGTTCAAATTACAAAACGACTACACATATTCGCGTATTACTCCCGTGTTAATGTTATGGAAATGCTATTCTTTGGATCCCATGAGTTTTAATACCCACCTATGCTCTTCCTTTTGGTTCAATTAGATAGCATGCCAAGTTTGGTGGCTCTAGGATCAACCCTGTGTATTTGTATAGCCGGACAAACATACGAACCAACAGCCAAAAAAACTTTCCGAATAGATATTCGGAGACCGACGATCTCATACACAGATGTATACTTATGATTACGTCATAATCCCAAAACAAGCGTCAAGCGTAGTGTTTACAGTAGTCGCCGGTGATGTGGTGGTGGCAGCTAAAAACATTAGTTTTTAAAATATTTCTTCAACAATACATTCTATGGGCAATTGTTTCAAACAAAGGCTGTAGAAAATTTAATTACCTACAACTTTTATTCCAAAATGTTTTTACATTTATCGAATATTAAAGCAAATGTTAAAAAAACCGGATAAGTAACTGGAGTAAACACCCACTTTTGTTTGGTCGATTTTTACCAAAAACTAATCAGCAAGTCTTCCTATAACAAAAATGTCAAATATAAAATTTCACGCTGATCTGATTAGTTAGAGTTAGTTAGTTAGAGCATCCACAAAATCCCGGTCACAGAAACACTGACACACACGAACACAGACACACACACAGACATTATCGAGAAATATAGCTGAAACGTGTTTAGGGAACCTTAAAATGTGTATTTCCTTTGAAATGTCGAATTCCATTTGTTTCATGAAAACAATGCTTTCTCCATACTTCGTATATGGAGAAAGTAAAAACGGATGTGACAAGAGTAAACGCCCACTTCCGGTTGACCAATTTTTACCAAAAGCTAATCAACTCTTGTCCCTTTAACAAATTTATCAAATATAAAATTTCGCAATCGAAATCGATTTTTTTCATGAAACAGTAATACATATGGATAAAGTAAAAAGAGATACTGTACGTAGATCTCACACACAAGACCAGATTTTCTTCGGATCGTTCGCATGACCCTCATTTGTCCCGTATTTTAATAAAGACTTTCTTTACGTGTCCCGTATCTTCAACACCAAAATCTAGCAGCCAAATGCATTGTTGATGTCCATGAAACGCCTGTATAATGCAAGCACCGACTATCCATAGAATTAAACTTTCAGATCTCAAAATTACATTTTACTAAAGAATAAATAATTTAACATCGAGAGGCATTAGAAGATTTTAAATAGTGTGTCTAATTATAATGAACCCTTTGCTTGTATTCTGGTTTATTGATCGCTCGCAGCGCTTGCAAATGCAGAATCGTGTGAAATGGGAAAGTGGATAGGGAGAACGTTCGTTCGAACAGTGTTCAGGGTCTTGTTTTCACCTGGCCCTGAAAGGTATTAAGCCAACCATACTCTTATGGCACGAGTTAGAAACCATTAGAATCCATACATGAACGGTTGCATTTCACGCAACGTTTTCTCTTCTTGAGTTTCGATAATCACCCCAGGGCAATTTTCTGAAGAATACTCCCTCGTGATTCATCATTTACATTTGGTGCCGCGTCATATTTTATGGGAAACTGCACGAAATTAACATCAAAATGAGGGAATTATTAAATACATTCTTATAATGGTAATTACACAGAGAAATAAACAAATTTTCAGTATGAAAATCATTTCTTCCCATTGAAAATACCTTTCTATAGTGAATTTGAAAGTAGCCTTGTCTTAGTGTAAATACAACAACATAAAGTTGTAGATGTAAAATGTACTGATCGTGTGTAAGTTAAATACATAATGTAGAATATTAATGATAGTATGCGACTTTTACTGCGCACTCACAATAGTAAGTTTCTGAAGCATTTTAGCGCATAATTTGTAGCAGATATTCGATAAAACTATCAGTTTAAACTCTATCAAATCAAACCTTTAAAAATTAATTCTAATAATATATTGTCAAGTAATTCTTGTTCCTTAATATATTCAAATTATTATCTTGGTAATTTTTGTTATTCAAAAACCTGAAATCAATTCCACGCTAGTCGTACCTGCTGTGGCCTTTCGACCTCACAACAAGCGTAGTACCTACTCGCACTGTTTGTGTCCTAGCGTTATCCGGATAATGAAGGAAGTGCGGATAGTTATAACTTTGGATATGAGCCAGCTAATGCCAAAATTAGCCACTTTTGGACATTAACCGTACCATTATATATATAAGCAAATGTCTCATATTCTGTGTTTAATTCTATATCTCTGCGACGATCATTTAACTCGTTTGATTTCATCATTTTCTTTTAAGGACTCTTCAGAATCTTCGGGAGGATCCTACTTTCAAGTATTCTTACATACAAAGTTATATGAGAGCTCTTCCCTATTTTATGGGCATGATCATTGGATATCTCGTTCACGAGGCACAAAAAACAAAAGCCAAGATTCCTGAGGTATGTTTTCACGATTAATATTATTTCCGATTGAATAACACATAGCAGCTTTTATTTATTTTTCTTTTTGTAACCCTTAAATCTTTCGAATTAACATATCATTTATTCGGTGACGAGAATTTAAATGGCGAAATATTCCCTTTCTTGATGTTCAAACGACATAAGTGTGTCTTACGCAGCAGATGAAGGGTAACCACCTCAGCAATACGCACTAAAAGCCCACGTATGACTACATTATGGAAGTCAAAAAGATAGGAGCAATGCACACTAAGCACCCAGAATACATTAGTCGCCTATCTCGGCAGAAGGCCCAATCAGTGTCTTGCGTGGAGGCAAACAGAGGGGACCCAGACGATTCGAGGGACAAAATTATTATCCTAGAGGAGAATCTAAGCACCGGGAGTTTCCTGTTCCACTAGCATGTGATAATTTCAAATCCCGTGCTTTATATATCGAGACAAGTCAAATTGAATGATCCCGAATGCATTTTATATTCACCACTTTGTAGTGTTTCGACTTTTCTGGAATCAGCCATGTTTCGATCACCTCAGTCTTGCTGGAAGGAAGTCGACTTCCGGAAGTATATTTTTGGCGAGACAAGTGAAAAAGTGCGTTTCTCTTCTAAAGAATATTGTATACTAGCAAGAAAGATGAGAGGGATATACCACTCCGGAGTAGAAAATAAAACAAAAACTAAATTGAGGAAGACAAACAATGTTTTGCGATTTACCTCTTTTTCAAGTGCGATTCGCACGCGATCGAAGGGATAAGGTGATACGAGACAACAGCGAATAAGAAGAAGGCGGTGGCGACAGAATGAAACATATTGTCTCGAATAGCAGTAAAATCGAATGCAAAACAATCTGACATTGAATAAGTATTCCCCTTCGGCTATTTACAACCCGCAGGATATTTCTTCATGGCCAAACTGTAGATTATTAAATAAACAATAAAACATTAGTAACATGAGCGTACTAAATTATGAGCTGAAATAAGACAATACAAGCCACTTAAGAAGTTTCCAGGAATATTATTTACACAAACCAAGAATCGGCAACCCGAAGCCCGCGAAGCGGTAATGAAAAAGTGATCGGGAAAACATCACATGGTCAATTTCCAATTTTTTCAGTAAAACGATGACCTCAAAGCCTTGCTGGTGAAGTTTAAATGCTAGTAAATTATGTAGACTTGATTGTCGATTATAACGGCCCTCCGAAGCGTTCATAATTGCGAATGTGGTCCGCCGTGCAAAAAAGGCTGCCAACCCCTGACATCTATTGATGAAAAAGAAAAATGTGAACGCCTTTTTTAGTAGAAAATATTTGTGCATTGTCACACTTGAAAATTATTCCCAAATCAAACAAGATGGAAAAGTATACTCCATAAATAGAATACACAGAGCTTTCAAAGGCGTTCTTAATGGGAAATACGTATGGAACGGTATCGAAAGATTAGGTGATTCTCGAATTTTTATCCCCGAAACTATAAGTCGTAATTATGCTGTCCCGCGGTTTTTTTTGTGGTAAATGAAGTTCTCTATCCGAATATTTTTTTAATTTATACCTCTCAGATCACAGAAGAGCTAGGGAGAGAAACATATGGATTTTTTTATTGTTTTCCGAGAGAACCGATTTAGCGATCGATGTAAACAAAATATGCAATAAAAAATGAGAAAGGTCTCCAAATGCCGTAATTTAAATTAGTCTCCAAATTCCGTAATTGAAATTAGTCACTTTTTATTGTTTATTTGTACCGTGAAGCTCAATTCCATATAAAAATATGCGATGTTTTGCTCGGGATATTCTAGAATTTTTATCTCCGAAACTATAACTCGTAATGTTGTGGTTTAGCAGACTTTCTTGTAATAAATTATGTTCTTTATCCGAATAATGTTTTTAATCTATACCTTTCAGATCGTATAAGAACCAGGGAGAGAAAAATATGCTACGTAATTGTTGCTTGGCGGATTCCATTTAACGAGATAAGTTTATTAGTATTTATGTAAAGTGGAAGTCCTACTTAAATTAAAATCTATCCAGCGGTTTAGGAGATGAAAGTTACGGCAGACGGACGGACGGACGAGACGTGCCCATAAGGCGTTCTGCTATTATCACTTTGCTGGTAAAGAACGCCTAAAAACTAACTCTTTCCTGTAACTTGATTACGGGATGTTATTGCTGGAAAGGTGTGCACAACAAATTGTTTGCGCATGAAAAATCTAAATTCCGAGTAGAAAATCTAACATATATCTATATAACGCCACCCGTACCCAAAGTTTTCAGAGAATTTCTGAATTATTATGTAAATCTAAACAAAAACTCCTTTGCCGAAGGACTGGCCTCAGTTTATCATAAAGAATAAGCATGTTTTTTCGATCTGGATCATTGGATTAGAGTGATATATATTCACTAGTATAATTGTCTGTTAGAAGTGAATGACGTCTTATGTCAGTAATTAAAATTTGCTTAATCACCGGAATTTTATATATTTTATTATACTTCCAGTAGTGATACCTATCATATTATAAACTACCTTGGTTTTCTAATATAAGTTTTACAATTTATTTTACGATGTCAATATCTAGGTTGAACCTCACTAATCCGGAATTCTGTGGTTTGGAAATATTCCTTGTTCGGAATGCTCCCATAATTTTGACCAATCTGAGAACACACCTCTGGTCATGAAATATGGCGAAGATTACAATTAGATTTTCCCCTTTTTTTCCCCAAAGCTTAAGAAAGGATTTTTTAAATGTAAAAAAGTCCGTGCGAGATGATTGTACTCACCTTGAATAATGCAGGTGCCACCAACTCCGGTTTTTCCATATTTTTAACAGACTATGGCCACTTGTGCAATGCTGGATTTTTATAACCGGTTTTTATAATATTCTGAGTTCCCATGCTTCATTTGCCCATATGCTTGTGTTAAAAGTAAAACTGTGGCTTAGGTTGTGTGCAAAGTACAGTCATTTTATACTAACTACGCGTAGTGAGGAAAATTCTATAATCTGGAACGTCTCCAATCCAGAGTTAAGTGGATTGCCTATTATCGATTATAGTTTGTTAGAATAAATATTCAAGCAGCCAAGTATGTAAAATATTTAGGAGTAACCATTTGTCGAGATCCTTCGTGGAACATGCACATTTGTCGAGGTATAGGTGCGGCCAACAAGAAACTGACTTTCATAGGTAGAATGGAACACTACAGAAAAAGTACGCGAAACATGTTACTTATCACTGGTTAGACCTCAAGTGGAATACGCCTCATGCATATGGGATCCGTGCGAGAAGGGACAATTAGAAAGAGTGCAGCGCAGAGCAGCCAGATTTGTAAAACAAAAGTAAGAACATAAGGAAAGCGTCACCTCATTATTGAGGGATTTGAACAGGGTACCACTGGAGGATCGTAGATTGAACTCAAGGTTGCGGCTTCTGGAGAAATATAGATTGGAATGTCTAAAAGACGAGGTTGTAGGAATAATTGAAGCACCAACGTATATAGGTAGGAACGATCGTGACGATAAGATACGTGAGATCGATTGTAGGACGGAGCGTTATCTAGGCTCGTTCTTTCCGAGGACAATACGAGATCACTATAGAAAATTTCATCCTGCGATAGACAATCTTAAGGTAGGTTTTGGCGCATTGCACCCCCTGGCACCCACCAATTAGGTGAATTGCAAGGTAACATGTAGATGTAGATGGTCCATAGATGACGGGAAAGGGAGATTACTTGGCGAGTTCAAACGCGCCATGAAAACGATTGTTTTTCATTGTTAAAGCCTTGAAAAGTTCTTGCTTCAGATATGAAATAAATTTGTAGCTAATTAGGAACTTATTCAGTATTCTTGTCTGAAAATATAATTGTCTTTATTTTTAACGTCAGTACATTCGAGTACCAAGCTATTATCTCGACTGTGACTATTTTTAAAATAGTATCTGGCACAATATTTATCGAAATTCAATTGACAATGATGATTGAGTTATTCGCGGTAATTTCTGAAATCCTTTCCACAGAATGCATAATGACAGGATGAGACTAGCTTTTATTGTGATAGGAATACGAAAGTGAAACTATTTTGTAATGTGACGCTTAATCTATGAAGACTAGTGCACCATCAGACGAAATCTTTGGTGACATTGTTACAAAGGCTGTGATGGAAGGCGTAGGGAACGTTTTAGGATTTCTTCTAGTTAAATGTTGCACTATGTAAGCAAAGGGGCACAAATTTTGAAGGTTATCAAAGTTTATGTAAATATAGTTATTTTAAATAATTATTACGGCAGAGTAATTTTCATCTATATTTTTTCGAAAACGCTGTAATCAGTTAAAAAGATAATTATCAATCTCACTTATGACTAAAATCAAATTGACCTGTTATCTCTCTTTAAAACCATAAACGAGTCGGGGGTGGTCAAAATTGGAAATCTATGGTTTTACACCGAGAAATGAAAGTCTGTCACAGCAACATGCACAGCTGTGCCAAACAGGTACTTCAACAATCACCAAAATTCTAGGAGTCTCCAGTATGTGATTCTACACAAATTTATTTATATCAACCCATGTTGAAATTTAATTGCAATAACAAACTATATATACTCAAAAATTTTAGAAGGCTTTGGATACAATATCCAGTTGGTGCGTTAGTTGGGATCTAAAATTATACCCTTCGAAAGATTCCGTTGATAGTCAACTACAAATGAAATGGCTGTGATTTATCGAGGGTTGATTGTATCAAAGATCTTGGCGTTATTGTCGACGCAGAGCTCAATCACCAAAATAAAAAACAAGGCGATGTGACTTTTAGGTCTGCTTTATGGATTCGCAGGTATAATAGACCCCCACGCCCTGCGTACCTATTTCTGCAGCATCGTCCTACCGACTATTACTTGCTGTTCTCCCATATGGGCAATGTCAGCCACGTCGAATCTTTCCTCTCTTGATAGGATGCTTAATTTCTTTCTTCATATTCTCAGAGTCCGAATTCCTTCTCTCCGTAACGCCTCCAATAGCGATGTTCTGTCTTCAATTTCCCTCGAGTCTCTTACTGTTCTTAGAGAAAAAAGTGATCTTTCATTACTTTACAATGTACTGAATGCAAACATTGACTGTCCTATACTTCTCTTCCTTTTTAACTTACACATACCAAACAGATCTACTCCACTTTCCTGACTCCTTAATCTCAGTAAATCTAGGCTGTCGGTAATCAAACGCTCACTTTTCTTCCGGCTCCTTCCTCTTCTTAACTCATTACCTCCAATTTCAGATGTATTCAATCAACCTTTAAAAACCTTTATCTCCTCTCTGTCTCCTCCCCTTTAGTTTAGTTTATTTTATTTTACTTTTGTTTGTTATTAATTAATTTTATTATATATATATATATATATATATATGTATATATATATATAACAGCTTACGGAAAAGGAAAGGTAAAATGGATATATGGATGTCAACAAGGTGTTGGGATGAGGAAACCCAGTGAGCACTCACCAATCAGACGACTTCAGGTTGGCGAGGCCCCGGGGATGTCGAAGCGACACACGTAAAAGAACACTAAAACACAGAAACATCACAAACGTAGAAGCTTTCGGAATTGTTCCTTCATCAGCTACAGTTTCCTCATCCCAACACCTTGTTGACATCCATTTATATATATATATATATATATATAAATCAATAAATAAATTTCATTAATTCTTATTTTACTTTTAACTTAATACTTAATCTACATTAATGAAAGGCGTCGTGTGTGAGTGGGCAGCATTTCTCCAAAACCAAGAAACTTAAAACCTGGTACACTTACTAATGGGAGGATGTGCACCTCAGGGCCAGAAGTTTGATTTTTGGAGGAATGGGGGCAGCGGAAGGGGGGGGGGCATAAAAAATCATATCCTACAGCATTTCTCAAAAACCAAGAAACTTAGAGGCTTTAAACTTAGTCCAATTACTAAAGAGACCTCGAGGATGTGCACCTCAGGGCCAGAAGTTTTGGAGGAATGGGGGCAGCGGAGGGGGGGTTCGATACATATCATGTCCTATAGCATTTCTCAAAAACCAAGAAACTTAGAGGCTTTAAACTTAGTCCAATTACTAAAGAGACCTCGAGGATGTGCACCTCAGGGCCAGAAGTTTTGGAGGAATGGGGGCAGCGGAGGGGGGGTTCGATACATATCATGTCCTATAGCATTTCTCAAAAACCAAGAAACTTAGAGATCTAAAACTTGGTACATTTACGAAAGAGACCTTGAGGATGTGCAATTCGGTGCCAGGATTTTTATTTTTGTGGGGTGAGGGAAAGGGAGGAGGTTGCCATACAAATCATAAACTAATAGACTTTAAACTTGGTAGGCCTGTTAAAAAGGCCTTGAGGGTGTGTCCCTCTGGGCCAGAATATTAATGTTTAGGAGGAGGGGGTGCCATACGAATCATATCCTGACTAGAGGCCCGTTTTATTATTTTGTAAAATTACACAACTTATTTTGAATATTCTTAGCAAAGTATCAAATTTGCATCTATATTTGATTTTTTCGTGCCATTTAAGGGAGAATATTGGTCACTTATCTCGAGAGAACCTTTAATTTGAATGGAAATATTAGCATTAGCATGAAAAATTCGAAACTTTAAATCGGGGGCAAATTCCGGGTAATTATCTAGTTATTGTATAGAATACGACGTATTCTTGCGTATTGACCGTAGTTAATAAATAGTGTTCCGCGTCTTGCGCGATCGTTTGAACGTACTGTTATAATTCGCCATTGATATTTAATAGTCATTCTTGCACCGTGATGATAGCGTAAGCAGGCACGTGGAATTGTTTTTTTGTCTAAGTGAGGGGTTGTTGGGGAAGGGCTGAAGCAAATTCGCTGCGTAATTGGTTGTAATGGTAGAAGTACGAGTGGATTTACGAATTTCGAATCGACGATTCCATCGGTTTTATCATATTCCCCGGTTCGATAATATTTTTTTACATAACGGAAATAGCGAAAGTGCCATGGCACAACTCTCAAAAACAGTCGAGATATAAGTAAAAAAAACACTTTTGCAGAGTTTCTTCTTCCATGACTTGCTACTTGATAGCATTCTCCGTGTATTCCAAGTTAAACACCGACGTAAGAAGTCGGTTTGGCAGACGGAATGCACAAGATTGTAATGCGGTATATCTTTTTTATAATTCATTGAGTTAAATTGTTGTTGCAGCCATCATCATTTCGTTTCACTTCGTTATTAAGTGAATCTCATTTCCACAGATGAGTCGTAGTTAATTTACAAGATAAATCAATCTCCGAACTGTGTGTGACTGCTCGGAGATTTAGATTTCTGACTGACTTCGCAAAGTTTTTGCGGGTACCACTAGATAGTTAAATTTTTTCTTGCGCATGCAACATTTGGAAAATGAAGGGAAATGAATAATCTACGACGAAGAAATGAACGTAAATACCTCTATTTTCTTTACGTATATGCAACGTTTATAAGTGAAAAGAAATGGGTAATTTACGACAAAGGTATTACGTGAACATACAGATTAAATTGCAACTATTCGAGTAAGGTATGTTTTAAGTAATAGTCGATTGTATTATTATTTATAATTGATTAGGAAATTAGTCGGTGAATCAAAAATTCGATATTTCTTTGGCATTGCTACTGGCACTTTAGTTCGTAGACATTATACTAGCCATTAATATTTTCTTTTTTGGCATGGTTGCATAAATCGTAAAGAACGCCTCTGCCTCGCATGTTCGCATGATGTGTGCATCTTTCTTACTCTTTACTTACTCCATACTTAGTAAAGGGGAAAGTATTGTTTTCATGAAAAAATCGATTTCGAGATGTAAATGTAATTCAGAGGTGCACAACTCAAAAGTTGACACGGGCCTAAATCGACCTTGATTGAACCTAGGCGGGCGACGCTATAAAAGTTTTTTACATAAAAAATGTAAGTACACTATTGTAACTTCAGTAATTACCGTAACAACTTTGACACGCAATTTTTATGCGATAAATCTCCATAACAGATTTTACCTGTATTTTTTTCGGAAAAGGAAAGCATCAGCTGAGTTAAATCCTGCCGGGACCGCAGGTCGAATATGCGTCAGCTGTGTGGGATCCCTATGAAAAGGGACTCACTAACGAGATAGAAAAGGAATTACGATAATAAACAAAGCGTAACATCATTAATAGAAAATCTGAAATGGACATCGTTAGAGGAACGTAGGCTGCAGGCTAGATTTAACCTACTGGAAAAATTTAAGTCGGAGGGACTAGCGAATGAGGTAGTAGGACTTATCAGAAGCCCGACGTATCTCGGAAGGCAGGACAGTGAGGATAAGATTCGCGAGATCGACTGTAGAACGGAGCGATATAGAGGATCGTTTTCCCTATGACGATAAGAGACCATAATAGGAAAAGATAACGTAGGAAAACTATGGACCCTTGGTACACTGTACCCCCTGCCATCCACCAAAAAGGTGACTTGCAGGGTATAATGTAGATGTAGAAAAAACGTGTCGGCGGGTCAAATGTGGTCCGCGGGCCGTATGTTGTGCACTCCTGAACGTACTCCTTTATACCAAGTTGTCGGCAAAGCGCTGGCAATGTGACGCGGCTAATCAGAGTTAAAACGATACATATTTAGGTATGTTTTATGATTGAACTTATATTTACAGAGCATTCAAGTGAAAGAATTGCATTTTGGCAATACTTCTTAACGTATTTCCGCAAATGTTTTTGTTTACTTGAACGTGATCTTTGTTTAGCAGCCGGCCCTTTTCTAGCAAATTATCATCACATCTTTCAAACTAGCGCGAATTAAATATCGCATCATTTCAAAATTGAATCACTTTCCAATGAAAGTTCAGGTGACGATGACTTTCTAGTAACTTAGATCTGCATGTTACCCTGCAATTCACCTAATTGGTGGATGACAGGGTGTGCAATGCAGCAAAAACCTACCTAAAGATTGTCTATCGCAGGTTAAAATTTTCTATTGTGATCTCGTATTGTCCTCGGAAAGAACGAGCCTAGATAACGCTCCGTCCTACAATCGATCTCACGTATCTTATCGTCACGATCGTTCCTACCTATATACGTTGGTGCTTCAATTATTCCTACAACCTCGTCTTTTAGACATTCCGATCTATATTTCTCCAGAAGCCGCAACCTTGAGTTCAATCTACGATCCTCCAGTGGTACCCTGTTCAAATCCCTCAATAATGAGGTGACGCTTTCCTTATGTTCGTACTTTTGTTTTCGAATCTGGCTGCTCTGCGCTGCACTCTTTCATCTACATCTACATCTACAGTTTACCCTGCAAGCCACCGCAAGGGTGTGTGGCAGGTGTATTAACACCTAGGGGAAAACTCCAAAATTAGGCCTTGGTTTACGCCCCTACGCGAGGTTACTTTTGATCGCAAGTTTTATTCTGCTCAGCTATCGTTCTAGGGAAAAATGAGCCTTTGTATCTCTCTGTCCTACAGGCTATCTCTCTTATTTTACGAGGATGGTCCATTCTACCGATATAGGTGGGAGTTCTTATTATTTCTTCGACGTCGCTGGAGAAAGTACTCGTTCTAAATCTTTCAAGAAGTTTTAACCTAGCAAGTGATCGGCGCTCAGCTAGTGATTCCCATCCTAAGTCCTGTATCAAGCCTGTAACGCTTTTATTTCTATCATAACAATTTTTGACGAATCTAGCAGCATTTCGCTGCACTTTCTCTAACTCGGCGATTAATCCTTTCTCGTACGGATCCCATATGCTCGACGCATACTCTAGCAGTGGTCTAACTAAAGAAAAGTAACATGTCTCTTTGTCTTTTTCTTCGCTTTTACCTACTATCCGTTTGATGAATCCTAGTTTCTGCTTAGCTTTCCCGGATATATTTCGTATATGTGTGTCCCACGAGAGGTTGCTTGTTAAAATGACACCTAAGTATTTGACGGATTCGGCTAATTTTTGATGTACGCCTTCTATACTGTAATTCATCGCCTCAATTTCTTTGTTTCTCCAGAATCTCATGACGGAACACTTGCCTAAGTTCAGCTCTAATTGCCACTCTTTACACCACTCGAGAATTGCGTGTAGGTCGTTAGAAAGTAATGCTTGATCAGCAGGGCTGTTAATCTCTCTGTAAACTACCGTATCATCCGCGAATAACTTGATTTTACTTGTAATAACATTATCTAAGTCATTTATGTATATAAGGAATAATAAGGGACCTATGACACTTCCCTGTGGAATGCCGGAGGACACGCTGACCGAATCTGATTTAAATCCATCTATGACTACCATTTGTTCTCGATCATTGAGAAAGTCCCTGATCCACTCGATTATCTTTCAATTTATTCCACAGGCTTGTAATTTTTTCAATAACTTAATATGAGGGACTTTATCGAATGCCTTCTTGAAGTCAAGAAAAACCGCGTCTAGCTGGGTCTTTCGATCACCGGATCGTAGTATATCATGTGCAAACAGAGTGAGCTGAGTTTCACAAGATCTTGCCTTCCTAAAACCGTGCTGATATTTACTGAGCAAGTCCTGGCTATCTAAGAAGTCCATCACAGAACTAACGATGATGTGCTCTAGAATCTTGAAAGATATTGAGGTTAGCGATATCGGCCTGTAGTTTTCTCGGTCGTATTTTTTCCCGCCTTTATGTAGCGGAGTTATAAACGCTAATTTCCATTCCTTAGGTATAACGCCATGACTAAGTGACTTACTGAAAACTGTTTCGAGATAAGGTGCTATTTCTAGCGCTAATTCCTTTAATACTCTAGCTGGTATCTCTTCCGGTCCCGGGGATTTATTTGCATTGATGATTTTGAGCTGTTCTGCTATACCTTTCGCTGATATAAGTATATCGTTCATCTTCTCTTCGCTTGGTTCGGGTGGATCGTCCTTCCTTTTCTCCACTTCGGTCGTAAATACGATTTGAAAAAATGAGTTTAACAAGTTTCCTTTATCAATGCTATCGTAAACTACCTCTCCTCTGTCGTTTCTTAATGGTGCTACGGTTGGGCGTCGATCTTGAACTTCTCTAACATAAGACCAAAAGATTTTGGGATTTTCGTTTAGATGTTCACAGAGAATCTTTTTCTTAAAGTTCATTAATGCCTTGCGCATAATATTTTTAGTCCAAGTCCGACAATTTCTGTACTTGTTTGAAATTGTATTTATCACCTCCTGTGACTTATTATTTTTGGCGCATTTAAGTTTTGAGTGAAGCTTTCTTTGTCGCCTGAGAGCACATCTAACCTGCCAATTATACCACCTAGGTGCTCCATTATCGGTAATATATTTACTTGGTATGTTCTGTTCTAATTACTGATAAGAAAGCTTTCCAAGTTTCCTCAACGTTCTTCGTGCTTTCTAATTTTCTGAAAGTTGCGTAATCTTTAATAAGTCTTTCTAATTGAATTATATGTCCCTTCTCGTACGGATTCCATATGCATGAGGCGTATTCCACTTGAGGTCTAACCAGTGATAAGTAACATGTTTCGCGTACTTTTTTTGTAGTGTTCCGTACTATTCTACCTATGAAAGCCAGTTTCTTGTTGGCCGCACCTATACCTCGACAAATGTGCATGTCCCATGAAGGATCTCGACAAATGGTTACTCCTAAATATTTTACATACTCGGCTGCTTGAATATTTATTCCATCTAATTTAATACTCGAAACCTACTTCTATGTTCTTACTTTTCCAGAATGTAACTGCGGCAAATTTAGTGTAATTAATCTCAATTTTCCATTCTTTGCACGCAGCGACTGATGGTCCTCCTGATTTTTTATTTCTTTATATAGAACGGTATCATCGGCAAAAAGTCTAATTTTACTACAAACTACCGAGCAGATACCATTCACATAAATTAAGAAAAGTATAGGGCCCAATACACTTCCCTGAGGAACACCCGCCGCAACTTTAACGGGGGACGAATATTTCCCATCGATGACAACTATCTGGTCTCCATTCGATAGGAAATATCTAACCCAACTGGCAACTTTCGGATTGATACCATATTGTCCTAACTTTGCAATTAATTTCTTATGAGATACTTTATCAAACGGCTTTCTGAAGTCAATGAATATGGCATCGACCTGAGTACTTTTCTCTCCGCATCGCAACAAATCATCCACGAACAGGTCGAGCTGCGTTTCCCATGATTTACCTCTCCGGAATCCGTGCTGGCATCCGCTAAGCAATGAGTGACTATCTAAATAGCGCATTACAGAACTAAAGATTATGTGCTCAAGTATCTTGAACGATAATGAATTTAAGGAAATTGGCCTATAAGTTACGGGGTTCTATTTGTCGCCGCCCTTATGGATGGGCGTAACGAGTGCCACCTGCCAATCTTTAGGAAAGACACCTTCCGTAATGGATTTCTCGAATATAATTTTAAAATACGGCGCGATTTCATAAGCTAACTCTTTCAATACTCGCGCGGGTATTTCCTCCGGCCCAGGAGATTTATTTGGTTTAACTGAATGAAGTTGGAGCGCGATACCATTTTCGGAAAATATCAAATCATCCATCGAGTCGCCCTAATGCATAGGAATATGGGTTTCACATTCATCGTCATTAGGAGTAAAAGCTTTCTGAAAGTGTTTATCTAATAGGTTTGCTTTTTCCACACTATCGTGAACTACATTTCCCATTTCCGATCTCAACACAAATAACGTAATAAGTTGATAAATATAATAAAAAATGTAATAAAAATAAATAAGGAAAGAAATACTGTTTCAGCTTAACACAACAATACGGCTACTGCTAAACTACTGCTACTACTCAGGTGTCACTTGCAGGCTTAAGTTGCCGTCATATCAAATCAAATCATTGTCACGAGCCACTTTGGTATAAAAACTCCCTAACGATTAAAATTAATGTTTAGCCTTGAAGTAACGTTGCTTCGTTGCTACATCATCTACATCTACATATTACCCTGCAAGTCACCTTGACGGTGGATGGCAGGGTTAGTCTAGGTGCCGAATCATTTTTCATTTCCAGAATTTAATTAGGATTTGAGGTAAGACTATTAATCCAGCGCTGAATAATTAAGTCTAATTTTATCTCCATATATTTTATATTAAATAAAGAGAACATTTAGTACAGTGATGAAATATATCAAATGATACAAAGTAAACTATAAGATAGTTCTTTTTTGACGGCTAAAATTTTATTGCGATAATTACATCATTAATGATTTTCCTTTATTAGTCCTTAATTAGCATTAACGAATGTCTAAAAGCCTTTAAGCTGAACTAGCAAATTCTTTTTTTAAAGAATGTTTCTCGGCAAAAGCAACAGCATATTGTTCGGATTTCAAGAAGTAAGGCATAATTTACTGTCTAAATTCGCGAAAAATATATTTGTCAATGACACGATTGGAAGAATTACTATACGAAATAAAAACTACCTAGAGTTGGAAATACCAGCTTACGATATTTGAGATTAAAAATATACTAAGTTTCAGTGTGGTAGAACAACAATAATGTTCTAGTGAACGATATGCAAGGTGCTAATTTGGTTTAATTATCAAGATTCAATTATTAAAAGCCGTGAATCAGAGGGAAAACTCAGAGATTTGGCTGTGCTCAGCATCGAATGGGACATAACAAGGAGACTCGATTTTGAAACCTTTGTAACTTTTCTAAGGAAAGGTCTCAAAAGAAATTCTTCCAAGCTTAATTTTGCATAATTAATGCGGCATAATTACGTGCTTTTCATTTATATGATGGCAAGATCATCTGCCTTCTTTGTTTTGCTGATATATTATTAAATATTAAAAGGTTGCTTCTTTTTAGTTACAATTTTCAGGCCATTACTGTGCTTAAATTGGCCAATGGAAAATTATTTTTTATAATAAATTGCAATAGCAATATATCATATTTCTACATCTACATCTACATTATACCCTGCAAGTCACCTTTTCGGTGGATGGCAGGGGGTGCAGTGCACCAAGTGTCCATAGTTTTTCTACGTCATCTTTTTCTATTATGGTCTCTTATCGTCCTAGGGAAAAACGATCCTCTATATCGCTCCGTTCTACAATCAATCTCGCGAATCTTATCATCACTGTCCTGCCTTCCGAAATACGTCGGGCTTCTGATAAGTCCTACTACCTCATTCGCTAGTCCCTCCGACATAAATTTTTCCAGTAGTTTAGTTCTAGCCTGCAGCCTACGTTCCTCTAACGATGTCCATTTCAGATTTTCTATTAATGATGTTACGCTTTGTTTACTATCGTAATTCCTCTTTACAAATCTAGCTGCCCTGCGCTGAACCCTTTCTATCTCGTTAGTGAGTCCCTTTTCGTAAGGATCCCACACAGCTGAAGCATATTCGACCTGCGGTCGAACCAAGGATAAATAGCATAATTATTTCACTTTTTCGGAGCTATTTCGAACTATTCTCCCTATAAAGGCCAGCTTTTTGTTAGCGGCACCTATCAATCGGCGAATGTGGGTGTCCCACGAGAGATCACGATGGATCGTGACTCCGAGGTATTTAATCGAGTCTGAAACTGGAATCTCTACTCCGTCCAACGAATAATTATTATTCAACGAGATACTCTTGGTTCTCCAGAAGTTGATGACGCAGCTTTTCTTTTGGTTTATCTCTAACTGCCATTCCTTACACCATGCAGAAATAGCTTCTAGGTCATTTTGGAGATACTGGTGGTCTTCCGGATTGCTTATTTCTCTATAGATGACGGTGTCGTCCGCGAAAAGCATAATTTTACTTCTGACTACTGAGCTGATATCGTTTATATAAATTAGAAATAATAACGGACCAATTACACTACCCTGTGGAACGCCAGAGACAACCTCCACTAAGTTAGAAGATTTCCCATCTATAACAACCATCTGCTTCCTATGATTTAAAAACTCACGGATCCAACTAACGATTTTAGAATTTACGCCTAAGGTTTCTAATTTCGTTATTAACTTCCTGTGAGGTACCTTATCAAAGGCTTTCCTAAAATCTAAGAAGATGGCATCGACCTGCGTATTCTTTTCTCCGCTTCTCAGTAAACAATTAACAAAAAGACCGAGCTGAGTATCACATGACCTGCCTTTCCTGAAGCCGTGTTGACAATCATCTAACAATAAATTACTATCAAGAAATCGCATTATGTTGCTAACGAGTATATGCTCGAGAATCTTACACGATATCGAAGTTAAAGAAATCGGCCTGTAATTTTCTGGGTTCTCCTTGTCTCCGCCCTTATGAATTGGGGTAACGTGCGCTAACCTCCAGTCGCTAGGGACCTCTGCGCGAGAAATGGATTTCTCGAAGATTATCCGAAGAAAAGGTACTATTTCTTCAGCTAATTCTTTTAAAACTAGAGCAGGAATTTCTTCGGGGCCAGTGGCTTTGTTATGTCGGATGGAACTTAATTGCTTTGCTATTCCCACCTCAGATAATACTATATCGTCCATCAGCCCTCCCCCCCTTATTGCGGGTGCAACATGTACGCAATGGTCGCTGACGGCTGTGAATGCTTTTACAAAATGACCGTTTAACAGGTTGGCTTTCTCTACGCTATCATGAATAACGTCACCCGAGTCATTACGCAGGGAAGGTATTGTAGGGCCTCTACCTTGGACCTCTCTCACATAGGACCAAAACGCTTTAGGGTCCTCCTTCAAATAATTATTTAATACCTTATTCCGGAAGTTAGTAAAAGCCTCGCGCATAGTAGTTCTCGCTTTAGCGCGGGATTCCTTATGCGTCTTAACTTTAGTTGCTCTATATTCATCGGATGATGTAGACGGCATATTTTTTATTTTCGCGTGGCATATTCTCTGACGCCTAAGCGCACTCCTAACTTGCTTATTGTACCAACGTGGCTCTTTATTGTCGACCTTCGATTTAATTGGAATGTACTTATCGATACTCTCTAGCATTATATCCTTGAATAGTTTCCATGACGACTCAGCACCTGATCGTTCGGTCATATCACGGAAGCCAGGTAGTATTTCTCGTAGGCGCGACCTGAAGCTTGAAAAGTTTGCCCTAGCAAATATATAAAACTTTCTTTGAGGCTTGGGGTGCCTATCGATTTTCAACTTACACTCTGCATATACGGCCTGATGATCACTTATCCCATCTTCAATGGTGACTTTGTTTATTCTTTCTGGGACGTTAGTTGCTAATAAATCTAATATGTTTCCCAATCGCGTTGGCTTTCTGACTAATTGAAGGAGAGAGTGCTCGCAGAATGTTTCGATTAATGCCTCACAGGATTCGCGTTCTTTACCTCTAGATTCGAAACATAGATTTTCCCAATCAATTGAGTGTAAGTTAAAGTCACCACCGACTATAACGATACCATCTTGATTTATCAGTCTAAGCTTTGATAATTGTTTCTCGAGACTTAAAATACAATCTACACCAGCGTTAGGTGTCCTGTAAAACGAGCATATGAACACCTTTTTGGAGCCATCTTTACCTACCAAACACTCTCGATATCCTCGTCACTTATCGGAATCTCACTGCTATCGTACTTATCGCTAACCGCTATGAAAACTCCCCCGCCCGATCTATTAGCGCGATCTTTTCTATAGACACGATAGTCTCTAGGAAATATCTCCTGACTCTGAATTTCATCCGTTAACCAACTTTCTGTGCCTATCACGACGTCGGCATGCAGACTGCGAATAACATGCGCGAACTCAGCAATTTTCCTACGGATGCTGCGACAGTTCAGTACGACGACGTTTAATTTCTCACTATCACTTCGCATGCTAATCTCACCCTTGACTTTCTCTTCCACTCTAAAACTACATGCGCTCCCACCACAATCACTTCCACGACTGTATGGCGTCGCATCAAAATTGGAATTGCGACCCGTCGCGCCCTTAACGGAACATTCTATCAATGACCTATCGCGAAATTGGTGCTGCATGTCACGCTCGGTGTATATTCTATCATTAGATAATCTTTCGGGATTCTTATTTTCTACAAATGCATCGATTATCCCCTGACCCAAAACTGACCTACACCCTGCCCTACTCTCTAGCCTAAAAAATCCCTACTGTGCTCGAGAATCCTACTCGCTACTCTCTGAGCCGATTCGGGCGTGTAGTGAACACCAGAGTGATCCAGTGGTGCCCTGCACGATTCGATATTCGGTCGTAGGTCGACGAAGTCCACTCCCAAGTCCCGACAGAAATTCCACAGCCTTCGGTTCAGACCTTCAACTCTACTCCAAACCTCAGAACCGCGGTCAATCCTAGGGACTATACTGCAGACAGTAAGCCGCACATCGGAACCCGACTCCTCTCGGACACGAGCAACCTCAGAGGCCAAGTCCTTAAAAGAACTTAAAATCTCCTCGGACCCGCGCTTCGAGGCGTCGTTAGTCCCAACATGGGCCACCACCCGCAGCCGAGAGCAACCTGTCGCCACTACCGCTTCTCTCACCGTGTTGGTCACTTGCGGCACCGTGCCTCCTGATATACATCTGGAGAAGACCCGCTCTTCAACTCCCTCCCGGCGGGCACTGGATAACAGGGGTGCCATTACACGCCGAACGTTAGAGCTACCTAACACTAACAACCCTCCCTTCCCAACCCGACTCCCCTTGGGCCCGGCCTCCATCGAAGAGACGGGAGTGGGTACGGGCGCAATGGCCGTGGAGTCGTCCTCCGACAACACCTCGAACCTATTACTGACAGGAAGCGAGTCCGCCGAAGCATTCCCAACTCCCTGCCTCCGCAGCACCACCCCACGATCTCCCCGAGTGGACACCACTCTCCACTCATCGGATTTCCCAGCCCGAGGACCCTCAGCCCGCGGTAAGGAGTCAGAGTCAACCCCGATCACTCTACCGGCTGCCGCACCCAGGCGAACCCGGGCCGCCAATTTGGCGCGGCGAGCTTTCAGGGATGACCCCGCACCCCCCACACGAACCAAGGCTGCCTCGGACCTTTCCACCCTCTGAAGGAGGTCCTCAACCACCCTCTCCAGCTCCGTGATTCGAGCCCTCATGGCCTCGCAACCAGCGGCGCACAAGAAGGAGGAAACGGGAGTCCTCGGTGAAGCCATCCTAAACTTACCTAATTTATATACTAACGCAAAAGAGTTACAATATAAAAACAAAAGATGAAATGGGATAAGGCTAAAGAATTTGGTCTGTTTTAAAGCGGGGACGCTCTTCGTGTAGCGTACGAGAAAGGGTCAAGCGCAGGTATAAAGTGAAAGGCGTAAACAACACAAACAAGGTTAGATCACGCGCAGGAGATGATAGTACACAACAACGAAAAATATAAATACTATGGAGCGTAAAACTAAAACAACCTTACAAATGTAACGAGAATATGGTAATACACAATAACTACTATGATATAAATATTATTTTGTAAAAGGGAGAATGAAATTTCTAACAAGAAACTACGAGGCTTAAAAGTTAACTATTACGGTAGAGAAAAATAAAAACTATAACGTGGATGTTATAACAAAACTAATTACATAACTTAAACGAATGTTAAATAAAATTACCGAAGGATAACAATAGAATAAAGTAAATTGTTAGTTCTACTTAACACTACAGCTACTCTAATGCTACAGCTACTCTAGTCGCTCGAGGCTACGTAGGAGCTCGCAGGAGCAAGTGAAAGGCACGTCCGTTCACTTCAACAGCCAGGTAAAGACTGATATTTCAATTGTTTGATGCAATATCCATTTCTTCCTGATATCAATATAATGCTTTGGTTGATTGGTTTCAAAATATCGGAAGCAATGGGTTGGGGGCCCCTCAACCCCAATTTTTGTTCGTGAAACCAGATGATTTTATATTTCGAATTCGCCATTAAATTAACTTTCTTTCTTTCATTATTCCAGCCATTTTTTTCTCCGAAAGGGCTTTTGCTAAGGAAAAAAATATATCTGAGTTGGAGCGAAATGATCCCGAGTCGCATACAGTTGTAAGCTGCGTATTTCTATTTCGTTAAATAATGTTAGATTAAGATCAAAATCTGCTGAAAAAATTAAAAGCAAAATAGTTGAATATAATCAATATTTTCCTACCCTATATTTTTGTGGCCAATTTCTGCAATATATATTTGTATTTATTTATATAAAACTAGAATGTTTAGAAATGTGATATCTACCAAGTGTAGAGTTGTCCAAAAATTGATAGAGAATTAAAAGTTTTGAGAGACACCAATGTACAAGCCGAAGGGCTGAAATATCACCTGTTTGTTTTACTTCGTAATGACTCATTTTATTTAGAATTTCTAAAATTGTTACTGAATTGCATAGTTGACTATTTTAAAATATGTTTGTCTTTTCTTAGAAATTGAAGCCTTTATTCCTCGCGATCACAGTCGTCGCCTGTCTCACTCCAATACTTGGATCGACTGTTTTCCTAAGCCCAAAACATCGATACAACGCCATCGCCGCTGCCGTGTTCAACCCAGTGCACAGGGCGTCATGGGCAGCCGGATTGGGGATAATTATTTACTCGGAAACAACTGGGAGCAGCTGTAAGAATCAATTTTCACTATTTTAAACACTGAGTAATTTTTGTCTCGTTCATAATGAATATGAGTATTGTGTGTTTATAGAACATGATCGGAAGTCGAGTAATTATTAGCTCATTTCGCGAGTAAATTTATCTATTTATCTTTAAGAGGGGAAAATTGCAGGACCAGCAGAAATAAGGAAATAAGTAAAAATACTATTACCCCATTATTAAAAAATTTCATAGAAAATGGTGTGTTTGAGAGTTCTTCAGGCTAATTGACGGAGAATCTATAATAAACTAGAAATTTTTCATGTTTGATCGATGCATGCAATCCTGATATAGTTATTGGGACGGAGTCATGGCTAAAAGAAGAAATTAATTCTAGTGAGATTTTTCCAATAAATGTCGTAGTCTATAGAAGAGATCGCGATTCTAGGGGAGGAGGTATGTTTAGTGGTGTAAAAACTAATATTAAAAGTGCTCTTGAATGGGTAAGAGAGGATTTCGAGATGATATGTGTCGAAATAATAAACCCCAGTAATAAGAAAAATCTCGAGGTAATAGCAGCCTACAGAAAACCAGGGGACAATTTTCGTTTGTTGGAAATAATGTTAGATTTGACGTCACTAAATCCATACAAAAACACAGTCATTGCGGGGTACCTTAATTTACCCATGGCTAACTGGAAGGGTAACGCAGCAGGAGGGGGAAAAGACCAATAAATCGTAAGCAAGATAATTAGAGAGGAGGGCTTCACACAGGTAGTCGAAGAATCAATGCGAGCAGATAATACTCTAGATATTTTTCTTGTAAGGCCTTATGAATCACTAATTACCTCTACAACTATGCCAGGAATAAGCGACTATGAGGCTGTAACTTTAGAATTAGATTGGGCCGTGCCAAGAAGCATACCAAATAGTTACAAGGCAATAGAGTAAAGGCGACAGCATAGGCTTCCAGAAGTTTTTGAAAGAAAGGTTTGCACAGTTGGCAGGTAGAGGGAAAAGTGTGGAAGAAATGTGGCTAGAGTTCAAGATTATAATAAATGAAGGGATGGAGACAAATATTGAAAAATTACGCATTAAATATAATCCCGATTCCGAATATGATGTATGTAATGCGCACCCGCAATAAGGGGGGACCTGATGGACGATATAGTATTTTCTGAGGTGGGAATAGCAAAGCAATTAAGTTCCATCCGACATAACAAAGCCACTGGCCCCGAAGAAATTCCTGCTCGCGTTTTAAAAGAATTAGCTGAAGAAATAGCACCATTTCTTCGGATAATCTTCGAGAAATCCATTTCTCGCGCAGAGGTCCCTAGCGACTGGAGGTTAGCGCACGTTACCCCCGATTCATAAGGGCGGCGACAAGGAGAACCCAGAAAATTACAGGCCGATTTCTTTAACTTCGATATCGTGTAAGATTCTCGAGCATATACTCGTTAGCAACATAATGCGATTTCTTGATAGTAATTCATTGTTAGATGATTGTCAACACGGCTTCAGGAAAGGTAGGTCTTGTGATACTGAGCTCGGTCTTTTTGTGAATTGTATACTGAGAAGCGGAGAAAAGAATACGCAGGTCGATGCCATCTTCTTAGATTTTAGGAAAGCCTTTGATAAGGTACCTCACAGGAAGTTAATGAGGATATTAGAAACCTTAGGCGTTAATTCTAAAATCGTCAGTTGGATCCGTGAATTTTTAAATCATAGGAAGCAGAAGGTTGTTATAGATGGGAAATCTTCGAACTTAGAGGAGGTTGTCTCTGGCGTTCCGCAGGGTAGTGTAATTGGTCCGTTATTATTTCTAATTTATATAAACGATATCAGTTCAGTAGTCAGAAGTAAAATTATGCTTTTCGCGGACGACACCGTCATCTATAGAGAAATAAGCAATCCGGAAGACCGCCATTATCTCCAAAATGACATAGAAGCTATTTCTGCATGGTGTAAGGAATGGCAGTTAGAGATCAACCAAAAGAAAAGCTGCGTCATCAACTTCTGGAGAACAAAGAGTATCTCGTCGGATATTAATTATTCGTTGGACGGAGTAGAGATTCCAGTTTCAGACTCGATTAAATATCTCGGAGTCACGATCCATCGTGATCTCTCGTGGGGCACCCACATTCGTCGATTGATAGGTGCCGCTAACAAAAAGCTGGCCTTTATAGGGAGAACAGTTCGAAATAGCTCCGAAAAAGTGAAAGAATTATGTTATTTATCCTTGGTTCGACCGCAGGTCGAATATGCTTCAGCTGTGTGGGATCCCTACAAAAAGGGACTCACTAACGAGATAGAAAAAGTTCAGCGCAGGGCAGCTAGATTGTAAAGAGGAATTACGATAGTAAACAAAGCGTAACATCATTAATAGAAAATCTGAAATGGACATCGTTAGAGGAACGTAGGCTACAGGCTAGATTTAACCTACTGAAAAAAATTATGTCGGAGGGACTAGCGAATGAGGTAGTAGGACTTATCAGAAGCCCGACGTATCTCGGAAGGCAGGACAGTGAGGATAAGATTCGCCAGATCGACTGTAGAACGGAGCGATATAGAGGATCGCTTTTCCCTATGACGATAAGGGACCATAATAGGAAAAGATAACGTAGGAAAACTATGGACCCTTGGTGCACTGCACCCCCTGCCATCCACCAAAAATGTGACTTGCAGGGTATCATGCAGATGTAGATGTAACGTTCCCTATAAATGGATTGGTCAAAGTGAACCTGTTGCTTGTCACCCACGATTCCACTATCTGATTCCGTGTGACTGTTCTGTGAATTTACCAAAAACGTTATGCTACACGACTAGGGTTGCCAACCCTTCCGGATACTCCAGGAGTCTCCCGGAATAGGACAAGATTCCAGAAATTCTCCCGACTCCCGGATTGAAGCCTTTTCTCCCGTTTTCACTTAACAAGGTGATCGCCATGTGGGTTGCATATTTGACCCTAACCATGCTGCTGAAGAGTTTGCAACATTACCAAGGGCCGGATAGGTCTCATCCACTTTTATATTTACATTGATTGAATATGGAGGGTTGGCTAGCGTCTATGCAGTACTATAACAATCTGACTTTATCCATAAGTATACAGTATTAATTATTATATTATTTAATTATAATAGTATTATAATTAATATTAATTAGTGTATAAAGAATATTCTCGTAGGGGAATCTCAGACATACGAGAATTAAAAGAGAAAAGTAATCCGTAACAATGCAATTCATCGTGACGAACAAATATTTTCACCAGAAAATAACGTCGAATTTCCGCGTTCAAAACAAATTTGTAGCAAGAGCCGAAACGGATTTAAAAATCGATGATAGAAAAGCGAAATATCATTGATTCATGCGTTCTATGTTTTAATGTCAAATTCGTGCAATTATTGTAAATAATTTTGAAATGCTAATAAAAAATGCTGCACCCTTTCCTTCTCCATTAAATTATGTTATATTTTATTTCTCCTACATGTACCCTGTTTATTAGGAAATTACGAAAGAAATTAAATATCTTCTAAACAATATGTTCTACGAAAATTTGTTAAATACAAAGATTTTAGAGAATAAAATTTTATATAACGTTTATAATAAGTAACATCTATATTAATGAAGATTTGAAATAGTTATTTGCCAAAAACGAAACAATGACAAGAGTAGACATCCAATTCCCGTTAACAGATTTCAGCCAAAAATTACAAATATAAAATTTTGTGTTGCTCTGAACATTAGTTTAAGAGTTAGGGCACTCAGAATATAACTATCACACAAATATACAAACCAACATCATTGAGCAAATAGCCAAAACATGTTCAGGGGACAGTGTATTTCCGTTGAAATCTCGAACTCGATTTTTTTCACGAAAACAATACCTTCTCTGCACTACGTATATGGAGAGAGTAACAGATGAAATTAAGATAACTATTCGTTATATGTTTTCACATCAATATAAGCATACAAGTTTCATAATCCGCTTAAGTGTTTTATAACTATGAGAAACTTCTCCCGGATTCTCCCGAAATTCCCTTCTCATGGAACGGAAATCTCCCGGAATCAACTCCTCACGAGTTGGCAACCCTATACATGACCAAAGCTTGTTAGGGTGCGGTGGGATGTGAAAAATTGTGGCAACAGCCTGAAGGATGAAATTCGGAGAAGGCACATTTGAAGAATATGTATGATATATAAAGTTACGACATACATACTTTTCTACAGACCCATCACCTTGATTTAAACATTTTCCCCAGCGTGGTACCAACTTTTTGATTCCGGCAGCATAGAAATCTTCGTCGATTTCAAGTATCCATAATTCTTCGTCATCTTGAAAACATCGACCACCAAAATGTTCTTTCGAATTCAGAAATAGACGGAAGTCAGAGGATTCAAAGTCTGCAGTGTTAGGTGGATGGTCCAAAACTCTTGAAATGTCGCAACAATCGCGGAGTTGAACCTTCAGTGTGAGGAGTTGCGTTGCCACGCAACAAGGTGACACCGCGAGACAGCAATCCTGGCCGTTTTCGTCGCACGCATTCCCGCAATCAGTGGAGTGCTCGGCAGCAGCAACGGACGCTGTTTACTGCTTCTCCCCGCGGCAACAGCTCGATTAGCAACACGTCCTGACGGTCCAGAAAATGTTTGCTATAATCTTCGCTGCAGAAAGACTTGCTTCGCATTTTTTGTGGAAACTGGCGGTGATCTGTGTTTCCAATTCATCGACGCAGCTAAGGGTTCTGTGATCGCATGACGCATCCAAATCTCATCACCCAGGACAAGGCGACAGAGGAACCCATCATAATCTGCTTGATAAGGCAACAAATTGTTGAGAAAACATCCCATTCTTGTGGCCATCGGAACCCAACGAGCGGAATACATGTTTGCACCCAAGCTGCCCGCGGATGATATTACAACAACAATTAAGAAAAGAAAAAGGAGCGTTACTAAGACGTAACTAAGCGTCAATTGTTAACAATAGTCGTCGGTAGGTGACGTGATGGTGGCAGCTAATAATAATAATAGATATCTCTTAAACAATGCATTATATGGGAAAATGTTTCAAACAAAGGTTGTAGAAAATTAAATTTCCTACAACCTTATTTCAGTACATTTTTACATTTATCAAATATTAAAGCAAATATTTCAAAATAACGGATAAGTGACAGGAGTAAACACCCACTTTCGGTTGACCGATTTTTACCAAAAATTAATCATTTCTTGTGACTTTTATAAAAATGTTAAATGTAAAATTTCGTGTTGACATGATTAATAGTTTTTGAGTTAGAGCACCCACAAAAAAGCTATCACATAAACACACAGAGACATCATCGAGAAAATGGTCAAAACGTGTTCAGGGGACCTCAAAACGTGTATTTCCGTTAAAATCTCGAAGTCGATTTTTTTCATGAATACAATACTTTCCCCTATACAACGTATATGGAGAAATTAAAAATATATCACAGCAGCACTATATTTTCCAAGACATTTTAAATATCTATCAGCCTGTTACAAGTTGTAAGACTATATTTATTAAATGTTTTGGAATACTGCCTGTCGTTGTCTCTTTTCGTTTTCAGATCCCATAACGAAGATTCTTAGATGGAAAACCATTGTTCCACTGAGCCGCATTACATATTCCGCATTCCTAGTCCACGCTGGAGTGCAAATATATAGTGTGAACACCAGGAGGGTTTTGGAAACTGCTTCCATGTATTCATTAGTGAGTTGCGATATTTTAAATTCAACACTTTTTATTATATGTAAGAAATTATTTTATTTCAATTCAAAGCTAAAATATTTTAAAATATGTTTCTTTGGAAAAGGAAATTTTCCCTGTCTAAAACTAGTTATTACTTGCAATTACAACGATTTAATTCTTAATGTGTTTCAAATTGAGTCCTTTGGGTTTCTTTCAAAGGTGCTAAATCCAATAAGTCTAAACCATTAAGTTCAGTGAATGTTTAGCAACAACGACTAATTTAATCAAAGAACCGTAAGCAAAGCGTCGTTTTCAATACATGTATCCATCAAATAAAAATCAATAACTCCAAGGAAAGCATAACTTCTGAGAATGCTATTGCAATTATCCGACAGCAGCAACTTGGCAGATGCCGCTGTCTTCATTAAATATTCAAATGTAGCAACTTGGCAGATGCCGCTGTCGTCATTAAATATTCAAATGTAACATTTACGTTATCTGCATCCTTAGAAACATTAAGTGTTTTATCGAAAATCTTTCAATCAAACGTCGAACAAAAAATTTCTTTTGAACAAAGAGATAATATATCTTTTCACAGTTGAGCGATGTAATCGCAGACACCAGCCACACCTTCATATTGGCATTCATGTTCAGCGTGATATTCGAGGCGCCACTGCTGCGACTGGAGAAACTTATCTTGGAAAAGGGTAATGTCTTGAGGGTCGCTTTCCACGCCTCTCCTCCACCTAAAATAACCCTACTCACTGCTAGGTTTATTGGTCACATCAACTCCCATCTAGTACCTCTTAAAATTCCTCTTTGCTACTCTTTATCTATTCCATAATGATCACACATTGATCGGGGAAAAATCTAAAGGCGAAACGGAGGGCTGAGGGATAGCGTACTAATGCGGCTTCTGCGATCTCTCCTGTCAAAACATATATGCACTCGTCGTCGACCCGCAGGCCGAGTGGTAGTCGGCGTTTTAAGGGCGTTAATCCACTAAGGTGACAAATAAATAAATTTCAACTTTATATTTCCATTTTATTATTTAACTATAGGGGCCGAAGTTACCATTGACCTCACTTTTCAAAAGGTGAGCATCGCGATTTCTGGAAATTTAAAAATCAAACTACGGTATTATGATTAATTCATATTGTTTATTCTTTTAATTCACATAAGTTAAAGAAAACAAATCGATATATGAGAACCCCCTGTATATCCGTCTGTCTGCCTGTGCGGGGTGATTGTCGGGGTTCCTGGGTACCCTATGTTACCGGTAGGGTCATAGGAAGTCACTTTGCAAAGTTTGGTCCCGATAGTTCAAAGGGTGTGGGAATGTATAGGGAACAGACAGACAAACAGACATTCAATTTTATATATTAGATAGTAGTATAAAAGCCCGTCAAATATGACGGGCATGCGTGGATTAAGTATTAAATTTAAGGCACTACCCATTCTTCCTTCTTTTCTCTCTTCCTCTCTCCAACCCTCCTCCCTCCCATTCTCCCTCCCTCTCTCCTTCTCTGGAAAAATAGACTACCTAGTCTCAATCTGTACCTAATAAACACCATTATCTATCTACCTCCTACTCTGCCATCCTCCCTCTCTCTCCTCCTGTCTCTCTCCTTTTTTCTTCCTCTATCCCCTTCTCTCTTTCTCTCGTATTAAAGCATTCAAAGCACGCTTTCCTTAAAGTATATAGTGTAAGAATTGAGACGACAATACAATCTCGAGGCAACATATCGTTAAAAACCTTAAATCTTTACAATAAATAAGATTTAAACCTATAACTTGAGCGATTTCGAAGCGTAGACGAAATGTGACGAAAAGAATAAGAATTTATTTCTCTTTAAAACGTTTTAGATTTGAAGATCGTAGGTCAATTCTTTCTAATTCTAATTTGAAAAAGAGTAAAAGCCTGTAAATCGAAAAATAGATTTTTACTTTACTTATGGAAATAGAAACTATCCCCTGGAGTCGAATCCGGGTCCTTTTGGGGATTTATTTCGTAAATGGCTTTTGCTATAAGAATCAAACATTCCTACCAAATTTCAATCTTCTACATACTCGGAAAGTTTGTTATAAATAGAATTACAGTCAGTCATAACAATAGTTCATATTAGTCGAGCGTGACCCGATTTCTTAGCTCATTATTTATATAGACTAGCGTAATTGCCGGTCAAATATGACGGGTATGTGCGGATTATGTATTAAAATTCATCCTCTCTTTCTCTCTGTCTCCTCTCCCCATATTCTCTCTCCCCCCTATTCTCCCTCTCTCTCTCCTTATGGTCTAAATTTCGCCCAAATAAAGACATTTATCTCTCCGTCGTATTTTCCCTCTCCCTTCCTTCTTACCATTCTCCATCCCTCTCTCTATCTCTCCTACTCTCCCTCCTAATCTCCCTCTCTTTCTTTTTCTCATTCTACATCCCTCTCTCCCTCCTATTCTTCACCCTCTCTTCTCCCCATCCTCCATCTTCCTCCCACCCATTCTCCTTCCTTTCTCCTAAAATTTATTAGTTTTATACCCCCCAAAAGTACCTCAAAACAAACGGACAGTTATTTCTTTCATTACCATGTAAACCCTAAATAAACAAATTTTTATTTGCTCATTATATAAATTTTTGCCAAATTTCAATTTTCTATCTACATCCTTGATCGAGTTATTCGCGTTTTAATATCTTGACACTCAGACCAACGGACGGACAACATAGCCTATTATTATTTTTTATGATTCTTTTAAACTTCTCTTTCTTTCCCTATTTCCCAAACCGTCCTCAAGTCCTGCATTCCAATTCCAATAACCTATCGTCCAATCCTTCACTCTACAAATATGTTACATGCTCGGTTTGTTTATTTAAATGTCCAGCACGTTCCTCAGATTTTTCTAATAACGCGCAAACAAGAGACTTCTGGTCTGGTCCACAGATTTTCATACCGTTTCTATAGCAATAATATTGGATTTAACTCATTATTACGATTTTTAATTTTAAAAATATTATTTCAGCTCTTTAGATGTTCCTTCTCGTAAATAACGAATCGAAAGTTGTAAAATCATTTCCCTCTCCTTTCGTCTTTCTCTCCTTCTCGTATTAAAAGACTTCAAAGGACGCTTAAGCCCATAAGGACTGGAATAACAATAGGATTTCGAGGTTTAACAATGTAATTGGTAGAAAAGGCAACATCCCGTTAAAATGGCAAGATTTCCACAAAATATTTGAAATAAACGTTTAACATGAGGTATTTCAAAAATCAATGAACAGAATAAAAACCTTATAGTATTTGCTTTAGAATGGTCTAAATCCAAAGGTCGTGGGTCAATTTTGTCTAATTTTAATTTCCAAGTGAAGAAAAGCCTGCACGTCGAAAAGTCGATCTTTACGTGTTATTTTATGTGGGATGCAAATCATTAAAGGTGAGATGTAGATATTGTGAGGCTTAATGAGGGAAGAAGGATGGGCAAATGTCTCGTTGAACAGAATATTTGGGTTCTTTAAAGGTAGAGGAAGAAAACCAGGAATATAAATCGAGATTTAGAAAAATGCAAAATCAATTGTTAACGAGATGGAAAGGTTTATTCCATAAATGGAATACACAAAGAGATTTCAAAGGCGTTCTTTATGGGAAATACGTATGAACCAGTATTGAAAGATTGGGCGATTCTTGAATTTTTATCCCCGCAACTATAAGTCGTAATTATAAATATGGTCTCGCGGATTTGTGTGTGGCAAATGATGTCCTCTATCCGAATAATTTTTTAGTATATAGCTTACAGATCGTATAATAACTTGGGAGAGAAAAATACAGATTTTTAATTGTTTGCCGAGAGAACCATCTAAGAGATCGGTGCAAACAAAATATGCGATGATTTTCATAGCAACCAATGTAAACAACATTCGTTGCGTTATTTACGAGAAGGAATACATTTGAATTTAGAACATTAAGCAAAGTCTTTACTGTCTAAAGAAAAATTTGTACGAGATTGATTTGAATGCGATGTCCTGTAGGAGTTGATGCTTTCATTAAAGGTGTACCGCGCGGAAACTTATGTCTTTGACTATGAGTGAATATGGGTCATCTATATATTAAGTGCGTTTTGTCTGTGTTAGCAATAGAACAAAGAAAGAATGGTTTAAACAGAAGAACAATAAAACCGCATTCAACTCAAAAACTTTTCATTATTTCTCGAGCGCAGCGGACAGCTTCCCAACGGAGAGACAGCCTTCCCCAACCTCCCTCATAACCTTAAACGTTAACTAGGCACAAGTCCAGACACTGGATAGGGTTTGTGTGTACCTGAAGGAACCTGTGTTTATACCTTAAACGCCATAAATTTGCAGTGCGCTGTAGGCATCTTTCGGTAGTAGCAGTCCATCCTCGAGGCGGGACCGCTTTTAGGGGAGGTGGTGTTAAGGTGTGACCATTGACTGCGCGAACTTAAAAACTGGAGGGGAAGAAGGAAGAGGCACACTAAGGCTGATGGACTCGTTCGAACCAAAATTCGTCTACTGCGCAGGTGCTCTGACGTTAGCTGCCCCTTAAAACATGTCCTTCCCATTCATTCCATTCCCCTCTCACGTGTGACCGCCTGCCACCTTAGAGCGCACGAGCATTACATCTACATGTTACCCTGCAATTCACCTAATTTGTGGGTGGCAAGGGGTGCAATGCACCATAACCTACCTAAAGATTGCCTATCGCAGGTTGAAATTTTCTATTGTGATCTCGTATTGTCCTCGGAAAGAACGAGCCTAGATAACGCTCCGTCATACAATCGATCTCACGTATCATACCGTCACGGTCGTTTCTACCTATATACGTTGGTGCTTCAATTATTCCTACAATCTCGTCTTTTAGACATTCAGATCTATAATTCCCCAGAAGCCGCAACCCTGAATTCAATCTACGGTCCTCCAGTGGTACCCAGTTCAAAACCCTCAATAATGAGGTGACGCTTTCCTTATGTTCGTACTTTTGTTTTACGAATCTGGCTGCTCTTTCTAATTGAATTTTATGTCCCTTCTCGTACGGATCCCATATGCATGAGGCGTATTCCACTTTTGATCTAACCAGTGATAAGTAACATGTTTCGCATACTTTTTCTGTATGTTCCGAACTATTCTACCTATGAAAGCCAGTTTCTTGTTGGCCGCACCTATAACTCGACAAATGTGCATGTAGCTGCCTCTAGAGTAATGCGTTTAACAGTTACAAAAAGAAGGTTTTAAAGGATAACTTGAAAGAGAACCCGATAGGATTTTGGTTTTACGTCGGAGAAATCCATGGTAGAGGCCCCACTATTGCGTCACTGAGGTCGGAAACGGGAAATGTAGTTCAAGATATATTATATTAAATCAACACTTTCAGAAAGCTTTTACTCCTAATGAAGATGTATGTGAAACCCATATTCCTATGCATTAGGGCGACTCGATAGATGATTTGATATTTTCCGAAAATGGTATCGCGCTCCAACTTCATTCAGTTAAACCAAATAAATCTCCTGAGCCGGAGAAAATACCTGCGCGAGTATTTAAAGAGTTAGTTTATGAAATCGCGCAGAATTTTAAAATTATATTTATTATTAATTATATTATTATTGCAGAATGTGTAGTTCCTAAAGATTGGAAGGCGGCACACGTTACGCCCATCCATAAGGGCGACGACAAAGAGAACCCCGTAAATTATAGGCCAATTTCCTTAAATTCATTATCGTTCAAGATACTTGAGCACATAATCTTTAGTTCTGTAATGCGCTATTTAGATAGTCACTCATTGCTTAGCGGATGCCAGCACGGATTCCGGAGAGGTAAATCATGGGAAACGCAGCTCGACCTGTTCGTGGATGATTTGTTGCGATGCGGAGAGAAAAGTACTCAGGTCGATGCCATATTCATTGACTTCAGAAAGCCGTTTGATAAAGTATCTCATAAGAAATTAATTGCAAAGTTAGGACAATATGGTATCAATCCGAAAGTTGCCAGTTGGGTTAGATATTTCCTATCGAATGGAGACCAGATAGTTGTCATCGATAGGAAATATTCGTCCCCCGTTAAAGTTGCGGCGGGTGTTCCTCAGGGAAGTGTATTGGGCCCTATACTTTTCTTAATTTATGTGAATGGTATCTGCTCGGTAGTTTGTAGTAAAATTAGACTTTTTGCCCATGATACCGTTCTATATAAAGAAATAAAAAGCCAGGAGGACCTTCAGTCGCTGCGTGAAGACTTAAGAGCCATTTCAATTAGGTGCAAAGAATGGAAATTGAGATTAATTACACTAAATTTGCCGCAGTTACATTCTGGAAAATAAAGGACATTGAAGTAGGTTTCGAGTATAAAATAGATGTAATCAAGCAGAAGGGTATGTAAAATATACCAATTGTCGAGATCTTTCGTGGGACATGCGCATTCGTCGAGTTATAGGCGCGGCCAACGAGAGACTGGCTTTCATGGGTAGAATAGTACGGAACACTACAGAAAAAGTACGCGAAACATGTTACTTATCACTGGTTAGACCTCAAGTGGAATACGCCTCATGCATATGGGATCCGTACGAGAAGGGACATATAATTCAATTAGAAAGAGTTCAGCGCAGAGCAGCCAGATTCGTAAACCATATGTACAAACATAAGGAAAACGACAATTCATTGAGGGATTTGAACTGGGTACCACTGGAGGATCGTAGATTGAACTCAAGGTTGCGGCTTCTGGAGAAATATAGATCGGGATGTCTAAAAGACGAGGTTGTAGGAATAATTGAAGCACCAACGTATATAGGTAGAAACGACCGTGACGGTATGATACGTGAGATCGATTGTAGGACGGAGCGTTATCTAGGCTCGTTCTTTCCGAGGACAATACGAGATCACAATAGAAAATTTCAACCTGCGATAGACGATCTTTAGGTAGGTTATGGTGCATTGCAGCCCCTGCCACCCACCAATTAGATGAATTGCAGGGTAACATGTAGATGTAGAGTCAATAACCCTGCAAATATCAGGTTTGCTTTAGCTGATTATCCAATAACATTTACCAAAGATGCTTTTATCATGATGCGTTGATTTAAAAAATATTTTCAATAAATTAAAATAACAATGCACTAATTAATGTGAACAACCAACTGTTAAAAAAACGTAAACAGCCAATTATATTTATTTTAAAACGGACTACTAATGCTATTAATTCACAAAATGTGGACGGTTTCATTTGATCGTTGTTATTTTTTGTCTGTTTGTTATCTTTCGGTGAACAAGTGAAGGTGGCTCATTCATTACCCTCTGGAGCTAACTCTCGCGTTTTCCCTCTTCCATGTTCGGTGCAGCACACCCCAAAGAGGACGAGAGACAAGACGAGACCCGATTGGAATCCGTTTCCACAAATGCGGCCGCAGCAGAAGAAGCGTGCGACGACGGAAAAGTCGCCGTTTCCGCTCACTTCCGCTGCCAAGCGACGAATCCCGTTCTGTGAGGGGAGCCTCTGGATTCGCTCTCGAAAGGTCGCGTAAATTATAATCGACGATTGATAATTAGAAATGGAGATATCACTAGAATGCTTTCGGTTAGAATAAGATACGCTCATGAAACACAATGTCAGTATTATATCTTTTATAATACGCGGGATTTTTTTCGCGTTAATTTGCAAAATATGTGGTCCCAAAGACTATCTCACTTTTATATATATCTCAAAATATTTATCCTCGTACAAATTCACATCGTTAATATCGATGGCAGTGTCGGCCTTTCTGTTAGCGTTGTTTTGAACGTTGGCGCATCGCTTCGGCGCACGGATTTTGTTTTGCTTCTATAATTTCACCATTTGTGCATGTTTTTGTGAAATGACAGATGTGCTGATATCACCAGACATGCAGTATATTTCAACGAAATTAAAATTTATTGATTCGCTTGCGTGATTTGGCGCATTCATGGAGGATAAATGCCTCGAAATTGCAATAAATTGAAAAAGTCCATTTCTTCTATAGCCATAAATGGATTGAGAATACCAGATACACCTTTCGGCAGCTGCCATCATTGGTTATTCACCGTTATTTTTTAGATCTACTATCAGTGAATCGCCACTGATAAAAGCTGCCTTAGAATCGACATGCACATATGGTTTTCCTAATCTTTTTATGGCCATTGGAGAAACAGCGTTTTTCAATTTTGATTTCAGTTACAAGGTGAGCACGATAAATCTTTTTTGTGTAGTGTGGAAGTTCGATTACTTTAAGCGTCGAATCTGCTTGGTTTTCAAAAAACAATTCCAAAGGAAAGATGATTTCAACTAAAATTTCTTTTAAGCTACACTTCAAGTAATGCACTTAAATGATTGAAGAATGACTTTCTTTAAAAAACTAACAACAGTGATTGTGACTGCCTCGTTCCATTTTAGCCCTCTCGGCAATTGAAAATATTCCATTTCTATACGATTGGAAACTCGTCCCACTACATTTATGCAAGTAAATGAAAAGGAAAAGAGAAAACAATTGGACAGTGGCATGAGGAAGGAAACCCACTCCACACATATTGCGGAACCGACGGCGGGAGATGCCGGAAAGATAAATTTTCTTTAATTAAACGAATTGTAACGTTAATTGAATGTACATACTATGCTAGTACCTTTGTACGGAAATAAAAAAAACGTTAAAATAATATTAAACAACAGCGTATGTGTGTTCTCTCTTCTATTTCGTGATAAACAGAATGCCATAATCTATTTTTCGACTTACAAGGTTTTACTCCTTTGTAAATAAAAATTAAAAAATTGATCTACGATCTTTGGACTTTGACCGTTTTAAAGAAAAATAAATAATGTTTCTTATTCTTATTGTCGCATTTCACCTGTTAATGCGAACGAACTTTATAAAGAAACGAAAACATTAAATGTTAAAATTACATTATAAAAGAGAATTGAAATTTTAATTTTAGTTCAAGTATTTTTGATTTAACTAACCAATAGAGAATAGAGAAGTCCAAATTGAAACATTGCACCAATACCCCGATATGCTATAAAGTGAAAGTTCTAATTGATGGATGCAGCTCAAAATAACAATTAGGCGATAAATTTTAACAAGGATCAATCACACTTAAATTAATTAAAATCCGTACAGCAGTTCAGGAAATGAAATTTACGACAAACGGACGGACGAGACGCGTCCATAAGGAGTTTCGCTACTACCGCTTCGCTGACAAAGAAAAAACTGCTATTCCTACCAAAATTTATATTGCCCATAACGTGAACTTTGTTACAATCTATCATTTCTAAAGTTAATTATTAGGCGTTATTCACCAGCGAAGCGGTGTTAGCTAGATAAGTAATTAACCAAAGAAAGCTAATAATAGTATCATCATTACACGGTTCATATCTCTTCTTGTCTAGCATAAGAGATGTAAGAAGCAGATGTGAGCGATTCTATAACGAAAGCCAGAGAAAATGTGGAAAAGACTTGGATTCGAGTCCTAAAGCTGCGATTCCACTGCGGTCAGAAAGCGACGACTCTCCGACCGCGATTTGATAGAAACGAGGCCATCGCATTGCCGTTTGAGGAACGTTTAGTCGGCGTGCTCGAGAAGGTGACGCCAATATAGAAGAACGTATTGCGTTGCCAAGGGTACGCCCTCGGCCCAGCCTATGGCGGCCCATAATAGGAGCGACATGTCGAGGACGGTATGCAACGCATAACTCCCCCTTTAAGGTAATGTGGCAGCAAAGGGAATCTTTCGCCTTACGCCAAACTCATATACGAACATACATATCTATATTTTGTCCAGAAATTCATCCGTTTTGTTCTGTGCCTTCTCGACATGCACGTGCCCAGAAATTTACTTCGGGGGGGGGGGGGGGGGGGGGGGTCTGAGGCCGAAATTTCCAGCAATTGATTAAATAAAAGTTCTATTCAAATAATATAAACTTTTATAACGTTTTTAATTCTCATAACTCAACGCAGCAAGTGCAACGCTGCGTAGCAAGAGGCAAGGCAGCAAGTTTATTACGTGACTATCGCAGATTCCACAAATGTCTGTATACCGGATGGGGGGGGGGGGTCCGGGCACCCCGGACGCCCCGTACCCTCCCCCTGGGTACGTCCTTGCTTCTAGATTATCGGCTCCTCTTCCATCTTATTGTTAGACTTAATGTAAGGCGCGCAAATGCGTCGAATATGTCTCCGCACTCGTCGGATGGCTGTCTGGTGAGGATGCAAGGAAGAGTTGCATCGGGTGTTTCTCAGGAAAGTGTATTGGGTCCACTACTATTCTTTGTAAATGATATCTGCTCGGTAGTTCGTAGTAAAATTAGACTAAATTAATAGGGGTGTACCGCCAATTGGTCGCGCGGCAATTCGTCGCGAGACAAATTCGTCACGTGGCAAATTCGTCGCAAGGCAAATTTGTCGCAAGGCAAATTCGTCGCAAGGAAAATTCGTCGCGTGGCTAATTAGTCGCATGGCAAATTCGTCGCAAGACAAATTCGTCGCAAATTCAGGAATTGTTGAGGAAATATGATATCCTTTTCTTCATTAATCCTGCGATACACCATATTTAGTGTTTGGGAAGGGTTGACGATGCCTCATAATTTCCGAATAAATTATAGAACTCCTGTGTAAATTATTCACAACAATTATCCTCATAAAAATTTCTGAAAATATAATTTATGAAATATTCGTATCTTATCCAGCTGCGGATCCAGAAAAATTCAACAGGGGAGCACGTAATAGAAAATATGTATAAGTAATATTATGTTTCGGTAGATTTATATGCACATACTAGCGTAACATATGCCGTTCTAGCAGATCTTAAAGGTTATTAATTAAATATCAACGCATTTTCTTTATTTATTCATATATTTCATTTGCAAACACAACAATCTCGCTCTTCTCAGATAGAACATTAATGAGTCCAGTGATCGAACTCTTGAGAGAGTCCGTGACTGAATACAGGTTTCGGAAGTTATAAGCAGATTCTGTCACAAGTCTGTCCCTCTGACTTGTTGATGGTCATTGAAAAGGCTAAATGTATAGGAAACTGCCTTCTTTTGAATTTGAATGGCATATTTGTATAAGATGGAATGAGAGGTATGAATGGTATAAGAACAGTATCTAAGTTCAGTTCGTCTATTACACGGGCCTCTATGATGTGTCTTTGTAGACGGATAATTGTCAATCTTGTTCCATTGCAGAATCTCCATAGCGGCATAAGATTCCGTAGAAGTATGATTACAGTACCTACTTTCAGTTTTAGTTTGTGAGGAGGCATTCCTGTTGGTATTAAGCTGTTGATAAACTCTTCAGGGTAAGCCCGATGGTCATTAAGTGAACCTGATTTATACATTAAAAAGATAAAGTTTTGGGAATTGAAAATTACAGATAAATCTCTGATATATCTTTCCTAAATTGTAATGAAACTACCAAAAACTTTTTGTTTAAATAATGACTCGAAAGTAAGACTTTACGCCGCATATATTAGTTTCGATAAAATTCTTAACAAATGCTAGCTAAAATTCACTGAAAGCAAAAGAGGGTGACAATCCAGTATGTAGTCATGCCAATTATAACTTAGCATTGTTAGAGACTTGAAAATAGGCATTTCTTCCTATTCTAAACATATTGTTGCACTAATTCGGCACGGATTCGAATTCTATCTGTAAAAAAATAAACAGCGTTCTTTTGGCCGTACACGAGTACAAATCCCGAGTTTCTATCTTAATTCTAACTAATTTTAAAATACAAATAAAAAATGCGCCACACTCATCCTCGGTGTAACAGTTGAACCTTGAACGGAAACGTACCTAAGCGTTTTATGTATGGAGATGACGGCGGTAAGATTCGACTACAATATTTCAACCCCATATGTACCAATTTTCTGAAAACTCGTGCAGAAAATGATAAAGAGTTGCACACTTCCCAAAACACGCCGCTCTATGATACACCGCCTTACACATATCCCTCCTTCTCCTTACTCCTTCCAAGAAGAACTCAACACTATCAAACATATGGCGCTTGCAAACGACGAAAACAAAAGAAACTGGACCTCAATAAAATCTTTTCCCCTTCTCCGGAGACCGAAACCAAACCCCGCCGGTTTCGTCTTCTTTATACAGGGCCTCTATCTCTCAAAATCGCGAATCTTCTCCCGAAAGACAAAGACCCACTTTCTATGGAACCTCCAGTTTAGGCCATTTTCTTTCTAATGGCAAAGACAGCATTGAAAATCTCGATAAAAGAGGCATTTATAAACTGAGTTGCAACTGTTGTGACCAATTTTACATCGGACAATCGAGGAGAAATTTTAAGACCCGTTGTAAGGAATGACAATATGGCCATACGTATTTACAACTCCCAAAAATCCCATTTCGCAAAACACCTTATCGAACGCAAGCATTCTGCCGATTTTTGTCCCGCCATATTACATTTCGAAAATAAAAGCTGGAGACTCAACCTACTCAAACAACTGTAAATCCTTTACCACGCGAAGACCCACCCTAACTACGTCATTAACGAACACCTCTTCCCAACCCATTCCCCGCGGCTTGCTTCTGTTTTCCAAATGGTTAAAAAATCGCCCTAACCATCCTCTTCCCCCTCCCCCCACTCCCTTCCAAACTACCGCTTAAGAGTCCTCTCCTTTTCCTCCACACCACCCCCTCCCTCCTCACCCTTCGCCAATTCCCTATATATACGTTGCAATGTTCTTATTCCTGACCTGATGATCACTATGTGAGTTATTGAAGTGGATTCTTTACAAAGTGCCGCATTCATTTTTTCTTAAATCGACGTTGTTATAGTGTTGTAAGTGTTGTAGTATATATTCGTCCCCTAAGTGTATTGGGCCCTATACTTTTCTTAATTTATGTGAATGATATCTGCTCGGTAGTTTGTAGTAAAATTAGACTTTTTGCCCATGATACCGTTCTATATAAAGAAATAAAAAGCCAGGAGGACCTTCAGTCGCTGCGTGAAGACTTAAGAGCCATTTCAATGAGGTGCAAAGAATGGAAATTGAGATTAATTACACTAAATTTGCCGCAGTTACAGTCTGGAAAATAAAGAACATTGAAGTAGGTTTCGAGTATAAAATAGATGTAATCAAGCAGAAGGGTATGTAAAATATACCAATCGTCGAGATCTTTCGTGGGACATGCGCATTCGTCGAGTTATAGGCGCGGCCAACGAGAGACTGGCTTTCATGGGTAGAATAGTACGGAACACTACAGAAAAAGTACGCGAAACATGTTACTTATCACTGGTTAGACCTCAAGTGGAATACGCCTCATGCATATGGGATCCGTACGAGAAGGGACATATAATTCAATTAGAAAGAGTTCATCGCAGAGCAGCCAGATTCGTAAACCATATGTACAAACATAAGGAAAACGACAACTCATTGAGGGATTTGAACAGGGTACCACTGGAGGATCGTAGATTGAACTCAAGGTTGCGGCTTCTGGAGAAATATAGATCGGGATGTCTAAAAGACGAGATTGTAGGAATAATTGAAGCACCAACGTATATAGGTAGAAACGACCGTGACGTTATGATACGTGAGATCGATTGTAGGACGGAGCGTTATCTAGGCTCGTTCTTTCCGAGGACAATACGAAATCACAATAGAAAATTTCAACCTGCGATAGACGATCTTTAGGTAGGTTATGGTGCATTGCACCCCCTGCCACCCACCAATTAGGTGAATTGCAGAGTATATGTAGATGTATAAAGAAATAATTAAAGAGAGCATTGCGCTTAGAAGTTGATCGTTAAAATTTCTACCCCAGGGCGGAGAGATGCTGTGATAACTGTTGTGATTAAAAGAAAATAAGGAAAAGTGGTTATACTCCATAAATGGAATACACAGAGATTTCAAAGGGGCTCTTTATGGGAAATGCCTATAAAACGATATCGAACGATTCTGCGGTTCTTGATTATCTCCGAAACTATAAGCAAGTCGTATTTATATGGCCTAGTTAGTAAAATATAGTTAGATAAGTATACAACAGGTAATGGACGAAGCCGAGACCTCGTAGAATTCCACAATAAAATAACATGAACAATGCTAGATAGCATTTTTTATTTATATTACACTTTTGCTAATTTCCACAAAATATATGGAGTAAAACACGACCGGTTTCGGTGAATAATCACCATCATCTGCCTTTACAGAATCATCAGGTCAAATATTGACAAATATTATACAAAATTAATGTGAATAAACTTAGTTTCCGTGTGTCTTGTCTATAGGAAATGTGGCGAAGTTTGTTGTTTTAAGTGTCTATCTGCCTTAGTTATTACCTATACCTGTGAAAAGAAAAACTGTAGAAGTGTTTGTCATAACTTCATGTCTCTTTTGTATATGCCGCGAATTTCATTGTTGCTTTTATGGCTTTTTTCTCCCTTTGAGGTCAATGAGGAAAGACTATGTTAGTAATGCTGTTGGATTTGATAAACTGAAGCGAGAAGGAAAAATTTGTATTGTTAAAGGCAAGATTTGCCCTGAACACAGAATAAGATAAAGAGGTTATGAAGTGAGTGTAGTTGTAGATTAAGAAGAAGATTTAGTCACGTCTGCGGAGTGTAATGCTGCCCTTATTTAGCAAAACATGGTCCTTCAAAATACCATGCTGTCGTGGATATTATGGGAACAAATTTATTAAAATATTTAAATTACAGAACTAACTTAATATTTAACATTTGTAAAAATAATTGCTTAAAAACTTGGTACTTAAATATATGCACTGCAACAGTAATTATTTGCTTAATAAACCCATAGCCCAACGATTTCCGTAAGTTTGATCTTACATATTTAGAATAGGTATAATATTACATTATGGAGGTTTTGTTAAAATATATATGCTAATCTTTGAAACATAAAAATATAATTTACTCTTTCAACATCCTTCTCCAGAAATATATGCATCATGTCAATGTAATGCCGACATAAGTCATAAACTAAAATACGAGGCAATAAAATTACGTACATACATATAACTAGTACTTACATTAAAATGATCTTCGCAGACAAATGCAGTTGTACGTTCCGATACATCAGATGCGTATCTCCTCATGGCTTTCAACCACAATATTCTCCGCTTCTTATTTCTTCCCAAGGAGCTCGGTAGCGTGAAGAACAATTTTCTCGGAGTTTTAAACGTTGTATTTAAGCAGTGAGGTACCAGACAATAATTATAACCCTTCTTAAGTTCCATATTCTCCATTTTAGCTACGATATCAGGAAAAGCAACAGGACGAAGTAGAAAAACCGCGTGCTTTCAGTACGGCAGTACGTTTTAGGTTAGATTTAAGGAATGGTAATTATTCACCAAGTGTTGAGATGCTCGTCAATAGTAGTAATACGTCCGACCGTCATTCCACTATAAACGCGATGTTAATTAACAGTAGAATGCATTCTAAGCGTAGAAATAGTCGACATAATAGGGAGGACAAGGAGGCAGTAAATAATAATAATAATTCATTAGCGCGCGAGGCATCGTTACGTAGTAATAGCGATAAACTAAAAATCATCACGGTTAACTGTCTCAGCATTCGCAGGAAGGAGGCCGAACTTGAACATCTTATTCGTAGTCTGCGTGCTGATGCAGTGATAGGTACAGAAAGTTGGCTAACGGCGGACATAGCCAGTCAGGAGATCTTTCCTCGTGACTATAGCGTTTTTGAACATTTATTATGATTTTTAAATACTTCATAGGATTGTTGAGAACATTAATGAAGTTACGCACAAATTCAAATTCAAAAATTCAAATTCAATATGTTTTTATTTTCTGATAAGCCATACATATTATATTTACATACCCTTTACATTTCAATTGTTTTATAAATGGCCTGATCAGAAAATACCCTGTTTAGGCAAAAGGCCTCTTCAGGGCTGATTCAGGTGATTAGTTCAATTGTATTCGTTTAACCAATGGTATTTCGCCCTTATTACTATCTCCGGGGGTGGCTTTTTGCCTGGCATTCGCCCGAGACGGAAGGGAAACCCGGCAAAACCTTCCGTAGACAGCCTGAACGACTAGGTGGTCACTAACACATATCCATTTGTTCACAGCACCAGTTTTCACAAAGTTCTTGGTAGATATAACAAATATAAATAAATATATAACAAATAGCATTTGTAATGCGTAACAGTAAAAATAGAATATAGCAAAATATAACAAGGTTTAAATATATTCTGAGTTTATATAAATAGCATTTGTAATGCGTAAAATAGAATATAGAAAATATAACAAGTTTTCAATAGATTTGAGTTTATATAAATGTTTAAGTTGGGCTAGCGCCGTCTATTTCTCTTCTTCTTTGGCGGCAGCAGGGGCCATCCGTCCTGAGGGCACAGGTGGGGGGGATAGGGACTTCGGTGCGGGCATGGAGGGGAGGGGCGTCTGGGTAATACATCTACATATTACCCTGCAAGTCACCTTGACGGTGGATGGCAGGGGGTGCCGCGCACCAAGTTCCTAACTAATTATTATTCACAGTTATCTATTGTGGTCACGTATTGTCCTAGGGAAAAAGGACTCCTTATACCTCTCCGTCCTACTATCTATTTCGCGAATCTTGTCCTCATTATCCCTCCGTCTGATATACGTTGGTTGTCGAATAATATCCTTCATTTCATTTACGAATATCTCCGACCTATAATAATAGAGCGAGAGCGTCGCCTCTATTATTCTGCCGGGGGTGGGGCGCTTGCGTATAGGGTGGGTTGGGAGGATAAAGGGTAGGGGAGCGAGGATTCGCTGGAATAGGTTGGGGATGTGTGCCCTCATTCTTTCGGCCGTTTTGCAGCGGAGTCTCGCCATTCTGTGAAGGACCGGTTCTATATCGGCCCGCGCGTACACCTCGGCTCTTGGAGTGCGGATGGGAGCCCTCATGATGTTGCGGAGGATGACTCTTTCGATGGCTGCTAGCCTCGAGGTGTTTCCTTTGGCGAGCGGCGTGATGGAAGGGGCGCCATACCCGATGACGGACCTGATGAACGATTTATAGAGGTGTATGGCCGTCTCCTCGGAGACGCCCTTTCCTCCCGCTCGTACGGCTCGGATGAGGTTGCTGCGTCTCGTGACGGTGGATATCACGTTTCTCAGATGTGGGGCGAACGTCAGGTGGCGATCGAGGGTAACACCGAGGTATTTCCACTCTTTCCGCAGGCCGACTCTTTTCCCCCAAAGGGTGACGGAAATCGGCGGACCTCCCCGTTGCGCTCCTTCGTGCGTGAAGGTCATCAGAATCGATTTATCTGGGTTGGTCCGCAGGCGCCAGTTTCTCATCCACTCCTCGAGCCGCCGGAGGTCCTTTTGCAGATATCGTGCTGCGGTGTCAGGTTTTCGTGCCGTGGCCCACAGCGCAGTGTCGTCTGCGTGCTGCGCGAGGGTCACCTGTGAAAGTGCGGGAGAAGGCATGTCAGCGCAATATAGAATAAAAAGTAGCGGCGATAATACCGTTCCTTGGTGCACGCGGATTGGATGGGGAAGGGATTGGACAGGGTACCACCTACTCTGACTCTGGCATGTCGGTCGGAAATAAAGGAGTATAGGAAGCGGGATAAGTTGGGTGGGATGTCGGGAATTTGGGAGATTTTTAGTGATAGCCCGTCATGCCAGAGTTTGTCGAATGCCCTTTCGATATCCATGAAGATCGCGGCCGTGCACCTCCTGTTGATTTCTTCTGCCGCCGTGTTGGTGAGCAGCGTCAGTGAGTCCGTGGTTGCCCTGTGCGCTCGGAATCCGTATTGATGGTCCGGGAGGATGCCGCCTGCGTCTAAGATGGCCGTGAGTTTTTTCACGACCAGCATCTTTCCCAGGACGCTCCTAAGGCTGATGGGGCGATAATTTTTCGCGTCTTTGATGTTTTTCCCCGGTTTCGGGAGCATGATAGTGTGCGCGTTTCTCCATTTTTTTGGGTAGTAGCCTATGGAGAAGCAGGAATTAGATCATTAGGAGGAATTTTTTAAGCGTGGGGGAATACCTGACATGCGTTTGTTGCACGTTATCGGGTCCAGGAGCAGAGTTCTTCGTGCTGGCTATGGCTTCTTTCAGATCGTCGTCGGTGATTCCTTCCTCGGTTTCCTTGCTGATATCTGTGGGGAGTAAGTTTGGTATGAGGGTATGCATTACCTCTATGGATTCTCTGTGGAATTTCTCGTCGAATCTTGGATCGTCGGTCGGCGTGTGTATTTCCTCCAGCACGCGTCGGAATTCCTCCGCTTTTTCTTCCTCCGTGTAGAGGCTTTTCCCGTCGTGCTCTAGGTGGGATTCTTCTTGTCGTTTCGCTCCCGAGAGGCCTTTAAATCGGTCCCAGAACCTTTTCCCGTTCCTGTAATCTAGAGACGCGCAAGTTTTCTGCAATAAATCGTTTTTATAATCGAGTACCTTCTTTTTGATGATGGCCTGGTTTTTAATGTTGGGTCCTTTCTTTTATTGAATTCTCGGTAAATCCTCCTGTTTTCCTTGATGAGAACGACGACGTGCTTGGGCAGAGGCGGTTTTTTTATGTCGATCTTTTTCTTTGGGATGCATTCGTCAGCAGCCTGTTGAATAATATTGTTTAATATATTGATCGCATTGTCTACCTCTGTGGTTGTCTTGAGTCTCTCTGCGGGGGGTAATCCTTCGGCGATTATTTCTTCGAACCTTCCCCAGTCCGCCTTTGCCCAATCCGTTTTGTTTATCGTCCGTCGCGGTCCTTTGGCGCGGCTCCTCCGGTGGCGATGGGGAAGGTGAGTGGCAGGTGGTCCGACGTGATGGTGTCCTCGACTGTGACGTCCCCGACAAGTTTGGCGGTGTTGCTTTTGGTGAGGACGTGGTCTGGAAAAGAGACACCGATATTAGGGTGTTCCTTAAATTTTAAAACTGAGAAAAGTAACTTGCTCAACGTATTAAAATATGCTTTGTGGTTAGAAAACGCTTCTGTTTGAAGCGTTTTGAAGTAGGAAATTTTTTAGAGGTCTCTCATGGGGCCTAAATGCAGTAATATTGAACGCTTCACTTTTTGGGTTAGAAATACCTGTGTCATGGTAAATCGGTCGAGTTACGGCCCTTTGGGTCGAAAATTTCAACCGTTTTGACGTATCTCTAACAGTTTCGGCGGAAATGGGAAAGTGGGGGAGACACGAAACAGTATTGGATAATTTCAGCGAGGCAATTGAAGCAGACGACCTGTTAAAAAAAATAACGAATAAAGCTAGAGGAAACAAAACTTTATTGTTATATTTAGAAGATTTTAAACAGCTTTAAACACTAGCTTATTCTGCCGTATCATTAATTGTTATTAGTAAATTTATCCAACTGCTCGGAAGTTGGTTTTTTCGAGCCCTTCATGGTGGAGTGGTACTGGGAAGACACCTGTAGGAGATCTTGAAAGCCTTCCTCCTTGTTTGTGACTTTCCGGTTGTGCGTCTGCATTAGTTTTACAGAAGAGGAAGAAGATTGCAACTGTACAGTGCCTAAAATGAAATGGCGAGAAAAAAAATAATTTTTGGGCTCTTCTCAACTTACCCCATCGGCATTGCATCCACTTATGCAATGAATCCATGGAGGGTGATTTGAATTTAAATAATAATAATATTATTATAATCTTACCGGAAGCGCTAAACTTTGATTCATATTTAGCCTTGTACTTCTCCTGGCGTTCGGTTCGCTCCTGCAGGCGAGCCTTCTTAGCAGCAAGTTCCTCCTCTGCAGCGGCCAGTTTAGTATCCTTTACTGTGATGGATCCTTGTCTATTTCGTAACCTCTGGGCGATGAGGAACTCTTTGTCCTCCTCATTGCTCATTACATCCAAAGCATTGGATACCGCAATGTCAAAAATGATGTCCAACTTTTCCTTGAATTCGGCTTCTCTCCTCAGTTGGGCGTCCAAATCATGATGTGTGCGGTTCTTCTTCACAAGGATCCACTCATCAAACAGTTCTTTTATCTTTTGAAAAACATGCACTTCTTGTGTCACAGGAATGCGGGACTTAACTGTCCAGAAAGGGAGAACAAGCCGAGCAGTATCCCAAGCACTCACGGTGACAGATTTCTTCAGCATTTTGTGATGATAAAAGAATACCTGAAGAGTTTCTTTAACGTTCGGCAATTTGCCTTCCCGAAATTTATCGCACACATCTCCAATATATAGGACACTTTTCGTGGATCTTGTCACGACGTTGGCCATCTTTTGGCAGACTGGACGCAGCGACGAACGAAGTCAAGCGATCATAGCCGGCGGTGCGAAAGAACTGACTACGGCAAGACGTCAGAACTCACCAATTCAACAATACTTGACAGGTCGCAACACGCTGCACTACGCTGGATAGGTCACATGCGTTACGTGGCCAGTCGTATTTCCCTGCGTGCGTCCCGCACGCCCCCCCCCCCTCTCCCCACCCACACCTCAGCAGCCGCTGCTCACGCCGGCACCGCCCAGCCACGGCGCTCGGACGCGCGCTTTTAATGGATATTTCCGCCGAAACCGTTAGAGATACGTTAAAACGGTTGAAATTTTCGCCCCCAAGGTCCGTAACTCGACCGATTTACCATGACACAGGTATTTCTAACCCAAAAAGTGAAGTGTTCAATCTTACTGCATTTTGGCCCCATGAGAGACCTCTAAAAATTTCCTACTTCAAAACGCTTCAAACAGAAGCGTTTTCTAACCACAAAGCATATTTTAATACGTTCAGCAAGTAACTTTTCTCAGTTTTAAAATTTAAGGGACACCCTAACCGACATGGCTGAAAAACGTGGGGCGTGGGATGTCGAGCCTTACCAGGTCTGTGCTCAGCAGGAATTGTTCCATTTGCTTCCCGCTTGCGTTGGTGACGGTGTCTCTGAAGCCCGTAGATCGTGCGTTGAAGTCTCCTACGAGAATAAAATCCATGTTAAGATTTTGGAGGTAATGTATCAAATATGCTGGGAATACTTCACGTGGAGGAATATAACAGCAAGCTATCAATATGGGGTCGGGCAAAAGGAAAGTGGCGGCAACCACATCGGTATTTTTTAAGCAATCCGGCATGTGGTATGCTGTGTTCGGGGTGAGGCAGGTCTCAGCTATGCCTAGGCAGAGCAGTGTTCTTCTGTCCAGCAGGTCCTCGAGCGATGGTTTCTTCTGCCTCATCCCGCCTCGCCCTTTGACGAATCCCACTCTTTGTATTGCCATTGTTGTCGGGGTGGTCTGGACCTTAGGGGATTACTGAAAAAGGGAAGCGTAGGTTATCGTGGAATGGAGCACATTCCTGTTATAATTCAGGTGCACTCCCTGCCCGAATACACCGGTGGCCGCCTGGTCCAGCAGCCGTCCCATCGTCGTCCTCTCTGCCGGGTGGGCGTTGGTCACGATGATCGCGACGAACCGGATAAGGTCTTTGACGCTCACGCACTCCGCTGGGTCCTTGGTCCTCTCTGCGTCTTCCTCCTCTGGGGCGATGGTCAGCGGCACGGTGGTCTGGAGGTTACGCACAACAACGCTGCTCCTTTTATTCCTTCTACGACCCCAACTCCCACTCAGCGGCATGGCCCAATTGGAGCTGTATCTCGTAAACGGTGCGTTTATCGATATATAATCATATGAACTTTTCTCTTTATTTTGAACCGCTTAACAAGCTCCCGAATTTTTCGGAGGTATTTCCACATCACCCGCATATTCATGTTTTTGTACGTGAAACGTATGCACACTGTAGGTAAAAACGTCATTTGCCTTAAACACGCTGTATATTCTGCATTTTTACGTAAACCTGTTCGTTGTAATGCTGAACAAATTAGTGAGAGAATGGTGCAAATCAGTTTAGCCATTCTCGAGTTATAAGGGAACATAGTAACAGACAGACAGAAGCGGATTTCTCACCAGGGCTGTGCTGTGCAAGAGTGAAGGGGATTAAGAGTGGTATCCAAACCTACTTTGGGGCCTGCCCTGTCGCCTAAAAAAAGATTGATTCAAATCGGTCGGTTTTTTTCGGAGATATTTTGGTTAGAAGGGGGTTTTCGATTTTTGCCTTTTATATGTTAGATGTCCATAGCTTGTAGAAGAAAACTGCTAAACAGATAAGAGACTTTTGTGCAAAACTGGAGTCGGCATTGACTCATGAAAATTCAAAAGACATTGATGCAACTTATGTGCAGTGAGCTTCAGGCTTCTTCAAGATGACTCAAGAAACGTTCCACTCCTGAAGAAGTACTGAAGTATGTTTGTAAAAATAAACTCATAGACAGTTTTCCAAACATTTTTATAGCTCTACTGATTCTTTTAACTTTGCCAGTTTCTGTAGCTAGTGGGGAACGTAGCTTCTCTGCGTTCAACAATGGTGCAAGAGAGACTTGTTGGACTTGACACATTGTCAACAGAACATTAAATAACTGCAAAACTGGATCTGAAAGAACTAGTAACTAACTTTTCAAAACATAAAGAAAGAAAAATCATGTTTTAAGAGCACAGAGTGTATTTATTCAGTTTTTTGTAAATAAAGGTTAAATTTCATTGAAGAGTTTTCTTATTTCTTTCTCTATCGGATGTGGTGCTGATGGCAGTTTAAGCAGAATAGAGTAATGGATGATTTTGGATTTGTAATAATAACAAGTGAGAGGAGAATTGTAAAACAAATTACATAATGTGCTTTTTTGTTTTGGGATTAGGATATCATATATATCAACGGCCTCATAATATAGTCTATAAATTCCCTTTAAAACCATTATATCAATGCTATGTTATTATGTTTCCCATTTAAAAGCTTTGGACCAGTTGCTATGGCAGTTTTACTTTCCATTGTTAAAAATCTTAAAATTGTCCCTCTTTTTGGATTAAAAACAATTGTTCATCTTCATTCCACTCGGATTTGACTTCAATTTTCAAAAAATTCAATTCTCGGTCTTTCAGCTATAGAACTGTTCATATCCTGAACTCCTACCTTAATTTTAACTGATTTAATAAGTAATTCTGGAAATAACTAATCCACCTACTTTCCCCGCAGTATAATTTTAATATATAATAATATAATATAATATGGATATGCCGTTGAAATTCAACGGGAAAATAAAAAATAACAAATATATCTTGACTTTCTTTGGATGGCAAGAAAACAAACTTTCGTTCTTTTAGGCGTTCGTTGTTTCAAGTTTCGAACTCCTACGATGATTCTAAGTACCTAATTTTAATATGCGAATGATTAATATTCTACATCCAAATGTACTCCTCGTAAATAACGCAAAGAATGGTGTTTACATTGGTTGCTATGAAAAGAATTTGTCCTTCTCTCTCTCATACTAATTGTAAGAACATTCAAAGCACGCTTTCACCCATAAGGATTGAAATAACAATAGGATTTCGAGGTTTAACAATGTAATGGGTTGGCATGGCAATATCCCGTTAAAATGGCAAGATTTCCCCCAAAATATGTGAATTAAACGTTTAACATGAGGAATTTCGAACTGTAGGCGAGAAAAGATGAACAGAATAAAAACTTCATAGTTTTTTCTTTAAAATGAGCTAGATCCGAATGTCATAGGTTAATTCTTCCTAATTTAGATCTAAAAAAGAATAAAAGTCTGCAAGTCAAAAAAATCGATTTTTACGTGTTATCATATGGGAAATGGAAATGCCTACCTTAGAGTCGAACCTAGGAATTTTTTCGAGATTTCTTTTCATCATCGTCTTACAATCTGTGAATCGATCATTCCTGCCAAATATCAAAAATGTATCTTCTTCCATTATCGAGTTATTTGCATTTTTATAGCGTGACAGAGGGAGCCACAAAGGGACAGAAATAGCCTTTTATTATTGTTAGATTGTACCACCTCCAAATTCAACAACTTTTCGTAGTAGTAATTTTGTTTTAGGTGCATCGACGGCTAAGGTCATTTCGCACCGTTGATAATTCTTTATGGAAACAGAATGGCGATATCTGCAGGTCTCTACAAGATACATACAGTTCGCTAGATGCAACGGACGGACAGAAAATTATTTATGAAAACAACACTTTCTCTATACTACGTACAAGGAGAAAACGTATGTACGTGCTAAAACATTGGAAGTTATTTTATTCAGCAATTAAAATACCCCATTTTTGCACACGGGCTATATGTTCAACTCGCGTGCAGGAATAATCGTTTCCATGGCAGCAATCGGATAAAATGCGATTTAAAGTCTCATAAATTGAATAAAATATCGTAAACAAATAAAGCTACCAATTTAAAATCTTGCACACGTAATAATAAGACTATGACTCACATCATTTAAAGATTTAGTTGCAATCGAAATAACCGTTTCGTAATTAAGAAACGACAAAATGACGCCTTCCGTCTCAGAGCTCTAAAAATGGGGTAATTTTTCCTTCCCACCCCAAAAACGTCCCTTCGAAAAATTCAAAACTACCCTCATTCAACGCGGCAATAAACAAGCTGCACGCTGATATGCCTATCACCTAAATCCCTGGAGCCGTTTTCGAGATATTTAGCCTCAAACTCGAGTCTACCAACTTTTGGCGCCGATAATATATTTGTCCTTGAGATTTGGAGGTGGTGGCGCCGAACCACTTGTTCTTTATTCGAATTAACATCATGTTTATTCACGTAAGCATGAAAGTTAACTCATTGTAATTTTCAATATCATTGATATTATGAAAACATCATCATCACTATTTTCTTCCGATAATATATAAGATTTCACTGTATCCAAAAGACTAATTGCATTACGCACTGTGATTGAGGGTATCATAGATAATTGCAATTTCCATGTACTACTGAAAGCACAAACATGACGATTAAATTGCGGATGTCGACTATAGGAAAAAGCGAATAGGTTTGTTTTCTCTAGGACTGTAAGAAATAACAATCGGAGAAGCAACCCTGTTAGCAGTGACGGTAAAACATGAAAAGTATTTTAATGTTGTGTTTCGTGGTTTTTCGAGATATTTTATCATATCTATTTCTCGATCATTTTTATCCAAATATGTGCTAAAGGCATGGATAATGATGCCATAATCCTAACACAAAATATCCTAATTTTTCCATAAATTTAATGTCATGAAACTTGAAATATGAAAACTTGGACACGAGTTGCCAGAGAATTTTTAAATTACTGATAGTTGCCTTAATTTCACGGAAAATTATAAATATACTGCAATCACAGATTGTAACTTGTGTTAGATGTTAGATCATTTTAAGTCTTTCTTGGATAAGATTTATTCTATTTAACACCAATCCAACAAAAATCAGTATGAATTAAAAGCTATAGAAGAAGATCTTCATATTGAAATTATTAAAATCGGAAGAGTTCTTGGATTGAGATAGGCATCGTGTAGTTGGCGCACTGCACTTGCTGTTTGGCAAACATATCCTGCTTTGTTTCACCATTTTTCAGAAAAATAAGAAGGTGGTCTGGCAAAAAGATTGCAATTTTATAAAAGATTTTGCGTTAATTATTGATATTTTAACTGAATTTTCATTGCTACCTAATGAATTACAATCGAGAGAAATTACAATACAGAAAGTGAACAAATTAATTAAGCGTACAATCAATGCCATAAAACAATTAAGAAATGATAATGGCAAATGAGGCAATGTATCAAAATTTAATAATTAGAGACAATATCCAAGATATTCCATTCGATGAGTAGAAAAAATTTAAGTCTTCTTAATGATAAATTAATTGACATTTTAGCCAAATACAGGGATGCTCGACTTTAAAAAGTAGTCTCACAAACTTTGAAAAGGATTCAGATAACAAGTATACTTATGATGAATTGTTGGAACTTTTTAACATAACCCCAATTCTTGGAATTTAAAAAATATTCTTTCTCCATGAAAAGAAGGAGAAAATAAATGCCTTTGTAAAATCAGAAAATATGAAGTTGATGTAAATGATTTTAGAGATATTGTTGATATGAATCTAGAATAAAAACTTCAAAACCTCCCATCAACCATAATAAGAGGAAAAAAATCGTAAACACAGTTGCAATCAGTAGCGTGGAAGCTGAAAGAGGCTTCAGTCCTATAAATATAATTTGCAATGAAAGAAGGTTTAGACTTACCATTTCCCATTTATCAAATTTGCTAACAATTAACATGTGTGGAAAAACTGTAGTGAAATGCAGAGTATTATGTTAAAAGCTGGTAAAAAAATCATTGTTAGGCTGCAGACACGCAAAGTCAAAGACATCAAGAAAGCTCCCACACAGAAAATCAAATGAGATTATGGAAATATACTGAATAAATGAATGAATTTATTTCCAGCTATTATTTTAATGTATAATTATTGTAATATAAGTGTACAATTAAATGTATAACATAAAAACTGAAATAAATAAACATTCTTACTTTTTATCCGTTGATAAATAGAATTTTCTTCCCTTTACACAATCACCTGAGGCATGTTCTTGGATCCTGAGAGCCAGTTCTTTAAGATTTCTCCACTCACCACTGGCTGTATTAACCCTTTAAGTGCCACCAGCTGATATATCGGCTTTTGCTTCTCGGGCGAAGAGTGCCACAGCCGATATATCAGCTCTGGTGTAGACTGAACTGGTAATCAGTGGCGGCTCGTGTATAGGCACTGCAGAACTGCAGCACCCCCTATTTCCACTTGATATTATCGATAACATTTAATATAATGAGTCCTTTTTTCTTTAATTCTTTCTTCATTTTTGTAGTACAATATATATTCCTTAAGCTTAATGTCAGTACTTCAGTAGCCATCCCCCAGTTTATGAAAAAGATACAAAAATCTTTGTATGGAACTGTGCGCTTCACAGTGCCAGCGACGTGGTGTTTGACTGTTGTGCGCATGCGCACATAGGAGGGGGGGTGGTGAGGAAGGCGGGACTGCCAGGTAGAGAGAGCACTGTTGCTCTCGCAGTGCCGGCTCTGGCGTGATGGTGGAAGGAATTTTTTTTTTACTCAGTGTGTGTTGTGCTTAAAAACCGTGTACCATATTCTTGAATGTGATAAAGTGTAGAAGAGTGTAGAATTAGATTATTATTCTGCTTCCAGCTATTCTATTTCATTCATTTTTTTCGGTTCTTTTATTTAACAGAAAACTTTAACCATGGCCTTGCATCCCCAAGAAATAAGTTCTGTGACTGTAAGTGAACTTCAACAGCTTAAATTTTCACAGCTATCTCTCCATGAGAAAGTTACAGTTAAGAAAAGAGGTCGTTCAACACCTGATATTCTAATATCTCAGCCAGGCAAAAGCAACAACAAGAAATATATTCGTAGCTTTAATTCTGAATGGTACCAACGGAAAAGTTGGCTTTGCGGCTGTGAAGTAAAAAATGCACTGTTTTGCTTCCCGTGTTTGCTGTTTGGAGGTGATGTACCGTGGACAAAAGATGGTTTTAGAAAAATAAACAAAATGAAAGAAAAAACTGAAAAGCATGAGAAGCCAAAGAAGCACGTTGATAACGTTGTTTCACTGTCACTTTTAGGAACCGTAAGTATTAAGGAGAAACTTAGTGAGGCATACAGACTTTCAATCAATGAGCATAATATAAAAGTTAAAAAGAACCGTGAAATTTTGTCCAAAATAATAGACTGCATTTACTTTTGTGGAAACTTTGAAACTCCCTTACGTGGACATGATGAAAAAGACGATTCAGTAAATCCAGGGGTATTTAGAGGATTAGTAAATTTTGCATCTAAATTAGATTCAGATTTGAAGAATCACTTAGAAACCAGTCCAGTCTTCAAAGGTGTTTCTAAGACCATTCAGAATGAGATACTTGACTGCCTGCTACAAATATACCATGAGGAGATAAGGACGGAAATTAGAAAAGCTTCCTTTGTAGCTGTCATGGCTGATGACACAACAGATGTTTCGGAACACACTCAAATGGTCCTTGTTCTACGGTACGTATTGAATGAAGAAATATTTGAGCGTTTTTGGGGATTATTTTTCCAGAAAATCAAACTGCAGATGGCATATCAAAACGTATTTTAGAACAATTGGACATAATCCTTCAAGGAAATGGACAAAAACTGATAGCTCAGACATTTGATGGTGCAAATTTCATGAAAGGCAAAAAAGCAGGAGTTCAAGCAAAAATAAAAGCAGTTTATAGTAATACACATTTCATTCACTGTTATGCACATCAACTTAATTTAATAATGAGAAATGCAGCAAGTATTACACGAAACGCAAGAATATTTTTCTCTAACATTCTTCTCAAGATCACCACAACGTGTGTCCATTCTCAAGAAACATATGGACGTCAGCATTCCACGTCCATCCTCTACAAGGTGGAATTTCAACATACGGACCATAAACAGAGTTCATGAAAATTTGCAACCTTTAAAAAACTGCCTTACTGAAATTCAGTCAACATCAAATGCAGATCAAACCATTGCAGAAGCAACAGGAATTTTAAAATACCTGAATGATGATAATTTCAAGTTTTGGTTAGAGCTTTTTCATCAGATTATGCCTCATGTTGAAATAATTTACAACCAAATGCAATCTCGAGAAATTAGTGTGTTTAAAGTTAATGAATATATAACAAATTTTAGAATTGAGAAACTCAAAGTACTGTGAGAATCCTTCAAAGACACTCATGGCAGAAGCTAAGGAAGTGTGTGACTATATATGTGTTGATATAATGGACAGATATTCTTCCACTAAACACTTAGTAGCTGCTAAATTGTTCAACAAGAAATGCTTCACTAGATTTAAGAATGAACATCCCACAAAAGAGATAGTACTGACCACTGAAGCTTATCCCATGATTGACAAAGAAAAGCTTGAAACTGAACTAAAAGTATTCTATTGTAGGACTGATATTCATGAATATTGCAAATTAATTGAGCTGCTGAAATTTATCTTGGAAAATAATCTAGATGATGTTTTTAGCGAAATTACGAAACTGATAAAAATCCTCTTGACAATTCCCATGACTACTAGGCAGAGCGCTGCTTTTAAACATTGAAAAGAATAAAAACTTTTTTAAGAAGCACTATGAATTCGGAAAGACTAAATGCGCTTGCAGTACTTTCAATGGAGAAAAATTTCCTCAATTGTCATCCAGAGATCGAGGAGAAAATTATTGAACTTTTTGCGCAAATTAAAACAAGAAGAATGGATTTCATTTTTAAATGAATAGATCAAGCTTGAACTGTAACAATTTAAATTAAAGTAACTAAAAAATGTTTGTTTTTTTTGTTAAGATTTTATCAAGTTCCTGAATAAATTTTCTTTTAATACATGTTTTTTTCCTTTTACACAATTTTAAAACAAAGGCTAAAAATTTTCTGGAGCAGCACCCCCACTAATTTTAGATACGAGCCGCCACTGATATACACAATAAATCGATTTATATTAATGTCATAGTATGGCATATGACATTCTTTGAGCTAATAAATTGAAGGAATGACGATAATCCTATGTTTTTTACATACGTTTTTGTCACGCCAGAGGTGGACGGGTTTGCCCAACCTACAGTTTTACCCTTATTAGAACACTCAGGAGCACGTAAAAACAATAGCAAATAACCATAATTAACTACAGACTCGAAGAATGAAGAATAAATCACTTATGAATGTTGAGAGAAAGGTAGGGAACGATCACTTTATTTAGTTCTACAAGAAGCATCAACTCCCAGCGTACTCAAGGGCATCAGCTGCCATTGTTTCTAATTGTAAGTAGTACCAGTACGCCAGTATATAGTGGTCTTAAAAGCTTACGACGGTGAGATGCGCGAACTGTCACGTGACATGGAGGGGAATGGTCAGGGAATGGGTAGCTTAAGGGGAAAGTGAGCTGAAGGGTGTTGCCGCTTGCCAGTGTAGCCAACCCAAAAATGTAATACTAAGTAATATCCGGTCGTTTATCAACAATAGGTTGTGGTAATACGATTTTGCTCTTATTCATGTAGTATGATACCCGCAATTTAATGGAAAGTCAGCTACAATAGAGGAAAGGATTTCCAAAAGAAAAATAAATATTTCAAAGAAAGGTTTTATTATACACATTCACATCGATACATTTTCATCAATAATATTTTATTCAGATGAATCTGTATCTCCGGATTCTGAATCCGAAGTTATGATAACCTCATTCACAATATCATCCATTATCATCTCGTTTTTTATATATTCAGCTTCAGTTTTTTTTTACACGTTTGCATACATTCTGCCACTCTGCTTTCCCGATATCTGCACATTTTTCTTCCACTAATATCTTCACCTCATTTAGTTTAAAACTTGTGTTTCTTGACCCTACCCAATTCTTTAATATACCCCAAATATTTTCGATTGGGTTGAATTCAGGATGATACGGAGGCAGCCTAAGCGTCGAATGTCCATGATCGGCTAATATTATATCCACAGCAAAAATTTTATGAGCTGGCTTAATTTTCTTAATTTTATCGTACAACTCGAGTTTAGTTTCAGCCGTTGAGTACTGCATTCCCCTTGTATCCAGCCATGCCTTCATTACATCTTTCCTGGAACTGCTGCACGGCGGGCGGTCAAGCTCCACGTTGTGGTAGGACGCATTGTCCAACACAAGGACGGAGTTCTGGGGTAAATTGGGGAGTAACTGGTTTTTCACCCATTTTTCATAGTTTGCACTATTCATGTCTCCATGGTAATCTCCTGTTTTCAGACCCGATTTAAAAATTAGAAGTGAATGCGGCACAAATCCAAATTCTCCACCTTAAAAAAATGAACGTATATCCTATCTGTAGTCAATGGAAATCATATAATTACTTTCACATGTACATTAATATAATAAATAACTCATACCTTCATGAATAATAATGAGTCGCTGACCCTTAGATACAGGAACTTTTAATTCCGTGTCATCCCCGCTCGACCATTGATATGGAGCAGAGTGCGTGAAATGAATATAACTTTCGTCAGTATAAACAATTGACCGTCCTTCCTCTCTATATCTCCTTATTGCTCTTAAATATGCGATTCGCTTCAAACGAATATCACTCCGTTCGCATAAAATGCGCTTATTGGAATGACGAAAACGACTTAACGAAAAAGAATTGGGTAGGGTCAAGAAACACAAGTTTTAAACTAAATGAGGTGAAGATATTAGTGGAAGAAAAATGTGCAGATATCGGGAAAACAGAGTGGCAGAATGTATGCAAACGTGTAAAAAAAAACTGAAGCTGAATATATAAAAAACGAGATGATAATGGATGATATTGTGAATGAGGTTATCATAACTTCGGATTCAGAATCCGGAGATACAGATTCATCTGAATAAAATATTATTGATGAAAATATATCGATGTGAATGTGTATAATAAAACCTTTCTTTGAAATATTTATTTTACTTTTGGAAATCCTTTCCTCTATTGTAGCTGACTTTCCATTAAATTGCGGGTATCATACGACATGAATAAGAGCAAAATCGTATTACCACAACCTATTGTTGATAAACGACCGGATATTACTTAGTATTACATTTTTGGGTTGGCTACACTGGCAGGCGGCAACACCCTTCAGCTCACTTTCCCCTTAAGCTACCCATTCCCTGACCATTCCCCTCCATGTCACGTGACAGTTCGCGCATCTCACCGCCGTAAGCTTTTAAGACCACTGTACCCCAGTACCTCACCACCAGGCCGGGCGCCGTTGTAGGGTGACGTCATGCGTAATATGCCGATTCCGATAACAACTTCGAAGGACAATGGTCCGGTGACAAAATATTTCTTGGCTTTTAAGATGAATAAATACTGAATTCATTCTTTTCATATCTAATTAATGAATGTTTGTAGAATTAATTAATAAATTTTAACTATTATCCATCTTACTTTTCGTAAAAATCACCAATAAAATTATGAGGATACCCGGGCAGTAATTACTGTGCCGAAATTGTGGAAATATGGGGTCAAATGAAAATAGGAAGATTTTGTACCCTCGTATAACACGCATCCTAATTTTTAACTCAAATATTTCGGAAAAAAGTTCGCATTATACGCGGGTATTTACGGTAGTTGTCTTGTAATTTCTTAGAACTTCAAGCCATTTACTAACACGCTTTAAACAAACTTCTGTAGGATTTATATCTGAATATGAAGATGACCCTATCACATTCGTGAAAACCTAATAGGTATTATACAACAGTCGAAGTATAACCTATATTTGTTAATCAAGTTAATATCGATACTACATATAAAAATGAATTTTCAATAAAACAGATACTACTATATCGAACGAAAAAGTTGGGACAATTTGGGAAAGAAGTGGGACATGTGCAAAAACTCATTCATAAGTCGGGACTGTCCCGCTAAAATTGGGACAGGTGGCAACCCTATTTGTAGTAATAGCAAATGCTGAACATCAAGGCCACACTTACTAAAACATTGTAGTCTAATTGTAAGTTGGTAGATATACTTGAATTCCATTTAATTTAGTAGATAACCTTTGCTGAACTAAAGCTGTGACAATTATGGGGATTTAGGAGACCACCCTCACTTCAAGGGCTGGTTTTTTAGTTGGAAAGAATCATTTAGAAATTTATTGGTGTGACTAACCCTCAAGACCTTGGTTAAAAGTGAACAAGGATGCATATGGAGTACACTCTTTCCTAATGGTAAGCCCCTGTTAGCCCATCGTGACCATTTTCAAGAACAGAGTGGAGACCAAGAGAGAAACGTCTCAGCATGTGTGGCGAGGACGTTTTGGTTTTCCCGTTTACCCTCATCCATTTCCACATATGGTCACCAAAAGTATTGAAATATGAGGTCGGGTCCTTGCTTGCCTAACGATTAGTAAAGGTTTTTCAGTAATAAATAAAAAATACCAAAGGGAAGTCGGAAAACCGTCCTTAAGATCTCTGTGCCTTTTGTAACTAATCGTGCAATCGATTGATTACATTCAAAGTAGATTAAAGGGGAGCCAAGGGGGGGTCCGGGGCCCCCACTTGGCTACGTTCCCGTTAATAATTCCTTCCAAAAATATTTTCCTTTGTTTAATTTATTTTATTCCATTTGCTTTATCTCCTAACTACCCCAATACTTCATTTTCATTAGTTTCTCATTTGAGAACAAGGTTTTTCAGTGACGGATTTAACTGGGTCGTGCTTGGCATGAGGCATAGGCTCCAAAAAATGTTCATATTTATAATTTGAGAAATATTGAATATCTCAATTAAAAAATCAGTGGAACTTCTCTATGATTACATAGAAAATGATCTTTAAAAGTGGTAACATAAGAGTGCAGGGGCGGATCCAGAACCTTCCCAAGGAGGGGGCGATCGCCCCAATTACCCCTCCCCCGTCTTGATTCCTCCTCTGCTGACAACCATACATTTTGAAAATCCTGACCCCCATCAGAATCTTTCTTTCCCTTGTCATTCAACAGACTTAATCTTCGGTGTATAAACAATGGATGTTGCGCGGAATGAATTTAAGAATGCACCTAGAGGAGGGCAATGGGGTCCTCCAAGGGGAGGGCGATCGCCCCCATCGCCCCTCCCTTGGATCCGCCACTGTAAGAGTGTAATTGTTAAGAGAGGGATTCACTAGAGGGGTGGTTAGAGCATTGGCTTTCTACGCAGGGGTCACTGGTTCAAATCTGGCAGAGATTGAATTTTCCAACCTGGGATAGTCCCGTCCCCTACTTGTGTGCTTTGAGGAGACCGTGCAAGTTAGTGCTCTGTCCTTCAGAAGACTTTTAGCAGTTGGCCCACTTGGTGCTCTTCATAAAGAGTAGGCTAATGCCGGCACTGGGTTTCCCTCCCTTATGTACGTACAGTGTGGAAGGAGTAATCACTTTAATAATCCAAGAGGTTGATTAGTCAAATTTCATACAAACAAAAAGGTTTCACTAGATATTTAGACTTGTGTAATTGCCTGTCAAAATAATGACGGGATTTTAATGAAGTAGGTGAATCAGTTTTATCTCACAATGACTTTTGTCCCAAGCTTATATCTTATCTAAAAATAATAACCCTTTTATTTTGCTTTGTTAAATTGTCTTTTAGTGTAACGCTCCCTCTTCCTTCCTTCCTCTCCCTCCCTCGCCCTTCCTTCCTCTCCCTCCCTCCCTCCCTTCCTCTCCCTCCCTCCCTCCCTTCCTCTCCATCCCTCGCCCTTCTTTCCTCTTCATCCCTCGCCCTTCCTTCCTCTCCCTCCCTCTCTCTCTCTCCCTCTCTCTCTCTCTCCCTTCCTCTCCCTCCCTCACCCTTCCTTCCTCTCCATCCCTCGCCCTTCCTTCCTCTCCATCCCTCGCCCTTCCTTCCTCTCCATCCCTCGCCCTTCCTTCCTCTCCCTCCCTCCCTCCCTTCCTCTCCCTCCCTCCCTCCCTTCCTCTCCATCCCTCGCCCTTCTTTCCTCTTCATCCCTCGCCCTTCCTTCCTCTCCATCCCTCTCCCTTCCTTCCTCTCCCTCCCTCTCTCCCTTCCTCCCTCTCCCTCCCTCCCTCCCTTCCTCTCCATCCCTCGCCCTTCTTTCCTCTTCATCCCTCGCCCTTCCTTCCTCTCCATCCCTCTCCCTTCCTTCCTCTCCCTCCCTCTCTCCCTTCCTCCCTCTCCCTCCCTCTCTCCCTTCCTCTCCCTCCATCGCCCTTCCTTCCTCTCCCTCCCTACACCTCTCTTTCCTCCCACTTCCCCTCCTCCTCTCTGCTCTCAATCCATCCCTCTCCCTCTTTTTTTGTCTTCCTCTTTATCTCTTTCCTCCTGCCCTTTACTAATTCTATTTTTGCAGTATTTATCACTCATTACGAGAGTGTTGCCATAGCAACAATTATTGTTGGACTCAGATTCAATATATTTTTATAAGTACACATGTTATTTTTGCCACACAAATACGTGTGATAAATTTAATATTCCGTTTGATTGTATTTGTAGTATTTTATAACGCTAAATAATAAAATTTGGTAACACAAAGAGCTAGATATCCACGATGACTTTAAAGATATGAAACCCAATATAAGTATTAAATAAATGATCAAATGGAAAGTAGGCATCATAAGTTCTGTTTGGATCATCTTGTTTTTGTTTTATTATTTCTAATATCTTCATCCACCATTCTTATTATTTTGACTCGATTAAGAATTTTTTATTTGTTTTATTGGCATTTCTCCAAATAATTGTTCCATATCTTCTTATAGATTCAACTAATATTTTTAGAAGCTCTATTTTTTATACAATAGAATTGGTAAGTTATTTTTCTTAAACAGTCATTAAATTTTTTTTATATGGACATCAAATCTATGACATCCATCAATGATAACTACTAAGTATTTATCTTGTTTCACTTGTTCTAAATATTTACAATTGAATCTTACATCTGAGAAATTATTGTGGGCACATTTATGTTAATGAAATCTACAATTTTTAATTTTATCTTTGGAGCCATGTTTTAATATGCATAGTTTTTAACTTATTAATATTGATTATCATGTCATTGTCATTTGTCCATATAATGATATTAATCAGATCTTTCTGCTTGTTTATTTTGTGTACCTCAAAGGCTCTATGTACAAATATAAATGCAGCATCATCTGCATATAATATCAGTTTACAGTTTCCAATGCAGTTAAATATGCTGTTTATATAAATTGTGAAAAGTATAGGTTGGCACTCCCCATTTCAACTCTTTTTTTCCACCTAAAGTGTCATTTAATCTAACTCTCATGGTTCTGTTTCTTAAGTAGCTGCTAAACCAATCAAGAATTGTACCCCTTATACCTATCTGCTGCAGCTTATTGATCATAATGTAAAAATTAATAAGGTCAAAAGCCTTTTAAAGTCAATAAAAGTGAAGATTATTTTATCATTTTTATTCTAGCTTTGATTTATTATTTCTGAGAGGTGTGACAATGCTTCTTTTGTTCCTGTTTTTTTTAAACAAATTGCTTACTAGAAATTATTTTTTTTAGATATGAAGTCTCTTAAATGTTTAGCTACAAATTTTTCCATTATTATTACCAACTTTTATAATAACTTCGCTTTATATATATATATATATATATATGATAGAGATAGATAGAGATGAAACACAGAAAAGTCATTAAAGGTATACACAGGGCCGGCTTAAGGCGGGTGCGAAGGGTGCAAAGCACCCAGCGCAAAGTTTTTAGGGGCGCAAAACTCGGGAATTAAGACACGAAAATATTTTTTTTTAATTTTTATTTGACAATCAAATTAAGGTTAAAATAAAAATCCCAGAGAAATTATTCTTAGAGGGAACAGTAATATACTATTACAGCGTTCTCTTCGAGTCATTATTTGCATGCCTATGATTCTCCTTTACTCCATTCAGAAGATCATTTCCGGTTTTGCCGTAGTATGTATTTCAGATGGCAAAACAAATGAAATGCGATCAGCATGGCCAACTTCACCTCGAATTGCCGATGTAACCACCTTTTACGGTAGCTAAAATCAAATGTGTAACCTTTGCAAATAGTGAGTTATTGCGCAATTAACACGAAAAAAAAGATATTTGTGGTGATAGTTTGTGTTCAGAACTTAAACTTATGTCACACAGAATACGAGAAAATTATACTCCTTTGAATGTGTTATTTTATATTTGTGAAAACCAAATCAAAGAAATTTTTCCAAATATTTATATTTTTTAAAGAATTCTATTAACTTGACCTATTACTGTGGCTAGTGGTGAAAGGTCATTTCCAAGATAAAAACGTATTTGCGCTCCACAATGGGACAAAATAGACTGAATGACTTTGCAATAAGTAGTATAGAGAATGAAACAGCAAGAGAAATTAATATGGACAAATTAAGAAAAAAAAATTCCAGGTTAAAATCTCGAAAAGTTCCATTTTGTAAATTTTAGTTTTGTAAAATAAATTTTTTATAGTAAAATTTTTATTGCCTTTTATTCAATGTGCAAACAGTATTGGGAATTTTGTAATGAAAAATTGTAAAAATATAGATTTTTGAAAAAGAGCGCAAAACTTTTTTCCGCACCCTTCACATTTTCACGCTGGGCCGGCATTGGGTATACATATTATAATCATTAATTATATATTCGTGTATATTATAGTTAATTTTGTTGTAATCGTTTCCAAATCTTCCATTGTAAATGTAGTTGAAGATTAGTCAGGAATAATTATATGCTGGTATAGATTTTGTTTAGATCTTCACTATTTATTTTCAGCAGTCTTTCATTTTCGTCCATAATAACATAAATGAAACCACTTTTTATCCAAACGAAACTATATCTGGCATGTTTACATAGTTCCCTGGTTTTCCATAATAGTTCTCCATAATATTTGGTTAAGGCCTCATTTACATAAAATCTGCTATTATTATTATTATTGCTTAAATATCGTCATCTGTCAATGGTTTTCGGTTATTGCGGCAAATATCTTTTATTTTCTTTGAAACGAAACTTACCACGATTTTACTTTTGTTATCTGCTCGGCGATTTTTAGCTACATACATAATAAATAGTGTTCTGCATATCTGCAGGTTCAGGTGCTCCTCCTCCACCTTTCTCTATCCTGTACCCTTCTCTTTATCTCCCCATACCTTCCTCCCTCCCTTAGAATATCCAACATTTTAATTCTTCTTCTTCCTCTTTTCTTTCTTCCCTCCACCGTTCCTTTGATAACATCCTTCAGCAATCCCTCTCTTCTCAAAACATGTCCTATCCATTTCTTTCTCCTAGTCACTATCGTGTCTATCAATCTCCTTTCCTCTTCTACTCTTCTTAGCACTTCCACATTTGTAATCCTGTCAGTCCATTTAACCTTCAGCATCCTCCTCCACACCCACATTTCAAATGCCTCCACCCTCTCCCTGTCTCTCTTCTTCAATATCCATGTCTCCGACCCATATAACGTCACACTCCAAACATAACACTTTACCAATCTCTTCCTCAATCCCAAATCCATCTTGCTGTTAAATAGCTTCCTTTTTCTATTGAACGCTTCCTTTGCCAAACCTATTCTCATCTTAATTTCCTTCTCACATTTCCAGTCCTCTGTCAACAACGTACCAAGATACCTGTACTGTTCCACCTGCTCTATCCTCTCCCCTCTCAACTGCACTTCCATCCTTTCCTCGCCCCCTATTCTCATTACTTTCGTTTTCTTTCCATTTATTCTCAATCAATATCTGTCTTCCACGCTCACCAGATTCTGTAGCATCTGCCTCAAGTCTTCCGTCCTCTCAGCAAACAGTATCATGTCGTCAGCAAACCTAATTGACGCTGTCATTCTTCCTCCAACGCTTACTCCTGTGCTCGTCTCCCAACACTCCTTTTCTTCCATTTCTTTAGTATAGATGTTGAACAGTGTTGGTGACAAACAGCAGCCCTGTCTAACTCCTCTCCCAATCTCGAACCACTCCGTCCTGCTTTCCCCTATCCTCATGGCCGCCTCCTGCCTCATGTATAGATTCCTTATCAACCTTCTCTCTCCAATCTACTTTCTTCTCCCTCGATATCTCCATCATTCTTTCCCACCTCACACAGTCGAAAGCCTTCTCCAAGTCCACAAAGCACAGACTGATACCCTTGTCCCGCTCTAAATACCTTTCTCCAAACGTCCTTACCACCCCTATGGCATCCCTCGTGCCCATTCCTTTCCTAAATCCAAATTGTTCTTCTGCTACATTCTCATTACCCTCACCAGCCTTCTATTCATCACTCTCAACATTATCTTGGCCGCGTGAGCTATCAGACTAATAGTTCTATACTCCCCGCACTTCTTTGCCTCTTTCTTTTTAGGTAGTGGTATCATTTCCGTTCTGACAAACTCCTCCGGCCACTCCCCACTCTCATATATTGCATTGCACAAGTTGGTCACCTCTTCAATGCCTTTGTCTTGCAGACACTTAAACAGTTCCACAGGTATCCCGTCTACTCATGCTGCCTTTCCCTCCCTCATTTCCTTCATAGCTGCCACTACTTCCTCCCTCAGTATTGCCTCCCCCATCTCCTCCTTATCCACTTCCCCTTCTTCCTCAATTTCCAGCTCTGCCGGCTTTTCATTCGCCTTATACAACTCCTCCATGTATTCTTTCCACCTGCACATAACCTCCCTTTCCTCCTTCAGTATCCTACCATCCTTGCTCTCAATTTCTTTTGAGCCTCCTCCTCCAGATCTCCATCTCCATCCCAAGTAATACTCCTGATCTTCTGATACGCTAGGTCGTACCTTCACCTCTTCTCGAGCTCTTGTATCTCCTTGCACTCCTACTCCAGCCACTTTTCCTTTGCCCTTTCCGTCTCCCTCCTCAGTTCATTGTTCAACCGCCTGTAGTTCCTTCTCTCTTCATCTGGTTTGCCATATCATAACCGATTTCCTCTTTTTGCCTTTCTTTCAGTTTCTCTAGATTCCATTTCTTAGCCATCTTTGCTTTTCTAACTCTTTTCATTTTGATCTTCATTTCCACCATTAGCAGCACGTGGTTGCTTGCTATGTCTGCTCCTGGGAGCCCACACACTCTTTTCACTTCGTTCGTATACTTTCCTTCTACCAATATATAGTCGATCTGTTTCCTGTACATGTCACCTGGCGATTTCCATGTATATAGCCTTCTCTTATGATTCTTATACCGGGTGTTGGTTATTATCATGTTCCTCTCCTTGCAGAACTCGATAAGTCTGTCTCCCCTTTCGTTTCTCTGTCCCAGCCCGAACTGCCCTACAACTCCATCGGCTCGTCCCTCTCCCACACTCGCATTCCAGTCTCCCATCACTATTTTACAGCATCCCTTTCCTTCCTGGTCCAGTATGGCACTTATTCTCTCATACACTTCCTCCACTTCCCCATCGTCATGGTCGCCTGTTGGCATGCACACTTGGATAAGTAGCATGTTCTTTGGTTTATTATTTAATTTCAGTCCAATAATTCTATCACTGTCATAAATGACCCTGGTAACACTCGGTTCAATCTTCTTATTAACTATCATTCCTACCCCGTTTCTCCCCCTGGTATTCCCCGAGTAGCATAACTTGGTATCGTCACTCCTCAACTCACCATTTCCCTCCCATCTCACCTCGCTTATCCCAATAATGTCCATCTTGTTTATCTCCATCTCCCTCTTGAGATTTTCCAATTTTCCAGCTCTTAATAACGTCCTTACATTCCAGGTCCCTAACCTTAATCTTCCTCCTTCCTCTGACTTCGCTTTATTCTCTAGACTCTTCGTAAACTGTCTCCCCCGGAGATCCGATCGGGAGACTATTTTAACTCCGGAATATTTAATTTGCGAAAAATCCATGATATTTCTAACTCCTCCGCAACATAACATGGGATAATTCCAGCGGTGGTTCCCCGTTGCCTTCCGCTGTCTAGAGAGGCCGCCCCTAACCTGGGGTACAGACGCCTTTTGTAGCCGCCCCTAGCATGGGGTACAGACGCTACTTTAAAAATAGATGAGAGATAAAAATAGATGGCTTCCAGGGGCATTTCCTCCACCTGAGGGACCATCACCCTCCCTAAGAGGTTCATCCGCCCGAAGCCGTTGGCCCCCTAGGGGGCTAAAATTTTCTATTTCTAACTTATTAACAATATTATTAATTATACCATTAATACCTCTTTCTTTCAGATCCTCGTCTATGCACACAATATTGAATGTTTTATCTAAGAAATCTCGATCTAATCTTTTCCCCTTGTATTCTAAATTGATAATAGTCTTAATGTTTTTCACGTAGTTCATCTCTTAGTTGTACTATAGTGAGGTTCAGATCATCAATGTGTTTATTGTAACTATTCAATGTTTTCAGTATTACATCGTATTTCTATACTAGAAAGTTTATACTTAGCCTAATATCATTTAGGTCCTTCCGTGAATCGTAATGATCTGATTATCTATTTCACGGCACCAGGGGAATCTACAAGTTTCTTTTTATTGATGATAACATCCATCTGTAAATGTAGGTACTCGAGCTCAGAACATCAATCGGCAGAGAATTTTATAACGATTACGAATACGCAGCGTTAAAACGAAAATAAAGGGGGGGAGGGCGTAAGGTACGCCAAAGAACCAGTCGAAATTGGTATCAATCGACAGAGAATTCTATAACGAATAGGTAGCGTAAAAACGAAAATGAAGGGGCTAAGGGAAAAGGGAGGGTGCGCCAAGGAAACACAGTCGACATTGGTATCAATCGACAGAGAATTTTATAATGATTACGAATACGCAGCGTTAAAACGAAAATAAAGGGGGGAAGTAAAAGGCGGAGGGCGTAAGGTACGCCAAGGAAACAGTCGACATTGGTATCAATCGACAGAGAATTTTATAACGATTACTAATACGCAGCGTAAAAACGAAAACGTATTCGTAATCGTTATAGAATTCTGTCGATTGATACCAATGTCGACTGTGGTTCTTTACGCCCTCACCCCTTTTCTCTCTCTCCCGTTCATTTTCGTTTTTACGCTGCGTAATCGTTATAAAGTTCTCTGTCGATTGATACCAATGTCGATTGTGTTTTCTTGGCGTACCTTACGCCCTCCCCCCGTTCATTTTCGTTTTAACGCTGCGTATTCGTAATCGTTATAAAAGTCTCTGTCGATTCATGGTACTTACCATGTGTCGATTGATACCAATGTCGACTATGTTCCCTCTGCGTACCTTACGCCCTCCCCCCTCTCCCCTCCTCTTCCATTGTCCTTTTTGCTGCATATCCGTGAATCCCCCTCAGTCTTTTCTCCTTTTTGCTTACTATTCGTAAATACCCCACTTTTCCCCACCCCAGTTTTTACTATGGGAAGTGGGATTAAGGCTACTGGGAATTCGAGCTTCTGCTACTCGTGTATATGGGACTATGGCAAGTGGGATTCGAGCAACTGTGGCAACGCCGGTTAAACCTGGTTCTCCATATACTCCTATTTTTCGCTGTCCTCTTCATATCTTGATTCAAATCGTCTATTAGCTGAAACCTATTTATATAGGCTGCAGTTGTTGAGCGTCAGGGGCCCCAAAAGGCGTAAATCCGCTACGGAGGCTTTTACAGGGCAAAGATGTACAGGAAACTTGAAAAAATATACATTTGTATCCTGCAGCGGTAGGAGTAATCAATTACCTAGATTCAGAATTAATCTAGAGAGCAGTGGTTGGATTTTGTGGTTATAAAAATTTTATTTACTTTAACAAAGTTAACATTCACCCTCTGTACTTAGCTTGGAGGGATGTCCACACTGATGGATATCTTTGTTGTACAAAACTGATGACCTTTCGAGCATTAGATGCCTGAGCAGGAGTACATGAGGCACAATTTCGAGCGATGACTTCTGGAATAGCAGCTATAAAAAAATATACACATTTGAAATTCATTCACATCATGTAGTAGTGGTAGTTACTCTTGAACTAAGTATAAAGACTTGAGCGAAGTGATCCAAGATAAAGAGGTCTCGCTATGCTATACCCAAAATCAAGGGTCAGAAGTGTCAACCCGTCTAAATGTATAAAAAGGTCTTTCTTTTAATGTTCTTAGTAAATGGTGTTGTATGGCAAATTTTTAAAATCGAATAATATCCATAAAAAACCTCTATTTTATCCTGAGCCATCTGGTTTAGCTGAGGTGAAATGACTTGAACTTACCTCTTAGTTGTTTACCAGTGCTATCACATGGTCCTTGATCCAAGACGCACCTTATCTGTTTTTGCACAACAGCTGGGTTCCTAAGAAGTGGACTCACGTCTGCAGTTCCAAGTTGTGCCTCAGTCAATTGGACTGTAGCAACCGATAGCAACACCAAAACGGTCAAGGTTTTCATCATATGTGATGTGGCCGATGAATATCTAAATCAGAAAATATTTTTAATAGATATTTGGTATATTAATATTGTCAGGACTTGATAATATCTATTATTATATCAATACTTGGATATGGAAGATGAATGATCCTGGAATCACTGGACGCCAATGAACTTGCTTTAAATTTTATTGTCATTTTATACCTTTCGGAAGTGAAACAAAAACAGGGTGGGTAGATGTCTAACATCCTCAAAAACAACCAAAATAGACATCGTGAAATATGCACTTTCTCTCGACGTGCTGATTTTCGGAGAAAAGCGAAAGCCACGAAAACAAATTCTTTTAGATACAATCAATCTGCAAACAGGGCAGCTTGGTTGTTTTCTACATTCACGCATCAGCAGAAATAAAACTTCAGTATTCATTGTTTTCTATATATATATATATTGTCACCTAATAAATTATAAATAAAAATGCCTTAGAAAGCTTATACTATATTCAGATACTTCATGAAATTCTAGTCTTCTTCCAAAATGTTTATTTTAAATGTCAAAATCATAACATGGTCTAAATGATAGACAAGGGGTAAGAAAAATAAATTCCATATTTACGTATTGCCGGCAACATACGCTTGCGTAATTTCAACTGTTAATTTCATTGAGCTTCCGAGGTGCTCTTGAGTGTTAGGTCAGTATAAGTAAGTAAACTTTTAAAAATAATCTTTATATTATACAGTACATATCATAATGATAAAAATAACAGGATATAGCACATTTTACACTCTAATTGTATGCCAATGTAGAAATACTTGATATTCGTGTCATGTGCAGACCCACGAGACGAGATCTGAAATCGTGTACTTATTGTTAATTATTGGTTTATATTACAATTTTGAGGAAGCATTTCCTATGTCTTTAATTTTAATAATTTGATCAATACGATTGATGATGATAAAGGATATTAATATATTTTTCCATGGCAATTAGTAAAATCTGACGAAATGGCAGCCCAGTTTTTTACCAGAATTGGCCAGATAGGTTTGGGCATTGCTGTTGTTGGAGGAGTTGTGAACTCAGCGCTTTACAACGGTAGTGTATTACTTTGTGTTATTATTTTGTGGCAGTTGACATAACACTAATTGATAATTATACTCCCCATAGTTGACGGTGGACATCGAGCAGTTATATTTGATCGTTTTGCTGGAATAAAGAATTTAGTTGTAGGTGAAGGCACGCACTTTTTCATCCCATGGATTCAGAGACCGGTTATATTTGATATTAGATCGCGCCCCAGAAACGTCCCGGTGATTACAGGGAGTAAAGGTTCGTAACGATGAAAATTTCATTAAATGCGGTTATCAAGAAAATATAGTCATTGGGAAATAAGTAGTAGTTTTCTAAAACTGTTGGTTTTTGGCATAATGCAGGCAACCCTTCCCTTAAAGTAAGTTGCAGTATTCAATCTTTATTATTTCTTTTTAAGTGATCATAATTATTTCATATTTTTTCTATTTCAGATCTACAGAATGTTAATATAACCCTTCGAATTTTATTCAGGCCCATACCTGACCAACTGCCAAGAATATATACAATTCTTGGTGTAGATTATGATGAAAGAGTTTTGCCTTCTATTACAACTGAGGTTCTAAAGGCAGTTGTGGTAAGATGATAATAGATATACTTAAGATTATTTTTGTTTAAATTCATTGTTGGTGTGATAATATATGGGAAGTTTTATTAATTACCCCTTTTTGTTGATATCTATTTTTAGTAAAAGTTTAATTGTTGTTTATCAATGTAAAAGTAGGGAAAGAATGACACTTGTATGAAGAAAAGTTAAATTTTCATAATCGCTGCAATTAACATGATGTGTTGTATTATTGAAATAATTCACATTCAGGCTTTTAAAGGAAGTTATTTATTTTTCTTTCTATGAACAAAAATAATGATGTTTTTTTCAACTTTAAGGCACAATTCGATGCAGGGGAACTGATTACCCAGCGTGAAATAGTATCTCAAAAAGTCAGTGAGGACCTCACAGAGCGTGCATCACAATTTGGTGTAATTTTGGATGACATTTCTATTGTGAGTTCTGGTTTTACGTGCTACATATTTAATGTAATATATTAAAAATACAGGCAGTGTATGTAAATTATTGGTACCTGATTACATGAAGTGTTTCTTAATCTTCATTTCCCTTGTAATGTAGATATTTGATAAGTGCTTTTCAAGTTTTCTGTACTTAATATAGATTTAAAGCTTCTAAATCTAACCAGTATTAAATAATGGCTGGCAGTTATCAAGAGTGTCCATGCAGTTCAGCCATTGTCTGAAATAATTTAAGAAATCAAGAATTTCAGGCTTTAGCTGGGCAGTTAGTATTGGCTGGACTGCTAGTCCAAGTTCAAAATCCAAATCGGCTTGAATCACAAATGCTACATAAGTTGCAATTTCTGGGTTGGATCCATTGTTTTTGTGTGGGTTTCATTGTCAGAATGTGGTTTTTTGATGGAAGTGTTGAAAAACAATGCACCCAACCTAGAAATTCATGTAACATTGGTAGAGCACCTAACCTAAAGCGTTTTGTGAGTTACGGGCATAACATGCTTGAGAATCTTATCAGTGAAAATATTTAAAATTATGGTGTATATATATATATATATACACACACAGTAAAATTCTGTTATAACGAGCCTCATTTTACCGTGGTTTGGGATACACCGCAGGTTGCGCCATGTCCCCCAAAATGATTCCATTTATTTTCATCGTTAGTAGTTACATAGTAACTTTGTAGCGAATTTTAACTTGACATGCCTACCGACGGCGCTACTGCAAGCGATCGTATCTACGTGGTCGTTGGTGACTCATTGTTACATACATAATTGGATACGGAAGAGGCAACCACGTGAATCTACATTGTCTCAGAACCGTAACCCAACAAATCCATCTACAGCCAGTATTTCGTGTAAACTCGAGCTGAGTGTACGAGTGAATTGTATACAGAAGAGACCCCCGCAAGTAAATTTCCACGTTTGCACCACAGCGCCCAGCCAAGGTATCTGATTACATTTCTACAGGTTTAGAGCATTTTTGTTTTGAATGTGCTATTTCAACTCTTTCTCGGGCTTTCTTCGATTTTTAGGGATATAACAATGTCTACCAAAAGGAAAACTTACACAATTAAAGAAAAGTTGAGCATAATCGACAGGGTGAAAGGCAGTGATTCAAAAGCAAGCTTATTTCGGGAGTTTGGTGTCTCTGAAGGAACAATTCGTGGTTGGATGAAAGAAGTAGTCAAATTATGATCATTTATTGATCAAGTGGATGACAAAACAGGTCTCAATAGAGAAAAGGTCAGATTAAGCAATGCAAGTATTGTGGGTGAATGTTTGTTTACGTGGTTTGCTCAGAAGCGCAGTGAAGGTGTTCCATTATCTGGGCCACTTTTACAAGCACAGGCAGTTAAATTTAATAAGCAAATTGGTGGCACAGATGATTTTGTTGCTTCTATTGGCTGGTTATTTAGGTGGAAAATTCTTCACGGGATAGCGCAAGTCAGCATAGAAGGAGAATCTCGTTCCAATGTCAGTGAAGCAGTAAGAGAGTTCTGTGGAACTTTACGCAAGATGATCGATGAGGGTGAGTACACTGAAGAGCAATTGTATAATTGTGATGAAACTGCACTCTACTACGAATGCTTCCAACAAAGTTGCTCGATATTAAGAAGTCGGCTAATAAATCCAGTATGAAAATCCACAAAGAAAGGGTGACTTTATTACTCGGCACTAACAAATCAGGAAGTCACAAATTAAAACCATTCTGTATTGGTAAAAACCGAAGTCCTCGGTGTTTCAAGCACGTTAATTTGACATCTCTACCAGTCATTTATATAAACAGTAAGAATGCTTGGATGACTCGCGATGTTTTCATATCGTGGTTCAATGAAGATTTTGTACCATCGGTCAAGAGTCACTTACGGTCAAAAAAATTGTAAGAAAAAGCACTACTTCTGCTGGATAGCTGTCCTTTTGAAATCGAGAGATGGTAAAATTGTAGCTATGTTTATAACAAAAAATACCACTGCCCTTATCCAGCCCTTGGATCAAGGGATTATCGAGCTTTTAAAGCCTACTACCGGCGGGAATTGCTCACTGCTGTCATAAATGCAGAACTGCAAGTACAACAATTCCTGAAAACAGTCACTCTGAAGAATATGGCCTGTAATGTCGGATTGGCATGGAAGAACATAAGTTCTTCTACAATTCAAAATTGCTGGTCGAAGTGCGTAGCTACAGCGGATGATAGCATAGAAGATGAAGACGAGTTTTTGGGTTTTACGGATGATGACATGCATAAAGCTTCAAGTATTTTTGCTGATTGTACTCGACAAGTAAATGATCTCGATGCCTGGGTACGTGAAGATGATGAAACTCCTGTAGCTGCCCATAAGAGTGATGAAGAAATTGTGGCTGCAGTCCAGAGCCGCGGAAGAACAGTTTTTTTATCAGAAGATGAGAGCGATAGTGAAGAAGTAGAAGACGAATGCGAGCTTGAAATGCCTAAAATAGGAAAAGTATTGGAGAACATCAGTGAAGTGATGGATTGGTTAGAGAGACAGAGCGATTGTGATCATCTCCATCTTTTACATTTGTAAAACATTAAGATGTATGTGACAAAGAAATGCCATCAGCTGCTCCGCCAAAAGAAAATATCGGAGTACATATTTTAATAACTCCCGTTAAAGTAGGGCATGCACGTGGATCATTAAACATCACTTACTTTTGTATTTTGCCAATAAATTTGTTATAAAATTTAGTTTTAGAGGTTTTTAATTATTCCCCACAAAGCTTCCCGTAATAATGCGAGTTGCCGATAACGTGGGTGTAAACCTCGTCTCCCGAGACCTGCGTTATAACAGAATTTTACTGTGTATAAAGGTAGTGATGAGGGTGACAACAAGGTGTTGAAGGATATATATACACACACACACATATATATATATATATATATATATATATATATATATATATATATATATACATACACTTGCTTTTTTGCAAAATTTGTTGGGATTTCAACTTTGGCCAACAATGTCTGGATATTTATGGTAATGGCCAGCTAATGTACAAAACAGTTGATTTTCCCAATATTGATAATGATCATCTATAATAAATACTGACTGTCGCTGAAGAAGGGCTGAAGCCTGAAAAGCTTGTGATTTTGTGTTTTTTTGCGTGTCTTACTTTGACACCTCCAGCGGCTCGCCAACTCTGGTAAGTGTCCACCGGGCTTCCTCCAACACCTTGTTGCCACCATCGGGCCTTCCTTTCCTTTTCCTCAATCTCTGCCACTATGCGAGGCATATTAGTTTGCTGCCCATGTGCAACCCTGAACCTCCTCCTTTTGTCATATATTTAAGGTGGAGAATTATATCTAGCCCAATTTTCTGTCTTCCTTCCTTCCATTCCCCCCTCTCTCCTCCCTCTTTCACATCCCCCTCTCTCTCCTTTCTGTCTATCCCCTCTGTCTTTTCCCCCCTGTCTATCCCCCCTGTCTATCCCCCCTGCCTATCCCCTCTGTCTATCCCCTCTGTCTCTACCCTCTGTCTCAACCTCCTATCCCTCCCTCCCACCAAACCTCCCGCTTTCTCTCATTCTCTCCCTCTTTTACTTCCCTCTCCTTCACTTAACTCTCTCTCTCTCCTTCTTCTCTTTCACTCTTTCTTTTCCCCATACTCCCATCTTCCTCCATTTTCCCAATATGGTCCTATATAATTTTATGAGTAAGGCAACAATGCTGGTTGTTCTTGGCAATGAATTATTTTATTCACAATAAAACTTAAAATTTTCATCTTCAACACAGTTTTCTGAGCCAATTCGAATTGTATTTAAAAATCGGCAGTAGGAGAATGAATATGTATTCTTTTGCACATACTATGGTTCAAGTTTCTAAATTCTACCTCAATTTTAAGTAATTTTAAAAAGCAAACGAATGACGTCTTATGCTCTTTTAGGTGTTAATCAAATGGAGAATAGAAACTATCTTAGTGTCGAACCCATTCCCTTATGTTAGACAACAGCACATCTATTATATGCAAAAACTCACATAGAGTTTTATGGTTCAAGTTTCATCAAAATCGGACTTACCTATATATATATATATATATATATATATATATATATATATATATATATATATATATATATCATAAAACATGAGACTGGACACCTAGGATGTATGTACACAAGATTTTTCTGTTATAGAGAGATATTTACAATGTTCACATACATTAAATTTTTTCCAGACTCACCTAACATTTGGGAAAGAGTTCACACAAGCTGTAGAATTGAAACAAGTTGCCCAACAGGATGCAGAGAGAGCAAGATTTCTTGTAGAAAAGGTAATTTTGAAGTATGAATTTGCAGTCTATACATGCATGAAATGGTCTCTTTGTATTAAGTTTCCATTCTTATTCACTTGATTAGAACAAATTTTCAATTGATTATTGATTGAGTTTTGACCCTTTCTGGTCCTATGTTGAATATTGTCCTTGTCGTCACGTTTTGTTCTACTGGTTCCTATGTTAAGGTTGCCTCCACACTCATTTAACTATAAATTTTGCTCTCATGTGAAAATGATTATTTGGGTGTGGCCTGGATCATGTATTTTATGAGTTATCCAGTGATTGTACCTTACCTAAAATGCAAAATTAATTTGGACCAGACTACAAAAATATTTGTATGTATTCTGGAGTGACTTCACTCGTGAAGACACGTTACAACATGTGGGAAATGTTAAGAATCAACGATTTCAGTGGAACCCGAAATCCTACAATGTCCTACAAATCCTGCAAAACCCTTCATCTCAGGTTAAAAGTTTTAAAAATTAAGATTCAACAATAGCCTAGTAAAAAAGGTTTGTTTATTCTTCATTTAAAATGCAAAATAGTTTATTTAGTAAAAACTGTCATTTCATTTTGAGCTTTGAAAGCATTAGAAGTGAAATTACATCTAATGTATCTATTAGTCCTTGAGCTCTGTAGCCAAAAGCATGGGTCACAGCAATTATGTTGCGATAGGTGTTTGCTCAGTCAGGTTATTGTGATGTTAATAGGCATTTCTGCTGATGTTAGGGTATTCAGATTTTAAGGAAACAAAATTGGGACAAGTGGAAGTGAACACTCTGTTATTTGATTTATTTGCCTGGACTGGAAAGTAACAGTTGACTAATGATACCATCAGAGCATCATTGATGCAGTCTGCTCTACTGTGTGACGAAGACACTAGTACTTGATCATACAATGCAGTTAAATCATATCTTGTGTTTTTTAAGCAAAGGAAATCCAGGGAAATTACCATGCCCATTTGGGACACGGAGTAATTTAAACAAAGACATCCTAATTTATTAAACCATTGTAGTATCTGGTAGAAATTCTTTTATGGAGTGCCAAATCCAGGGACTTGCATAAAAATTAGTGAAATCTATGCTTAAACAGAACATAAAAACATGCCAGTTCCTGCTGATGCTAGTAGAAGTGCACTGATTGAAGAATGTAGTATAATTTTTTTAATAAAAGCAACAGAATGACATTTTCAAATGTTCATCCAAAAACCTACAGACAAATGTAAAACCTTGCATAAACGATGCTTGGTTGGATTAGGGCACCTCTGGTTACTTCTCGTCTTGTAGATTATTTTGATAGGATGAGTCATTGAGATAAATGAGAAATTTCAATGAATTTCACTTAAACCTGTCTATCTTGCACTACTCCCTGTTTGCCTTGCTAATATCAGGAGACATCAGAGTTTAGAGATCTCTTTTCTTAACATTGGTTATTTCCCAAAGGTAGCAGATAACGATGAAAAAGTCTAGCTTCTGTAACTTATTAAAGATTAGATAAATTTTTAGGATATTATTCTGGCCTCTTTCAATTATAAATAACATTAGAGTTTATAATATTAGTATTTTTGTTTTTTGTGAACAGGCGGAGCAACAAAAGAAAGCTGCAGTGATAACTGCTGAAGGTGATGCCCAAGCCGCAACCTTGCTGGCAAAATCATTTGGTGAAGCTGGTGAAGGTTTAGTTGAACTTAGGAAGATAGAGGCTGCAGAAGACATTGCCTATCAGCTGTCTCGATCACGTCAAGTTGTCTATCTGCCACCCGGACAGAACACATTGTTATCTTTGCCTCAGTTGTAAAAATATTTCCAGTAAAAAAACATTTCAACAGATGAAGAATTACAGTGAATGTAAAGACATTGTTTCAATTGAGCTTTCAAAGTTAGCAGAGAGATGGCATGCAATGGGCTGTAGTGATCGATCTTGGTGGTGCAGTGAAATTTTTTCATGGGCTAAGAGTTATGAGAATATTTTATTAATCATATCATGTACTTTCCAATCTGTACTTTATTTTACTAAAGCATTGGTAATGATCATTTGCATTTTCAGCTGATACTAAATTGTTGATATTTGCAGAGCAGTGTTTGTTGATGCTAGAGTAATATTATAAAATGAAATAAATTTTGTGGTACATTTTAAACATGCAATTGTTATCAGTGTTATTGTACCAAATTTGGTCTGCCCCAAGATTAGTAAATAAATATTTGTTTAAGGTTAACTATTCACAGTGAAGAAATCCTTTAACTTAAAACCAAACAATCGTATATTAATACCGTCATATGGTTCACATTAACCCTCTCAAGCCCTTAAATGGGGGAATCATTTTCCTTAACTTTCAGCTGGTGGAGAATTATTTTTTTTCTTCAAATAATTTAAAACTACCATTTTAGTGTTCCAATGCTATTAAGTTTTTAATTAAAATATTAAAAATTTAAGGAAATTATGCAATGATAAAGTTCATTATTACTTTCTTCATACACGTAGTATAGGAGAAAGTAATCCTCTAATTGTTTGGCTAAAGGAGTATTTTACTTTTAATAGGAGAAAATATTGTATTCATGAAAAAAATCACCAGATTTCAGCAGAAATACACGTTTTGAGATCCCCTGAACACGTTTGGACCATTTTCTCGATGTCTGTCTCTGTGTGTGTGTGTATGTGATAGCTTTTTGTGGGTGCTCTAACTCAAAAACTATTAACCAGGTCATTGCAAAATTTTGTATTTAACATTTTTATAAAAGTCACAAGAATTGATTAGTTTTTGGTAAAAATCGTTCAACCGGAAGTGGGTGTTTACTCTTATCACTTATTCGTTATTTTGAAATATTTGCTTTAATATTTGATAAATGTATTGGAATAAAGGTTGTAAGAAATTTAATTTTCTACAACCTTGATTCGAAACATTTTTCCATATAATGCATTGTTTAAGAGATATCTTATATTTTAGCTGCCACCACCATGCCACCTACCTACGACTATTGTTAACAATCGATGCTTAGTTACGTCTTAGTAACGCTCCTTTTTCTTTTCTTAATTGTTGGAGCTTTGTGGCTGTATCCAATATTAGAAGGCTATGGTTTGAGTTTCTGTTTTTTTTTTAAGTCTAAAATTTTCTCGCAGTTTCTTAAAATATTTATTATCATGTAGCCTATTTGGAATTTTTAGAAATATTACAGATATGGAGAAAGTCATTTGGTAGCCACATCAGATTTTTTTACTTATATTTTCGGCTTCATTGACTGTTAGATTACCCGTACTTTTTCATGAAGATTTTAATAACTAAATAGGCATACGTATACATTAACTATTTTTGTATTTCATTAAAGCATCTTTCTTGATTTTCACCAAAATGAGAATATTTAAAAATGATTTCGTGTAGTATAACTAACGGGCCAACTCACGCGTTGCCCTTAAAGAAATATATAAACTATAATAATAAAAGAAGCTGTCTGTGTGTGTGTGCTTTTGGCAGTCATAACGCTTCAGAAAATGTATGCAGGAGCTTCAAACTTTGGCAGCAGCTTTAGGTTGTTCATGAGAGTTGCAGTGCCAAAAATAATTGAAATCAGCCCAAGGGGTCCCCATGGAAAGGTTTGTCCAAATTTCTGTTTTTTTTAAGATATCTCAGCAACCAATTGACTGATTTTGATGAATCCTCAACCAGTATCAGTGTTTTCATGAGACATTTTTGAGCCAAAAATGATTTAAATTGGTCCACAGGGTCAAGGGTCGTAATCTAAGGGCTCGTCCAAATTTCATGTGTATTGAGGGGTCTCCATTAGAGGCCTGCATACCCGCAGTTTACCCGACCCGCGGGTACCCCCAGTGAAAGTTGCGGGTTGGGTCGGGTATAGAGTGCTCCCATGTGGGTACAGGTCGGGTTCGGACACAAAAGGCACCGGTGCGGGTAAAGAGCGGTACAAAAACTAGTTTTAATTCCAATTCACTTTGCCTCGCCAATGTAGACACAGGAACTTTTTACACGCCTTTTACTGCTAGTAAAGCCCACCCTCACGGTCAGAAGTAGCGTTATATAAGTAGATACAAATTTGCAATTTATGCAGGTAGGCAGATCGCAGGCTTTGTGTATCATGTGTCAAGAAAAGTGACTGACAAAAAACGATTCCTTTTATTATATAAATAGATACAAAGTTGAAATTGACAAACGATGGTCGATTTCGTTTAGTAGAAGAGAATGTGGGGAGGGGGTGAGAAAGAGTGAAGAGGGGAATTATGTAGTACAATGTAATTATGACGGATTGGTTTGTGCGAGAACTCTCCCTTTTAACCAGTTGGTTTTGCTCATTCATGCAAGTAACATCTATCTTTGTGAATTCGCTTTTGAAGAGACGTGGTTACATATAAGAGTGCTTATCAGCATTCTTTATATGTTATTTAACGTTCAAATATAGTATTTTTTCGTCAAATAATCGCGTATGAGTTGTATTATTTTATACTTTGTTTGCGAGAGAAAGGAATGGCAGTTATTCGGTTTTTGTGGCAGAATATCAATCTACCACATCCTTAAAAGGAACCAATACCAGCTGATTGAACGGTAAAATTTTCAGTTGTAAGTTATTGCATCATTCAATTATAAATCAAAATTTCAATCGAAATATTACTTTTATCTGCCCTTCAGATTTAAACAATGAATACTGGTCAGATAAGAAGGAAGCTTTTGAGGTTAGAGTATGCTCTAAGAAGAAAAGAAAATACCTAATCAAAGTTTTGGGAAACGTTCTGTGAAATTTTAGATGAAAAGGGAGAACTGATTTCGAAGACAATCGCTTGCAGTAGTTATAAAATGTTTACCGTTATGATAATAAGAAGCTGGGAACATCAAGTTTATTGCGACACAAGTGTGAAAATAACAAAGAAGGCATGTCTAAAATTATAAATTTTCTTGTGCCGAAAAAATGCGATTTACCAAAATTATCAGCTGAAAAGAAAAAAAAAGGTTTTAGATGGCTGTGTCGAACTTGTAGTTAGAGATTTGAGACCTTTTGAGATAGTATCAGGAGATGGGTTTAAAAATTTCTGTTTTTCTTCACCCCTCCCACAAGTAAATGCAAAAGTCTGTACGCGACCATTTACACTAACGCGAATAAACATTTATCGTAATATCAGCTCATTGTTCATCGTTTAGGCGTTCGATGATAATTTATTGTAGCAATGTCGTTATTAGCGATAGCAAACAATTGCAAGAATCAAGTCTTCGTCCGATATATTAATACGTAAAAATAATTTTTAAAACTTCACCTAAATATGAGTTTCTCCACACAAGTCGTAACACTAGCTAAATAGGCTCCGACGTCGATAAAAGTTTCTCCTTCCCATTCCTTCCCTTCCCCTCTCACGCGTCTCCGCCTGCCACCTTAGAGCGCGCGAGCAATATCTACCGGCGACTAATGTAAACACTTGACGCTCCTCTTTATTTTCTTAATTGTTGGAGCTTTGGGGTTATATCCAATATCAGAAGGCTACGGTTTGAGTTTATTTCTGTTATCTGTAAAGTCTTTTAAATTTTCTCGCAGTTTCTTAAAATATTTATAAACATTTAACCTATTTGGAATTTTTAGAAATATTACAGGTATGGAGAAAGTCATTTGGTGGCCACATCAGATTTTTTTAACTTGTTCTTTTGGGGTGCATCAAATAAGTAATCCGCCCAAGTCTTTTAGCCAAAAACAGTAAAAAAGACATCAAAAACTATATCGGTGCACATTGAATCTAAACACAAACTTACTTCCAGGTTAAAAATAAGAACATTAAGATGAACAAATGGGATCTTAATTGGCAATCCTTATGTAGGATTAAAAACTTGATCATTCCATGATAGATAACTACGCCATGAAAATTCAACAGCCGTTCTATAATTTATGAATATTGTGCTTGCCTATACGTTCTGAACATATTCTCATTACGGAACATCAATCTTTTCTTAAAAACCCAAAAAATCTTTCTGTAGCCTTTCGAACAAGAGGCACGAACTGATAATGAGTTAGTTATGTGAGTATGAAATTTAACTTGTCGAATAACTCGAAAGGGAGGAATTTTGTGCCCAAAAATACGTAAGATAAAATATTGTATACTTTTACGAATAGGTTATGGCAGAGGTTCCCAATCTTTTTATCGCGCGGCACATGTAGCTGGGATATCAGGTCTTCGCGACACATGAATGCAAATTATAGGGAGGCTAATACCTTGAGGGGAGGGGCAAATAATTTCTGCCAACTTTTCCTGCAGAGTGATTGATTTTTATAGCAAAATTGCTATGGGAATACCTCATAGCATTTACCAATGAAAATAATTAACTAAAATACTCAATTTAAATTTTCCTTAAGAAATTTTCGCGACATATTTTAAGAATCACGCAACGAATAAATGTGTTTGGAATCGCTGTGTTATGGAGAAATTTCAAAGAAGGCCCATGATAAAAGAAAACAAGTAGAGAGAATGGACCACACCATTGAAGTATGAAATGATCCTATGTGTGTGTGTCCCCTACTAACAATTTTTGAACCAATGGACCGATTTTTATGAAACTTGGTATGAGGCTCGTGCTGCCAGGGTCCACCTCCGGGCTATATTTTATTTGGCGAAGATTGAAGTCCCGGGTTCGATTCCAGGAACGGTTTTCCCTATTTGTTTTACATAGGAAACCTCAAATCCATCGTGCAGGGATGTTTTATTTAATACTTGAAAATATCTTTCAAATGTGATACCGGAGCGAGGTTTGTAATGTTCTAAGAGGAAAAGAATGTAGATTCTAATTCTTATCACCGAATTTTGATAATTTATCGTATTTTCTTGAATTTCTACTAAAACAGAGTTTTTGCGTTTTAAATGGCATTTTATGGGATTGTTGCCATGGAGACGATTATTACCGAACTCGGTTTGAGCATAGAAGAGTGAACAAATGGGTTATTTTCCGCTCGACTACTCTTCAGTAATGGACATGTAATAGACATATTAGCGCATAAAAAGTAGCATTTATTAAATTCGCTTATTTAAAAAATAAATGCAATATATAATGTCAGAAATAGATTTTGTCATTGCTTTTAGTAAGTATTTTAAACATAATAATGCTATATTAATTTGTTTTCCAATTTTTCTCTATCATTGATAAACAATGAATTACAAATGGTATTTATGGTATGAGAATTCCTTGGAATGACCAACACATACTGAAACATTTCCTGTCAATACAAGTAATCAATTCAGGACGTCAACTTTGGAAAAACAGCCTGCATTAGTCCTGATTTGGGCTTCTTGTTTTTTCTTATCTATTTTTAAAAGCCTTATACTCTTTACAAATTATATCAAGATTGTTTTAATTTTCAATTACAATATGTTAATGATTTAAATGTCATTTTATAATAAATGTGTGTGTGTATTCTTATGGTAATAGGTTTATTCTTGCGACTCCGGAACCGACTCCCTTACTCTCATGTCTTCGGTTTTGGAATCCGTGTTGTTTTCCAGAACATATTTCCTGGGTATAGGGAGGACAGACTGTATCTCAATTTGGCGTACAATATCTCAAATCTACCTTTGCGAACCTAAAATACTGCGTACTTTCTCATCAATTTTCGGAGAAATCTCGAGCAATTGGAGAAAGCAAGCTTACACCGAAAGTTTTGAAAATCGAGGCGTCCAATCATATTCCCTGTAAGAGTAGATTTTGAAAGTGAAGCATTTAATAGGGGAGGCCTCAACTGGGTCAAGATCACAAAATTGAAAATATGAAATCCATTTTGTTAGTCATAACTTTATGGAGTTCCATTTCTTAAAATTAATGAAACGAAAAATAACATTAACATTGTAAAAAAACAACACTTTATTGAGTAGAAATACGGCCAGGGTTTCAACGATTAAACGTGCAACGTAGGCGGTATCAAAGCCGTTTATGGTGATAGTCGGTCACCTTATCAGTTTTCATGTGACATAATTATTAATCCTTTCCTAATGAGCATTGAAATTTCAACTAGAAATAGAAAAAATGTTAGTCACAATTTCAATTTACGCAATATTTACCAACAGCCCGACGCCAATGTGAGACTATAAGCGCATTTTTAACACGATAAAAATATACTTACAAAACAATGACAAGGTTTGAGAAATAAGTGCAGACAAAACAAAATTTAGGTGATATAAGATAATGATTGTTGAATGCAAAAAAGAGAAATTTTTTCTATAGATATACTGCATGATCTTTTTTCTTTGATTTTACTTTTGGCAAAGGTACAGAATATCCCTCCAAACTCCTTTATAGACTAAACATGTGGGAAGAAACAACCAATAAATCCATATAAGGTATTTAATCTATTGTATCTATGGAGCTTTGGTAGGGTTGCAGAATTGAAAATACTTCTTTGAAGTAAATTTAAAAATTGCGAGACCAGGCAAAAAGTTAACGAAATATTCATTCACCTCATGATTTTCAAAAGTGAATTTTAGAGATCGAGTATGTTTATTTGTGAGAATGTTTAACTGCGTGTGTGATTTAATTATTTTTTTGTTTAGTGCGTGTGTTTGTGCTCCTAGGAAATCTCTGTAGCGATCTACGAACATTATATATTCGAGTTACTAGGTCCTAGGCGCGGATTTATATATGACATGTAGAGCCGCTGCCACAAGGATTGTTCCTAATTGCAGTGAATACGTAATAATAATATAGGTAATTTAGCATATATGTTAACTGTAGAAAATTTTGATTTAGCTTCAACATTTTCAGATGTATGGCTTATTTTCTATTTCTTCCACTTCCTGTTGCTACATCATAACGCTCATTTTCTAAGTTTAAATAATAAAAAGCTTTCTAAGGAGCTCAATGGGGTCATTTCAGTAGACTACACATTACACCACAAATATCTTCACTGGAAAGCTTTGAACATAAAATGCTGTGTTATGCCAATGGAGGTGATAGAAAATTTTCGATTCTCTGTAAGAGCTCACACACAGTGTAAGAGAAACACTAGGTAAATGTTTGCTCACATATACATAGGAATGAATTTATGCATTACACACATTCATGAAGTAGAGTGAATTGGTTCATGACTAAAATCGTATATGAAAATCAGGAGTACAATATTCCACCTCCGGAAAATTCCACACGTGCCTGAGGTTCAACAAAAGCAAGCCAATCCGATGCATGTGATGGCAAGAGTCCCATTGACTGGCACTTATAGAGCGCAAGAGCTACATTGAGAAGATTTCCCAAAAAGTAAACAAATTTCTGCCCTGCAGCATGACTTCCTTCGATCATCTTGAATGCTGAAATACGAGAATACAAGAATTATTTAAATTTAACGTGATCTTTTTCTGACAAAATAAAAATTTTAAATTGGATCTTTTATAAATAACAATATAACGAAATCGTTTTCACATTTATGAATATAACTATACACGATGTTACAAATAAATTACAGATATATATATATACTTTACGTTACTCTTTCGCTGAAGAAGGGCATAGGCCCGATAAGCTTGCATGTGTTTTTGTGTTCGTGTGTTTTACGTGTCTCTTCGACGCCCCCAGCAGCCTGCCAGCTTGGTCCTCAACTTGGTGAGTGTCCGCTGGGCTTCCCTCAACACCTTGTTGCCACCCTCATCACTTCCTTTTCTTTTCCTTTAGTTAATATATATACACAATAGGTTATTTTATTCGCAGTCGTCACTTCGAAAAAATTCACTATTCAAATCCGATCTTATCACTTTAGGATCGATTAACTGCACCACAGGGAGATAATTTTGTTATAAATGAATATCAATCCAATTCTTTCTATAGCAAACATTTTAAAGGTAACAAAGTCATCAGACGAGCCGTTTTGACCGAAGAGAGAGAGAGCCTACGGCAGTTAGGGAAGTCCAGAGTTCAAGGAGAGGTTAACTGCATCAATTAGCACGGAGCACACGAAAACAGGTCAGTGCCTCACGAGGAATCTTCCGCCGAACGGCCTAACGAGGAATATTCTATTCTTTTCGGAAACAGCTGCGGGTGAAATTCGCGCCTTTCCTCTCTCTCTGCCAGAGGGACCTCGTAATTCCGATCTCAACATAAACCTCTTCGGATTCCTGGAAACCTCTTGCTACGCTCCGCCACGGCTACTATGCCTCTGCCATCCAACCTTTTCTCTCGTCTCTCTTGGCAGACATTCCTCTTCGCTCTCAAAAATTACAATCCTCCTTCTCCAGTGTCTCTACATTTACCTCTAATTAAAATTTCACCTATTCTCATCGCTGCACTTTATTCATACTTCATGTTATCAGCTCCATTTTAATACCATCAGCGTGGAAGGTCTTTTTATGACTATCATTTCCATTTTCGGAGTAACGTGCTGAACACGGAATTCCCTGTTGAGGGATAAATATAAATACCATGTTAAACGAATAAAAACACGATTCATTTCCAACGGTAGGCTAATTGACAAATAATGTTTCTTCAATTGCTATGAAAAGTTTTGATGGGAAAACTAACCTTTTAATGGCTATTGGAGAAACACAGATTGCCAACGAGAAAAAGAAAGAACTTATTCACTTCCACAAATTTATTTTGCACCACCGGTTTCACTGCGATCGTAGCATCATCAGGTGATAAAATATAAAAAAATTTCTTACAGCCATAAGGTGACCTCGATAATCCATTCTTGAAGGCAAGGCAAGTTACGAAATGTCAAAATAAACCTATTCTAATCCGAATCTGAGCAGGAATTTTAATGATCGGTTTCTTCGTAATCTGTACATAAAAAATACAAATACCATTAAGAAAACCCTTTTAAAAACCGCCGTTTATGATATTTGACAATAGAATAGCGATAGCCATACAGCGCCAATACCTTTGTCTCAACTACTCGTATAATTTGGCAGATTCATTGAGTACGGAAGGTACAGAAACAGTCTAAGTTAGAGAAAATGGCAGCTGTAAGAGCTAGTCAGAAAAAATATAAATGGGCTTTAGATTTTGGATCAAGGTAAGAAATCAACTTGAGAATTTTATGGTTTCGATATAACTCGGGAATATTTCCTGTTTGAGTAAGCATGTGTGCGAAATCATATTGTAGGCATTATACTTTAATTAATTTCTTTACTAACAGAGGAAAGCAAGATAGAAATTCCGATCTGGCTTCTCCACCCGGTTACAATCCTTCCGTGGGACAGGTACACACAGAAACGTCTCGCGAATCAGATCCCAATCACCTTATAATAAAAAAATCATGGGATCTGGCATTAGGACCTTTGAAACAGGTTGGCTATACTGATATAAACCTAAATAATCAGCTTCTTACTCAATTCCTTATCTTGGTTTCCAAATATCCTTTTTTGTTCAGGTTCCAATGAACTTATTCATTATGTATATGGCTGGCAATTCCATATCTATTTTCCCAATCATGATGGTGGGGATGCTGATTATCAGACCCGTGAAAGCCTTATTTACCATGCAGAATAGTGAGTGTGATTTAAGACGCTTCAGTTGCATTATGTTGGAATCTTAAACCTGTATATTTTCCAAAATAATTCTTGTATTCTCGTATTTCAGCATTCAAGATGATCGAAGGAAGTCATGCTGCAGGGCAGAAATTTGTTTACTTTTTGGGAAATCTTCTCAATGTAGCTCTTGCGCTCTATAAGTGCCAGTCAATGGGACTCTTGCCATCACATGCATCGGATTGGCTTGCTTTTGTTGAACCTCAGGCACGTGTGGAATTTTCCGGAGGTGGAATATTGTACTCCTGATTTTCATATACGATTTTAGTCATGAACCAATTCACTCTACTTCATGAATGTGTGTAATGCATAAATTCATTCCTATGTATATGTGAGCAAACATTTACCTAGTGTTTCTCTTACACTGTGTGTGAGCTCTTACAGAGAATCGAAAATTTTCTATCACCTCCATTGGCATAACACAGCATTTTATGTTCAAAGCTTTCCAGTGAAGATATTTGTGGTGTAATGTGAATAGAAAAATCCATTGTGAGAGTTCAAATTTTAAGGTGATCTAAGATCTGCTTATAAATATGTATTTGTTTAATTTAAGAATATATTGTTTTCGTAAAAACTGCACAAGAAAATTTATTCCATTGCTATTGATAAACTGTTTCAATGAAATTCTGAGGGGTGAATTAAGTAGACCATTGTGATATTTAGCATTTTAATAATAATAATTCTTTATTTCCAAAGACAATACAATTCTCAAAAATTAGGTATAGGACACATCACAAAGTTTAATACATGATAAAGACAATATAAATATGAAATACATAAAAAATTAAACAATGATAAACTGTCATATTTATCCCTTGTCTGACGAAAATTTTGTCACGTCATAGTAACATCTTAGTAATAATAATTTTTTAAATTCTTTATTAAATTTACCAAGTGAGGGAATGTCCTTGAATGCCTTGGGTAAGGCATTATAGATTTTAGTCCCCATAGCAGTGGGGCTTCTATGGGCAATAATGCCTCTTGTTACAACAGACATGGATGTTTAATTGGCCTCTGGTAAAGTGATTTTGCAAATCACTATTTGCACTAAATAAATTAAGTTTTTCTTTATAAATGTAGTTAAATTATATATCATCAGCATCATGCTGCTGTCCGAAGACAGGTTTTAGCTGAATCGCTGCCTCCATCTCTCTCTCTCCCTAGAAGCCTCTTTTATACCTCTATAAGTACTATATTCCTGCTTTATATTCTCTAATATTCCTATTCTTTTTCTCCCTCTCCTTTCGCTAATTTTGCCCTCTAAGATCATCCTTTGTAAACACACTTCTCAATATGTGCCCTATCCAATTTGCTTTTCTTTTCCTGATTGCTTTTATTATCATCCTTTCTTCTCTCACCATTTCTAATACTTCTTCGTTTCTCTTCCTCTATGTCCATTTCACTTTCATCATCCTCCTCCATACCCACATCTCAAAACTTTCTAAATATTTTTCCTCCTTTCTCCTTACCATCCGTGTCTCTGCACCATAAAAAGCTATGCTCCATATGTAGCATTTTGCTAATTTCTTCCTTGTTTCTAAATTTATTTTCTTCCTTGTGAGAAGCTCCTTCTTCTCATTAAATGCTGCTTTTGCCATTGCAATCCTACTTCTGATGTCCTGTGTACTACTTCCATCCTGTGCTAAAATACTGCCAAGATATTTGAAACTACTTACTTGTTCCAATTTTTGGCCATTTACCATTATATTTAATTCTTTATGTTCCTTTGAAACCACCATGACTTTCGTTTTTTCGGCATTGATCTTCATTCCATATTGTTGGCCAACCTCCACTAGTCTGTCTGTCATCCTCTGAAGTTCTTTCTCGTCTTCTGCTATTAATCCTTGATCATCTGCATATTTAATGGTAGTAATACTATCATCTCCTATCTTAAATCCTTTCTCTTCCATCAACGCTTCTTCTGTTATTGTTTCTGCATAAATATTAAATATCGCTGGTGAAATAGGACATCCCTGCCTCACTCCCCTCCCTATTGAAGTACTTTCTGTTTCTTCTCCTTCAACCCTGACTCTAATCTTTTGATCAAAGTAAAGGTTTTTAAGTAGTTTTTTATCTTTCCAATCTATTCCTATTTTGTTTAAATTACCCAGCATTTTATCCCATTTCACTCAGTCAAAAGCTTTCTCCCAATCTACAAAACAAAAATACATATCTTTATTGACTTCTAGCGCTCTTTCTATCATCACCCTCATACATTTTATAGCATCTCTAGTCCCTCTTCCTCTTCTGAAACCAAACTGATTATCTTGCAGATCCTTTTGTATTTTAACTTCAATTCTTTTGGTTATTATTCTGGTTAGAACTTTAGCTGTATGAGGAATTAAACTAATAGTTCTGTAATCCTTACAACTTTTTGCATTGTTCTTTTTCTCCAGTGGTACCATAACAACATCTAAAAAATCTTCAGGCCATATGCCAGTATCATATACTTGGTTAAAAAATTTTGTGAGTTGCTTAACTGCTTTCGACCCCAAAACCTTAAGAACGTCCACTGGTATATCATCACTCCCAACAGCCTTCCTTCTTTTCATGTCATCAATTGCTCTTTTAACTTCAGACTGGTCCTAGCTGATCTTTTTCCACATCCCCTTTTTCATTTGATTCAATATTTCTTGGCTTTCCTTCTTTGTCATACAGCACCTCAATGTATTCTTTCCAGACATTCTTTACATTGTCTGGCTACGATACTATTTTACCACTTTTGTTCATGATTCCTTTACGTCCTATCTTTCTTGCCTTTTTCTTGAATAATTCCCTTGCTTTGCTATACATGAGGTCTGTTCTACAAATTCTTTCACACTTGACAATTTCCTCGCATTTCTCATTTATCCACTGTTTTCTGACTATCTGTTTCCCTCCTTAAAGCATTATTTAACTCCTTGTACTTTCTTTGGCCTTCTTCAGTGTTTATGTTCTTCCACTTTCTCCGCTCTTCCATTTTTTGCAGCATGGCTGCTGTGAACCAGGGTTTTTTGTTTCTTTCACCTATTATCTTTCTTACCTTCTTTTCCATTACATCTTTCATGTTGCTAAGGATGTATCTCCACTCCTCATCTACATTGTTCCTATTTTCTCCAGCTCTCCCCCCTAACCTTTCCTCCAGCTCAGTCATGATAGCCTTCTTGTTCTTAAGGAGTTCCTCGAAGTTCCATTTCTTGTTAACTCTTATGTTTCTCTTAATGCTCTTCAGTCTACATTGTGTATTTGCCACCAAAAGGTTGTCATCTGCCTCTGGTAGTGTTTTCACATTTTTAATGCTATTTCTAAATCTTTCATTGACTAGTATGTAATCTATCTGGTATCGTCTCTGGTCTCCTGGGCTTCTCCATGTGTAAAGTCTCTGCTGGTGATGCTTAAACCATGTATTAGTTACAATCAATCTATTTCTATGGCAGAATCCACAAGTTTCTCCCCTCATTCATTTCTCTTCCCTAGTCCATATTTTCCCACTATGTTATCTTCCTGTCCCTCTCCGACTACACTGTTCCAATCTCCCATTACTATGGTGGTGATCCTTCCTTTTCCCTCCTACTCCAATATCTCCATAACCTATGCCATTCTGCATAGTTTCACATTATTCCACCAATTTCTGACTTTGGCAATCTCACCATTTGAGAGGGAGGGGTTTTCTTTGACGTTCTCTTGGAGGACGTCCATTGGGGCTGGTTGATACTAGCTTGGCTAGCCCAGACCCAACTAAGAAAAACACCCGCGTTCAGAAACAGGAAAGATTATCTGCTATGGTAGTTATGTGGTAGAATATCCGCCCGGCAAGTGGAAGACCCGGGTTCGATTCCCGGTCATAGCAGAATTTTTTCTGTTTCAAAGTTATTCCCAAAGTTACAGCTTATGCCATTCTGCATAGTTTCACATTATTCTACCAATTTTTCTCCATAATCTGTTCATACATTTCATCTACTTAGTCGTCACCAGCATTAGTTGTTGGCATATACACTTGAATTATAAGCATTTCCACTGGCTCCATCTGAAGTTTTATGGCTATTATTCTATCATTAACTGTCACTACCTTGCTAATTCTTTCAGCTATCTCTTGGATTACATTATAGTTCTATAGAATAGCTGTTTGAAAAATTCTAAAGCATGGTTTACAAATAATAAATAAATTTCCACAGTTGGAGCCATTTTCGAAATCTTTTTAATCACATTGACAAGTCAGCTATACTGAAATCGTGAGAACGAAATATTTTGAAGTCAATACATGGACTGGCAAATGAACATGACCACGAGCTCTTTGCCTGCAAACTTAGTTGTGTTCAGCTTTAGTGTTGCCAAAATATATTTATTATTATTTATATTCTTATATATACAAAACATTATTAGTAAATGGTAAAAATTACGGAAAGATGGACAAATCGCGTCCCTCCAGAGGTTAGGGATGGACAAATCTTGTGAAAGATGATTGTCCATCCGAAAGATAGACGGTTGGCAACCTTACCGGTGGCCCCAAACGATCGTGAGCGAAACAACGATTATCAATGGCAATGGTTATTAAAGTCCTACTGTACATCCTTTCATGATTGCTAGAAAGCGGGGCATTTTGTGGATTGGAGTGGGCAGCGGGACAGATTATAAAAAATTGGGACTGTCCCGCCCAAAGCGGGACGTCTGGTCACCTTAGTTTTACGTAAAAATATGGGTGACCACGTTGAGAAGAGACATTCTACACCTTCACAAATATCGAAATCATTACGTAATAGTTATGATGCAAACTAAACTTTTAGTAGCAAAATATGCTGATGAAACTAACAATTGTGCAGCAGCAATAAGGTTTGGTGTCACTGAGGTGAATGTACGGCGGTGGAAAACATTGCAGGAAATGCTAAAGTGTGCAAGTACAAAACGGAAAGCATTTCGTGGACCTAAGGAAGGACGTCATAAAAATTTAGAGGACCAGTTAATAACATTTGTGCAAGAAAAGCGCAACAGTGGACTGCCGGTCTCACAGGAGCCAATGAAGGCACTAGAATTGGCGTCGACGTTGAAGATTTCACGGCCGCAATTCAAGGCAAGTGCGGGGTGGATCATCCGGTTTATGCGGCAGAACGGCTTATCTTTGATGCGAAGAACATCGTTAGCGCAAAGACTTCCTGCGTATTTCGCCGAGAAAATCATTGAATATCAGCGTTATATTATTCGTTTACGGCGTGAACATAGCTATCTCATAGGCCAAATGGGGAATGCAGATGAAACAGCTGTGTTTTTCGATATGACAACTAACACTACAGTTAAGGTGACCAAATTTCTGATCGGACATAGCGGGACAAACTCCGTTTGCCCCTGGCGTTTAGGCAATCTTCACTATGTGCGCATCAGTTAATGCTTCGAGAATCAATGATATTCTCTCTCCCGAACCCATACTCACCCACTCCAAAACAACTTTGATTCTGTTTCCACTACCAGGCAAAAGGTAAATAAAGCAACGGTAAACAAAAGAAATTTGAATAAACAGAAAACGCCATCTCCACCTAGTTCCATTTCTCGTCACCAACAGCGCCACTCCCTACAGATAAAATTCACAAGTAGATCATAGACAAGTACCCTTACCTTCATATAGGTACTCTTGTCATGACGGGTTGTAAATTGCGGCGGAGTATTTGCAACTGTCATATCTTCGTCTCTGATTGACTGGTGACAAAATGTCTGCACATGGTACCGGCAGGCCCAAAATGATGGTGGAGCGAAACAGTGATTATCGATGGCGATGGTTATTGAGGGCCTACTATACATCCTTTCGTGATTGCTAGAAAGCAGGACATTTTGTGGATCGGAGTGAACAGCAGGACAGATTATAAAAAATTGGGACTGTCCCGCCCAAATCGGGACTGTCTTGCTCAAAGTGGGACATCTGGTCACCTTAACTAAAGTTGATAACAAAGGGGCAAAGTCAGTGATAGTTAAAACCACTGGAAATGAAAAACTAAGGGTAACAGTAATGCTATCGCTATTAGCTGATGGAACAAAATTGTGACCCTTCGTAATATTCAAGAGGAAAAATCTACCAAAAGAAAAACTACCCCGTGGTATCATTTACAGCTGCAATGAAAAAGGCTGGATGACTAGTGATTTGATGATTCAGCGGCAGAGTGAAGTTTGGGATAAACAACCTGGTGCTCTTTTAAAGATGAGATCAATGCTAGTTCTTGATGGTTTTCGAGGACATCTTACGGATGATGTGAAATCCAAAATATCATACCTCAACACGGATCTGGTGGTCATACCAGGAGGCTTGACCTCCCAACTACAAGTGCTCAATAGGTGTGGTTTCCAAATTATTATCAACATCTGAAAACTCCTCAAATGTAAGAGAAGAATAAAGTTGAAGTTTTGAGAAGACATCTTTCCAAAGCTCTCCTGGGACATTGACATTGTTTCTCATTCATTTGTGGAAATTAGCAAAAGTTTTTATTAAAAATATCTTCTCATATTGTTAATTTTATCTTGAAAGGTTGTTAAGGTGTGTATGTTCAATTACCTAAATCTTATTTGCATTGTTCAGACATGCATTCTAAAAACATCATGTTAAAAAGATGAGTGTGTGGGGACAGAGGAGGACATCAGATATATAAATAAAACATTTTGGTGTGTAATTTCCTATTGCACTTACCATTGTAAATATCAGAATCACCCATATTCTTGATTTTGTATTCTACATAATTGTTTTAAAATACATATATTTTTTACAAAATTGTATTGAATGGCTTTCAGCAATTAAGTTGCTCCAGAGCATTAAGTTCTACTTCTTGCTTCAGGCGGTGAATGTATGGTATTATCCTGTTTACAAAGCATTCATGTAGGATTCAACAGGTCGTATTTTGCAAGTATAAGTGAAAATTTACCAAATATACAGGATGTTTTATTGCAGGCCCTACTCCAACGGATTTCTTTTTATTTATTTATTTAATTAAAATAAATAAATAAAAAGAAATCCGTTGGAGTAGGGCCTGCAATAAAACATCCTGTATATTGACATTATCACTCTGCAATCTGATTTGCTATTGAAGATGAGATCCTCGCAAAAAGATTTTTGGGCACTGATTGAAAATGAAAAATATCCTTTGTTGAAAGAAACTTTTCAACAAATAAATGCATTTTGGGAATAATTTTGAAAGGAAAAAATTATGCTATGACTGGGAATCGAATCCGGGTCTTCCACTTGCTGGGCGGATATTCTACCATTGAACTAAGAAAAACACCCGTGTTCAGAAACAGGAAGAATAATCTGCTATGATAGTTCAGTGATAGAATATCTGCCTGGCAAGTAGAAGACCTGGGTTTGATTCCCGGTCATAGCAGAATTTTTTCATTTCAAAATTATTTCCCCAATTACAGCTTATGCCTGTCTGCTAAGCATCTTTAGATCACATTATTCCATCAATTTCTAGCTTGGCAATCTCACCATTTGAGAGGGAGAGGTTTTCTTCAACGTATCTCTTGGAGGACATTCGTTGCGGCTGGTTGATATCAGACCCAACTAAGAAAAACACCTGTTTTCTGGGAAGAATAATCTGTTACAATAGATCAGTGGTAGAATATCCGCCCTGCAAGAGGAAGACCCGGGTTCGATTCCTGGTCATAGCAGAAATTTTGTTTCAAAATTATTCCCAAAATTACAGCTTATGCCTATCTGCATAGGATATTTAGATACAAAACATTAGGTTGAGTGAATAAAAATTAAGCAAATGTTTAAAGCAAATGCTAACAGCATTTGCTTCATTTTGTGTGAATAAAAGTTTGCTTTTGCTTATAAGCATTTGCTACTCAGTTTTAAGCAAATGCTTAAATTTTATGGAAAAAAGCACTTTACAATTCTTCCCTCTCTCTTGTTTTTGTTTGCATTGAAAGTATTAGTTGAATGTCAAACTAGCAACAAATATATTGGGTAAATTTAAAAAAAATGTTAATTAAGTTTTCTTTAACTGTTTCTTTTGTAACTGAATTTGATAGTATCACAAATCATGGATACATTTTTATTCAATTAGTTGAACTTAAAACAAATAGTACAAGCATGTTTTGCAGGAAATGAAGGGCCTATAGTTATTTGCCAAGAAACAGATTTTAAATAAACTTCACATTTTCTTCAGAGAAACAATATAAATTTTTATAGCCATTAGTTGTTGAAACTCATCTTTTCTCGTATTTTTAAGCTTTTCATGTCACCATAAACTCGGCCAAATCAATTTATATTTAGGGTCAATTATCATGAAAATAGAGTACTTCAAAATATCTTAGCAAGCCCTTTACCTCACTTAAAAAATTATAAGCATATGCTTAAAGCATTAAGCAAAAGCTTGGTTTTATTCACACAATTTCAAGCAAATGCTTGCCATTCAATACCAGAAAGGCTGCAGTTACGCACAAACATGAATGGTGAACATATTGAGCAGTATTTGTGGAAAACTTGATAAATATAAATACTTCATAAACTTATGTTTTTACTTGTACATACATATTTATATTTTTATTCAATATTAGGTAGTCTTGTGTTGAAAAGTATTTCCTTACTTTTGACCTACTCGGTATTAAAGAACAGAGCAGATAAGCTAGTTAGGCAAATTATTAATTTTTCCATCAATTAAAACAATTTCAATCAGCACAAAAAATTGATGAAATGATTGAAACCTACTGCAGATTCTCCTCCCACTTCACTTGCCAGTGACTACTGTTTGCAAATAAAGATTAGATTTTAACTCCTCCCTTCCTTTCCCCAACTGTACCCTCCTCTAGCGCAGGAATCTCAAACTCGCAGCCTCCGTGGAACATCTCTGCAGCCCACAAAGTAAGTTAGTTTACACTAGATGGCCAAAACTCAAATGTATTTCTTATAAAATATTTCATGTAAATCTAAGAAGTATGTTATAAATCAGCACTTTTAAAATATATGCAGTTTATTGCTCATTCAGATTTCTATAAATTCTGAACAGGTGTGGTACAATTTTTGTGTACCTCTGACTATGCCTATTCTGGTCTTGAACTGGCTAATGGCTGAATGATTATGAAATATATTCTTCCTGCTACCAGTGTGTTTTGTGTTGAAAGATCGCAATCCTCGATGCTGAAACTATATCGCATTTTTGTAATGAATGGGTTTAAGGCAGCTTCATAGGGTTGGTGTGATTTCTTCCTTGTGGAAGGGGAGAATGAATGTCCAAAGAATATGAGATGGTGTGAGGACTGGGAAAGTTTGCTGCCTGCAGACTTGACATGGTGCCTTAATGCAGCCTGTGGGTTTGATAGAAGGCCTTCATGCGTCCTGAGCACCGATGAGAGTTTGAGACCCCTGATCAAGTGTCAATATATAGCATGTATTTGGCAAAAAACTCACCTTGTAATAATGGTATGCATTGAAACCTAAGTCATGCATCTGTTAATAAAACTGTGATATGTAAAAGTTATGGTCACAACCATTTAACCTCAATTCTGTAAATCTTCAAACTTCTACTGAGAGTCATTACTGCTGTAATGAGGTTTATGAGCAAAACATCTAATAATTCTGAAAGTCCAGTGCTTTATTTCATTTTGAGAATGAAAGGCTTAACATGAATTAATGAACCTTGGTCTTATTTTTTGAAAATGGTAAGATATAGGATGCATTTGAGAAATGTTAAGTCTGGAGCTTTTTGTCAAATAATATTAACTACTTGTGAAAATAATCTTTAATTCAATGTATTTTTTACCTGAAAACCTAACTATTTTAATAATTCAATAGAGAATATTTGAGCTGCTCTTACAGCGAAAAAATTCACAAAATCCTACCACCACACAAAAAAAGTCACACTTGCTCTTTTAGAACCTGCAGTAGGGGAAAGCCACTGATTATGACTGGTTGACATGCACATATGGTTTTCATGATTTTGGTTTTCATGATTTTTTCGGTTTGAGTTTTAAGTATTTATTTTAGAAATTTATTTTATTTTTTAATATTTAACCTCATTATGAAAAACTACATGGTGAGAAAAATACAATCCTGTATAAACAATTTTCCCAATTCATGGTTAAAACTCACTATCCCCTTTAAGAGAGGCCATCAATTGAAAATGCATCCTAAGCAACCACTAATAAGTTGCAAAATAGATCGATGGAAAAAGAGGCAGAACATTTTACTTTTGTAAATAAAATTATGAAATTGTCAACAATAATGTTATATTTTTTAAAATATATAACACTTGTGATACCATACAGAATAATTTATAAAAAAATATTTACTCTCATGTTTAGTAACTTAAAATGCTATATCAATAACCATTCAAATTCATGATTACCCATTGATATGAAATTATTTATAAATAACAACGTAAGTTAATTTAAAAATATTATTTGCCTCAGAAATTACATCATTTTGATCAAACAACAATCCCATTCAAACTATAATCAATGCAGCACACAATCTTCTATTACGATAATAGAAAAATGATTGACACTGATTTTAAAACTAAAATATAAAACATAGTTAACATGATTATGCAAATTATTTTCCAACAGAACATATCGTAAACCAAAGATTTCGGTGGAATATGTGAAATTTTTACATTCATACATACGTATTATTGGTATATTAAAGTCAATCAAAGAATTATGGAATAGTTTTATCTGGCTTTGATAAATGTCACTTACACTTGATATTTTTTTTCTACTTGTTTTCCATTTTCCCTAGCAAATAACGTCTTTATACAAATAAATTTTAATAACATCATTTTTCAGGTTTTTTGTGCTGCTCTAAGTAGGCTTTAATTTTTTCCCAAAGTTGAGCTGGCTCGTCCACTCTCGGAACCTAAGATTTAAACACAAAGTTATCAGTAAATTAATTAGAGTGATATATTTTTCTCATCAATTTATCTCACCTCATAGTTTTGACTAATATATATCCCTGCGTAGACTCCAGCGCCAAAAGTTAACTGGAAAATAATAGGAAGGTGAGTTATATTTTTGAATTGTCACCGCTTTCATTTAGTTTAATTGCTAGGTTTTACAATAATTCCATTAATTTCGCTTTAGTGAGCTTAGCCCTGTACAAATTTATATCGTCGAAAGGTGAAAAAACATTGCTAATATCTCATAAAAAGTTGCATGTTAAACAAAGAATATAGAGATCTTCTTAACACTAATTTGAAGCAAGGCTTTCTTCAATGCTTACAGCTCCACCTACTAATAAATGTACAGCTATAAAACATATCAAAAGACTGTTGTACAGGAATGTCAGAATTGTCATGGCAGCTTAAAGAGATTTCCTACTTCGCGATTGCTCTACCAGGAATCGGTGGGATAAATTTAGGCTGCATTTAAATAGATCACAGGAGGATGAGGAAGTAGCAAGTCGAATATAGTTTTAAATATCACTGGGGATTGACGTTAGTAATCATATGGTTTTGACTCTATAATTATTACTTTTTGAAAAATATTCACCATTTAAAGATACATAAATTATAACCGCTTATTAAGACTATATAATGGGAATGTGATCACGAAATACCTACTTAGAAAAAGAAATTATGGTATAAATAAATTATATTAAAATACGTCGGTATATTCAATTTTTACACTATTATCAAAATAAAAATTACTTACTATACTTCTGAACATATTTTGATGAAAATAATCAACTTTAAAAACGCTCCCAAGTTACTTGACGCAAAGGCCTTCAGCCTAAATAAAACAATTCAATCGTTGGAAAACTTAATTTAACTCTCACATAAGATATAACCGAATTATTATCAGACAGAAAGATCACGTTAGAGATACCAAGTATTTCTGAATTTCGGCAACTATTTACGGATTTCACTTGTATTTTGTCCTTTAGTACGTCACTATGTCACAACAAATCTTTTTTAAAAAGTACGCGGGGTTTATTTATTTATGAAAGCGGCTCACAAAGAGTTTTAATAAGATTTATTATTGCATTAACGTATTCGAAATCTTTCAATTTTAATGTTAGAAACATGTATACTAAAATATTTTCATGATGATCTAAGATCAAATTTCGAAAAAAGGTTAGATCGCAGCGCAACCATGCGGACATTCAGTCACGCTTTGTTTACTACGCATCGCTAATGTACGTTTAATTTATCTGCTAGATTAATGGATAGTATTAGTATGTGACATTTTAAATGTATGCTATAAATATGTCTCCGTTAGAGAGAATTTATTTTAGGAAATGGTAAGATGATTGTTCTCTTATTACTTGCTATCTAGAAAATCAAAATTGATTTTTTATCATTGTAGTGTAGTAGTGTTTTTCACGCGCGATTTTTCTTTAGACAAACGGTCTTTAAATATATTCTTCAGCTTTAAGAGAGTATATTCTACGTAACTATTGTACTAAGCCCTTCGCATCCAACCATTCGAAAAATATGAACTTATTTGATGGTGTTTTCAAGAAACTATAATTTTCATATGCATGATAATGCGTGGTTGGGCTTTGGACAATAGTTCCTAAAGATTACTCAATTGAATTTTAGTTTTTTAGATTTTGTCATTCCGGATGAAAGTAACATGATGAACTTTTTAAATTATCGCACAGTAGTTCGAGTATTGATTTTAAATATGGAAACTAGATTTAAGATTGATTTACGCATATCTTAGTGATGATGATGATAAATCATTAATCGAAAATACGTGGATAATTTTTCATGAACGTTTATGAATGTGAATTATTGTGTTCCTTAAACTTGGTAATTTCCCGCTGTTGCCCGATGTTACTATTGGGTAACGTTCTATATATCCATTAATTTTTATGCTTTTTTTCTTTGTTCCTCAATGCAACCCGAAAGTTCGGTACGATATTTTATAAAAATTGATAGAAAATTAATTAAAATTTATTATTTAAATAATTTTAAGCACTTTTTAACAATTCAATTCAACGAAGAAATTGAGCAATAGGGGGTTAAAAACTTTTGGTTTGCCTTTATAAACTAAAATGTTGATGGTTGGAGTATTGGTGAATTTTAAGTATACATTCAAGTTCGATTACAGAAAAGCCAATGGAGAAAGTTTCAATCTGTCTAAGAAAGGAACATAAACTGAAAGTCGCTTACATGGAAAAATAAGTTGATTTATATGAATTGTGGCGTGAAATTGGAACAGAATTATCCCAATAAAAATCAGATAACCCTTCTCAAACCGCCCTATTAAAGATAAAATTTTGTCTCGCCATTCAGTTCTCACAGGATAAATTTCATTGATAATTTTATTGGCTAATCGACCAAAATTCTTTATCAAACCAAATAATGTAAAACTCGAAATGAATTTTTAGTAGCATTTTTAGTTTCCTATAGCCATTATGTATTAATGAAGCTGAGAATACGATTTTGTTTTATGCTTGGAACTTTTAGGCTCCGTTTAAAAAGCAGTAATGGTTTATTCCGAAATTCCATGTCAGCATTGGCATTACTTTGTCGTTATTTAAGTCATGGTGAAGTTTCAACTGCCTTAAGGCCATTTTACTTTTCCGTGCATCCAGATTTATTTGGACAGCACCCTACAGAACGTGTAAGTTGATTAATCATTTATCCTTTATATAGTGATATGCTAGTTATTTAGTAATTGATTCACAAATAAGTATGCACAGAATATACATAACCCCTTATTTTATTTATCATATCATTCCATTAGGCCATTAATGAGAATTCCTTGAAACAACTCAATGCTTACATAGAGCTGCTTCAGATGAAGCGCCCTGCAACTCCTACCAATTTACGCTTCTATCTTCGATCTCAACAAAATCCAGGTGAGATTGGTTGATTTCGAGTGTAGATCATTACTCAAGCCATAATATGCTTTTTTGATATGTTTTGATTTGATAGGACCAGTACAAACTATAATTTTGAATGAATAAAATAAAAACCTTGATGCATTTAATAATATTATAATTTAATTACCTTTTCATATAAGTGAATAATTTAATTTATTTAGTTTATATATAATATGTATATTACACGCTTCAAAACTTTTCTAATTAGTATCAATTGAATAAATGTGGAATATTGAATATAAACATTCACAATTTTGAAAGCTTGTTTACTTAAATTCATGAAAATAACATTTTTTAGCATAAAAGCAGCATGTTTTGGTTTCCGTATTGGTCATTTTTACCTGAAAAGATAAGGTTCTTCCCATTTTAATTTGTGAAAAGCCAAGACATATTTGCACATTATGAAATAATTATGCATAGATGTTTTGTGTTGAGATGGGTCATATTTGAGCACTGAGGGGATCACTTGCCATTTGAGCAAACCAACTGCCAAGAAATTGGGAAATCTAAATTCAAATATTCATCACATTCAAGTTTAAAATAGTATATTTTAATTCTAGGAGTATTATTTTTATCTCTCTTATTTCTTCACAAATGGTATTGAGTTGGATAGATTCTTTTCTCAAATATGAATACTGGTTATGATAACGCAATGTTAGTGAATAAGTTGAAGCCGCTACGAACCTTTTCTTCACTGAATGGTTTCTCTACTAGGGTACTTCCAAGAAGTTAGAGTGAAGCTTGCCGAAAGAGATCTTCGTAAAACTGTCCTGGGAATACTGAAGTCATGTGGCTTGCCAACATCTTACGTGGATGCCATACCTTCCCTTTCGCCGCCTCCTCACTCATCTACTAACAGATGGAGCGGTGCAGTGCCAAACCAGCCAAGGAGTTACGATGGAATTGACCTTAGTGGCACAGGATTTGATGATGATGGAACGTCATCCTTTGTGCGAGTCAGGACTATGGAAAGAAAGATTAAGAATTCTAAAGATTCTGAAAGGCTTTTGTAAGTAACTATGTTTCCAGTTAAAACAAGTACACATACTAATACTTCTTTGAAGACGACCCTCATGTTCACATATTTAGGATGAAGCTATACGGTGAGGATGCTTATACAGTAAAACTTCTCCCAACACGGGGGTTATGTTCTAAAAAGACACAGTGTTATGGGAATGAGCATTGTGAAAATCATTAAGACTATGGGAAAAATAGGGTTAGGTTCCAAGATCGAAAATATATGCTTAAAAAATAATGTTTCCTAAATTAGACAACTTGGTTTTACTATGGCATGATAACAGTTAAATATAACGTTTTAGACAAACTTTATTTGTGAAAGTAAATAAGGATGCTTTAAAACAAATAATTGCTTTGAAACTTGTGTAGCTAAATGTGCCCTGCATGCACTCGGTACTCTTATTTTGGCTGTTATGCTGTCAGAGTGTGCCACACATGTCGCACGTGTAGATACCCTTTACTGGTAGTATTTACTTAAACTTAGGTGCAAGATTATATTTTAATATAATGGGATAAATAATAAATGGAATGCATGTGTAATAACGATATGTATGCTAAACTAATCCTTTTTCTTTTGCAACTCTTTTTGCCCATACATAACAATTTTGATTGATACAGCAATACCTAACTTCCTCTGTTTTACTATCCATCACTTACTCGTCTGTTTGTGACTATTTAGGACCAAGTTTACAAAGACTATGTTTCTCTTTTCCTGCTACCTTCAGTTTTTCCTCTATTTTTCTCCATTCATGGATCATTTTTTCTTTGGGAGATGGACCGAAATGACATCCTGTTGCTCGATTTCCATTCATTTTTTGCATATTCAATCAACTGAAGCATATAACTAGGTGTATATTTTCTCTTGTAGCCATTGAGATCTCATTACACACAAAAGTATTTATCCTAGGTATTTATAAAATTTTTATCACATCTACTGCAATTATTATGTTCCGTGGCATTAAGCGCACTATTCATTGGGCCCATTAGGAACTAAAACGTGACTAATGTCAAAAATGCACCAAAATTGTAATTACTGTGAGTGGACATGTAATAAAGCACAATAATGAAAATGCGTCATCGGAATTCACATTGCATAAAGTATTACTGTATATATTAACAAATTTTTCACTAGTATTTTATGGTACCATGTATGATATGAATGGTGTCAGAACCTAATAAATCAATAAAATGTACATTAACATAGAAATGGCATAAACAAATAGTATGACATGACTTCATGACGTGAGTTTTTTCTAGAAAGTTTATAGAGAGTCACAAATACTTCTGTGAACGTGAGTTCATGAGTTGGCATTGCTAAGAAATGAAATGCAACAAACAAATTATTTCTTGCAACAGTTACTGTATGGTTAATGAACATCTGCTGTAATAGAGGTAAATAAAACATTTATTTGGTTGTTTTTATTGAACTGCGAATTTCATTGGGCCCATAGAAGGATAACCACTGATACATACAATGTTGCCTATTATTTTTTTTTCGTTAAGTCACCAGGTTGGTCGCTAAAAATTCCCTAGAGAATGAACAATAGTGCTCTCTGCAACTGAGTAGGAAAACCTGTTACATCAGGCCATAAATTGTTTCCTAAAATATGTTTAATATCATCTAACTCATGCTATGTAGTAAAAAAAATTTGGGACTTTTGAAAATATGACTGTTATCTTATGACAAAATCTTTTCCGAAGGTCAGTGTTGTTCCAGCAAATGTTTACCATAAAAATATATGCGACATGATATCTATAATAGATTAAATAACTCATGCTTTTCGACAAATACTTTCTTCCTTAATTGATTAATTAAAAAAAGGATTAAATGTAAGAGTGGACCTTATGGTCTAAATTTCATCCGAATAAAGACATTTATCTGTCTATCTTTATTTTGAACAGGCACTCTCTCTCTTCTTTTATCCTTATAGCCAGCAACATCAACGGCATGATATACATCAACATCAACATTGATTTATTGGATGAATCCTCTGAAAAGGCTGATCTCATAAATCTTCTATCCACTTTTGGTCTGAAGGTAGTGAATGACGATCCTACCCGAATCTCACCCAAAACTCAATCACTTATTGACTATCTAATTTCTGATTTACCTCTTAATACCTTCACTTGTGAAACCATCTTTACAGGCTTCTCTGACCATCTGGGCCTAAAAATAACCATTAAATTAAATCTAACTCTCTTTCAACCCAACCCCATGTACATATGTAAACGTATCTTTGATGACTATTCTACTAAAATATTTCTTCACCACCTCTCACATGAATCTTGGGATGGTGTTCATAACGCAAGTGATGTCGATTCTAAATTTAATGCTTTCATGCAAATATTTACTCTCTGCTTTAATGCAGCCTTTCCTGTCAGAAAAATTAAACAAAATGTAGCAATGCTTAAAAGAAAGCTATACTCACCTCATCTCATCATCAGGTCCCAATATGTTCATGATTTTTATTTTCAATATAAATTTGTTGAATCTAATCTTCATGGTGCATACTTATATGTCCTAAAGGACTTTAGAATACACTTATTAGCTGAGAGAAAAGCTGCAAATGTTAACTACATAAATAAATCCAAAAATATGGTTAAAGCATCATGGAACATTATCAAACTAAATTCCAATGCTGCAATCAACAACCTAAGTCCTTACATCGAATTCAATGGGATATCAGTTTTTGACCCAATGGATATAGCTATGAATTTCAACAATCAATTTTGCAATATTAATAGTAATGCAGCATCTTCTCCTGAATGCCCCTCCAGTAATATCAGCTCGGTTTTCACACATTCTGTTTTTCTTCACTCCACTGATCCCTATGAAATAATAGGTATCATTAAATCTTTTGAAAATTCCTTTTCTTGTGGTATAGATGATATTCCTATGATTATATCATTGCACCTATCTTATCTGACATAATCAATCTATCCTTCAGCTCTGGCCAGTTCCCTACTAATTTAAAATTTACTCATGTCTCCAATACTAAAAAAGGTTCTGACTCAGAGAACTATAGACCAATCTCTATTTCATCCATATTTTCCAAAATATTTGAAAAATTATTTTTTAATCACATACTGATTTTCCTCAATTTCTTCAATTTGTTAACTCCTAATCAACATGGATTCAGGAAAGAGAAGTTTACATCTACTGCTGCCTTCAACCTTATCAACAGAATATACCAAGCTCTCAATAACAACAAGCATACTTTAGGTATATTTTATGACCTCAGTAAAGCTTTTGACAGAATTGACCACAAAATGCTTTCGGTGAAACTTTGCAACTTGGGCATCAGAGGCAAGCCCCTAAATTTCTTTTCTAAGTAATCGTCATCAGATTGTGAAGTTTTCCCAAAGAGCTAGAAATGGCTCTACCACTGCCTTTTCTACACCTCTAAAAGTCAACATCGGTGCCCCCTAGGGATCAATTCTTGGACCCCTACTATTCATAATTTTCATAAGTGACCTTCCTAACAATTTTACAGAATGCTCTCCGACCTTGTATGCTGATGATACATCCTGCCTGGTAACCGCTGATAGTTTCCCACTTCTGACAGAATTTGCTAGTAGATCAGTCAACCAAATGTCGAAATGGTGCAATCTAAACAATCTTGACATAAATATCAATAAAACCTCTTACCTGCTATTTCACAAAAAAACTATCCCACCCAGTAGCCCCCTTCTTAAAATGAACAGTAAAAGCATCTCTAGAAACACGTCAACTAATTTTCTTGGGCTACTTATTAATGAAGAGTTGGATTGGCTAGATCACATTAATGAAGTTGCTAAAAAAGTTGCCACTGGTGTTTTTATGATAAGAAAGTTGGCCCCAATACTTCCTATTGAAAGCTTACTATCTCTCTACTATGCTAAAGTGCATTCTTTGTTAAGCTATGGAATATTATTTTGGGGTAATTGCAGACTGGCTAGTAAAGTCTTTTCTTTACAGAAACAAGCTGTCAAAGCTTTATGTAAAGTGTCTTACCTCACACACAGTAAACCCTTGCTTTCATCTCTCAATATCTTAACTCTACCATCCATTTACATTTTGAGCTGTGCAACTTTTGTTAAATCTAATCATCAACTTTTCCCACAAATGCAGAATATCATAGCCATTTCACCCATTCATTATTTGACATTCACATTAATGATTACAATAATGCACTTTGTCATAGAGGCCCTCACCATTCAGCCTCTGTAATTTATAACTAATTACCTGGGGACATAAAATCAGTTTCATCCCACAAATTGTACAAAAGTAAAGTTAAGAAGTTCCTTCTGAAGAAAACTTACTATAGTGTTTGTGAATACCTTGATGATTATGTGTGAAATTTTTTGCTTTTCTTTGATCTTTTCTGATGTATGTTATCAATCTTGTTTCTTGCTTTGTTTTTTTTCTCCCTCCTCCTGTCTTGTTTTGTAATATTTAGTGACATAACCATGCAAATGTATTTGCCAACGGTGAAATAAATTATATTATTATTATTAATACCACCATTCCCGTAAATTATGTCCAATGTTCCGGTTTTGTAGTTAATTGCTCAAATTACAAAAATGAAAACAATAAAATAAAAAGTGAGAGACAAATGGAAAGAATATTCTGCTTATCTATGTACATATTCGTTATTAATTTTTTTGCTTAGTATGAACGCAGATGCCATTATTTTACCTATTATCTAGGTTGCTTAATCTATTTGCTAATTTTGTAAATGTTCACTGTAGTATTTTTTTAGGTGCTATATCAAACCTTAAGTCACTAGATCTAGCTAAAAGTTTGTTATATTGGCAAAACTGGATACAAACGATGACAAAATTGGGAATGCTAAACTCAAGTTATCCCAATAGTGCAGAATAGTTCAACCCAACCTGGGGGGCTTAGGATGGCAGGGAATCCCGGAAGGCTAAGTGTAATATTTCTTAAGCTTCAAATTTCCATAATATCTAGGTATGACTATGTAGTACGTCTTTTCGCTATCTTGCCATTCAAGGCACCACTGTCGCTACGGTCCAATATCAGGTGTTAGACTGCACAACAGCCATTTTCGTCTTCTTCATTTCCATAAGTAAAATGTTCAACTTGTGACATAAGTGGTGAATGTGGACCACTTTATTATAAAATGCAAGTAAATAACTCTTCCAAAGCAATGGGCAATTCACCCGTTTGTAAAAGTATCTCTAATAAGTGTTAATATTTACTCTTCATCCTTAAATAGATCTTGGCTGTCAAAATATGCTGCTGAAGCAAGGAAGAAGGCTGAGGCTATTGCTCCTATCAAAGAAGAAGTTGCTAGACTTCAGGTGAGAGGAAGATAATATAATTTTTGTTTATGAGCCATTATATTTACAGTTAGGTAGTAATAAATATTCTTTTTGAATTTTCCAAGGAGATGGGAGTTTAAAATTTGTATTTTTGAAATCTTGCTGGCTTTTGATTCCCTTATATTGCTCACTCCTTGTGTTCAGCTATATTATTTGTGAAAACTAGAATTTTTTTCTTGGTTGTTGGTATTATCACAGCTTTAACCATTCAGCGCCGACCTCGGTGCACTGTACAGACCTCGATTTCTTCACATGCCGCCGACCTCAGTGCAGGGTACCGACCAATGCCACGCTTGTTTTAATTTATTCTTGTGAGAAGAGTTTTTGATCAATTTTCAAATGGTTTTTTAACTGTGAAAGGCAAAGGTTTTCTCTTCTATATAGCTTAAGGAATTTATTTGTTCTGAATGCAATAATTATGCAACATCAAATTTATTGTGCCACGAATACGTGTACTCGACCAATTGACGCGAGGACAGGCAATGTTTTTATCTTTCCTATTTTTTCACTATCACGCCCACTCTATTCTAATTTATTTTTTTCTGCATCCGAGTTTCTTCCTTAAAATAAATCAATCATTCTTTTATAAATTTTTACAACATTTCTAAGCAAAAATAATATGAACAAATAAGACGAAAATGTTGTTGGGAAAAAAGCGACCGAGAATGATGTTCAAAATGTGAACGAAGTGGCTCAAATCTCAAAAATAAAAGCAAAATATACCATCCCAAAAACTTCATTAGTCTCTCTCTTTTTAAACAAGAAAGATGCTGATGGCAAAAGGACCTTATAACCTCGAGGCTTTTGAGACCCTTTCAAGCATCAGTCACGCTCTGAGCATGGGCATGGAAAGATATGGCGCTGGTTACGAAGAACCCAAACAAACCAAGCATGATCGCCCAGCTCTATTAGTAGAGACCTTTTTAAGTGCATCTGAAAGACATTCTTATTATTTCGTTGAAAGAAATGCAAATATGGCTGTGCAAAGATAGAGAAACACTCAAGTCCCTTGGTTCCGTTTTGTGTTACACATCCACACTGCACGGATGGTAAAGTGTGAAATTTATTAAAAAGTTCTTAATGAATACCTCTACTTTACATATCATCTGTTTTTAGGAATATATTCTTAAAACATTTGAGCATTTTTCTTTTCCCTGTATAGAAATGGATGGTAGATGTGCACTGGGTTTCAGTGATGAAGAGTTGCAATAAATGTTTGAGGAATCCAATGACATCTCACATAGTAATGATAGTGAATATGATAGTGATAGTGGTTTTAGTTATATTGATGATGTTGCAGTTGCAGACGAACTCATAAATCAGCCAGATAGTGAAGATGAAAAGAAAAGGGACGAAGAATTTCACTGGGAGAGCATGGAAAATTTTATTGCACAACAGGAGGTATTTATTGGAAACTGCAGAGCTCAGAATGTGGCTAAATGTGTGGTTTATATTGTTGAATGTTTTGAACTATTTTATGACATAGATCGGATAAAAATAATAGCAGAAGAAACTAATAGATATGCGGAACAATACAAAAATGTGAGAGGCAATGTGTTCCTTTTTGAGGCTTACCACAAAATTAAACTACATATTAAGGTAATTAAAATAAAGTTATAATCTCTATAGCTTTATGGCCATATTCATAATGTTTGTAATCAAGTCATAGTATTTCTCAAATAATAGAGCCAAAGGTACATTTACAGATTTAAAAAATTCAATTCATGCTAAGACAAGCTTTCTTTCGGCAAAAAGATTGTGCAAGAGGAAAGAAAATACGGACTAGTTTTTGAAACGTTCGTCACCCTTGTTCATGCTGTAGGTTCATCTGGTGCTATTTGTAAACAATTCTTGAGTGCGATGAATTGTGTGCGAGAGATTGCGGGGCAGAGCCAGAGAGAGGGAAGGGCCACTCGGAGACAGAACTGCGTAGTCATGAGAATGAAGAAGAAGAGATAACAAACCATCTGAAGTCTGTTTACGAATATCTTGACCATGCTATTAGAATGTAGTTGGAGGCAACAAAACAAATCTCGCATGCCTAAAAGAAATACTATTACGCTAATCATTCTAGTTTTATGAAGTGATATTCTATTCGCCGAGCGATATTGTAATACTTTATCAGAATATCACAACGAAAATAAACAGGTATAATAACAATAGTATTATTGTAATTATATAATAATTGCATGCAAATCCGTTGAATAGAAAACAAGAAAAATAATTGTCTCTGTATGTCAAAATCCCAACTTTTGTTTAAATGTCTTCCATCTGTGGGATAGACTAGAATTTAAATCACCTCCATTGCTGAAGGGTTAATGATAGTAAACTATTACTCCTAAAATATGAGATACAGTAAACCCTCGATTTAAGGGATCTCGGTTTAAAAGACTTCGGATTTAACGGACAAAATCGTGGCAAAGGCAATAATGGACGCATCCCCAAACAACGGACCAAGTCCATTGTTTGGCGAATCAGTCAGGAGATTGTTTGCTTCTTCCCCTCAAAATGTCTGTTCACAGTTATATACTACATGTTTTTTGTGCAGACTGTCTCAATGTTCTCCAAGCACGCTCTTGGTGGGATTGACGTCAGAATCTCGTCCTTTAGTGATGTCAAAATGATAGTTGAATGCGAGAGATCTATAACAAGAATGTGAAGATGTTCTTGTTTTGCATTCTTGACACGATCATGGCTTAAGGTGGGCCTGTAGCTGGCCTGAAGGTTAAAATTCTTGTAGTGACTACTGCAAAAATTGTGAATTACGATCACCTTTTATCCATAAAACGTTTACAGGAGAGAAAAATTAAAAAGTTTCCGATATTAATTTCAATTTTGGCCACAATAGCGCTGTTTCAAGGTCTCAAGATCGCAAGAACGTTTTTGGGAAACAAGGCCAATGAGAACGATCTTGAACATTGAGACAGCCATAGTTGGCACTTCCGTGGAAGGATAATTCCATCTTCGAAATTATACTGCATGTAAGAGAAGCGATGTTTAGTTATGGGCTTAGGCTGCGTTCATACTACCGGTAATGTGAGCGATGCGATTGCAAACGAATACTGCGACTCTAGGCTCTAGGGGATATAAATTATCCCGTTAAGTATCCATTGTACACATGATATGATCCATACATTGGCTCGCGGACAGTATTGAATGCCATCCAGCAGATCGTGGCTTCAGATGCTTATGAAGTCCGCGGAGTTTTTTAAGAGTGCCATCGGAATACTCAGAAATATTTATTAAATTCCAGTGTTTTGTGATGAATAAATGAAAAGAAATAGGTTATTTTATGGCAAAGTCAGTGAATCAATTTAGATATAATCATAGCATACGAAATTCGTGATATTTCAGTGTCGACGTATTTTCTTAAAATATCGGAAAAGGTTTTCTGAGGGATTAAAAGGTGATGTGGTTGTTCTAAATTCAATTTTTTATCGTATATTCGTGCAAATGCGGTATTTTAGTCATTAATTATCATTACCATCAGTAAAGGAGGTTCTCTCGGGTAGGTACAAGTGTGTTTTTGGAATTGAAAAATCCCATTCGCCATTTTAAGGACATTCGGCTTTAATGGACAACCCTTCCCCCCTATTAGTCTGTTAAATCGAGGATTTGCTGTAGTTTGATTTAGATGTAGAATTGAATGCTATTTTCAGCAACTAGTACGTTTCATTATTTTTATATAAAGATGGAGGACTGTATAAATAACATGATTTTATTAATAAATATAAGTTTATTTTGACCAGCAATGAACAGGTAGATGAGGAATTGTTGGCATTATATCATTATTGCAGTGAATGTGTTATTTTGATGATACTCACTTAAGTGGAAAATATCTTGCAAATAATTAAGAACCCTCAGACAAGCCCATTCCATGAATGAATTTGTTTGGAAAACAAAAGATTTCATTGAAAGAAAATTTATCTTTTTTTTACTTTCTTATATCTATTTAGAGAAAATATTATAGTCATGAAAAAATTCGACTTGAAAATTTTGATGGAATTACAGGTATACCCAGATTTACTTCGAGGATATGTTGCTGAAAAGTTTGATGATAATCTGCAGTTTTTTCCATAAGAATCAATGGTATGAGGGGGGTAGATGTGCAAGAATATCGGATAGTTCGGCACAACCGTTTGTAGTAACCCCTCAATGTTGGCTCAAGTTTGGACGGAGAAAATATGCAGGAAATGAATCCAGTGGAAACAGTAAAAATAAAGACACTTATTGGTAATTCCACATAAACTTTATTAAAAATGACTTAGGGTTCATTGCAGTGCAACATCATCCTAATATATATATGTGTGTGTGTATGTGTATATGTATATATATATATATATATATATATATATATATATATATATATATATATATGTCATATATCAAGTATAGGATTGGTAAAGCCCTACAGTGCTAAAGCATTATTACTGGACAAAGATTGTGATCATAGCTGGATGTAAAACTCAATGTATTTTAATGACGCTGAATGCTAGATAGGTATTTTTTGAGAAATATAGCTCATGTAGTATCGTTTAGCTCTGTAAATGAATGAATTTATACGAAATCGTTATTGCCATTTTTGAACAAATTTACATTTTATGAAAATTGGCAAGAACAAACTACCCTATATTGTTGCGCTATATCATTCATCTCATCAGAGGATTTATTCTGGACGATAATATGCATAAACGTAGGATTTCATTGGATTTTCTTTAACCGGTTAGACCCTAAAACTAATCACAGACAGACTGACAGGATTGTGAAATCCACATTTTTGGACTCTGGGACACCTAAAACATGTTTCCATCAAATTCTCAGTCTAATTTTTTCACAAGTACAATAATTTCTCCATATTCTATGTATACGAGAAAGTAAAAATCAAGGAAATATACCCACTTATAGCATCAATTACTTTCGTTATGAGTGACGGTCCTAGTGTACATATCTCTGATATAGAAATAATAGTTTTCGAGTTAGTTACTTGGATACTCTTATAGATAAAGATGATAAAAAGCTACATCAAATTCCATTGAGATTTTATTAATATTCTTCAAAAGTTCTTAGGAGTGAATCTTTTTTTCACTATCAAGTCTATGAAAATTTTTCTTGCATTTGATTATGGTAATGGTTATTAACTAGGGAAATACCATATTTACCCAAGTCCAATACAGCCCCAAATCTCAGATGACCTCCCCTCCCCCTATTAGCAGACTGACGGAACAGAAAAAAAGATTTTATGACCTAATTTTTCACAATGAAGTTGGTGTATATTTCAAACAAACACATTCAGTGTAGGTATACTAGTTCATTCATTAATTGAAATGGTTTGTTACAAATTTTTGTTTGAGAAAAAAAGGTTTTAAAAAATGTATTTAAAAAAAATTAATATTGTATTAACTGAAATCCGGATTGTAAGTTTGCAATGAAAAATTTCAGTAGATACAATTATTTTATCTTATTTTTTATTTGTTTAATAAACATCGATTAAATGTGTAACCATAATTCCAATGGTTCTATGACAATTCATCGTGGTCAGTTAGTTGCATGTCAATTCGTCTCGGTTAGTTTGTCATGCATCAATTTCTTACACGAAAAACTCATCGTGCATCAATTCATTGATCGACAAATTTGTCATGAGACAAATTGGAAGGCGAGACATCCAACACTGGTGTACAGCAGCGGGAGACACTTTTCTAAAACAAAATTTTTCTTTATATTTTGATAATGCCTGAATGAATTCTCTTTGCGAATTACTCAAGACTAGACACATTGGATGGTGTACAGCAAGGGATGACTCCCAACGCAACAAATGTTTCCCCCTGCCATACACCAGTCATGGTGTCTCGCCTTCTACTTTGTCTGGCAACGAATGTCTCGTGACAAATTTGATCAAGCGATGAATTGACGCGTGATAAGTTTGTTGAGTGATGAATTGATGAATGGAGTTTGTCATGCAATGTATTAACGCATGACGAGTTTGTCGTGTGATGAATTGACGTGTGATTAATTGACCTCGGTGTATTGATCGTATACCACTTCATACTTGAATTTTAGACGACTTCCGATTATCGCAAGGTGAAATTTGGAAAAATCTTCACCTTGGATTTGGGTAAATATGGTAAAATATAGGTTTTAAATTATAAAGATATAATGAGCAGTTTGACATAGGTAGGTAAAGGAAAACTATGCATAACCTTGCTCACATGCAAGTGTGCATTTGGAAGGCAAATCTCAAGTCATCCTTGGGACTTCTGGATGTTTGCTGGGACTGCGGATGGAACATATCCCACTTCCGTGGCTGCCTGCTGAGCTTTGGTGCCCTTGCTCGTCAACACTCGGATGCCATGGATGCTCTAAAAGGTTTGTTATGACTCTTTCTATATTATATTGTCTTCAATATAGAGCCTAACACCTTTGGACTTAGTAAGGAATCCTGTATATTTTGGCCAATAAATACTCTTAAAAATTACTTATGTGACTATATTGAAGATCCTTGCAGTTTTTGTAGCAGTATTTTTGTGTTTTATCTTCTTGAGCTTTAAAGCTGAATGATTTGGTAAGATTAATTTAATACTAAAGTATAATGGGAGTTAAGTAACATAATTTATATTTCTTATCATTAGGTAATATTTTTGTAATGAAACATTCAAAATGGATCTGTATTTTTCTGTATGAAGTAATTATTGTCATAGTAGAGCATTCTTTTTTAATAATGGTCATTTATAATATGTTGAAAGTTCATATAATATGTATACACATTTTCAGTAATCATTTTCTAATTATATAAAATTTAAGTTTTGGAATTACTGTATTTTTTGGGCTATAAGACACTTTTTTCCAGAAAAATGACTCAAAATCAGCCTGCGTCTTATTGACTGATGGTAAGATTATTACTCTATTCAGTACTGACACAAACTCACTGATCCCCAAAATGAAATAATTGGCAGTCATTTGCTGCAAAAAATATAATTAATAATTAATAGAGAAAAAAATAGTTTATATAAAAAGTAAAACCTTATAATACAAATTCCGACGTATTTTTGTTATTGAGCTTTATTACATGTCGGCTCACTGTCATTACAATTTCAGTGCATTTGCAGTGTTTGTTGTATGTTTTATTCCTAAGGAGACCATTGAATTACATGATTAATGCTGCGAAACATTAGAATTCTGATAGATGTCATAAAATTTTTATAAATATTTAGGATAAATACCGTTACTTGTATTGAGATTGCAATGGTTACACGAGTAAAAAGATATGCCCATACTATTAGCTATAAGCTTCAGGTGATTCAATACACCAAAATGCATGGATACCCAGCAGCAGAATTTTATTTTAGTGCATGTTCCACAGAAAACATGATCCGTGAATGGAGAATACAAGAGGAAAAAATGAGGAGGAAGTGAAAAAATGGATAGTAGAATAGAATAAGTTACATATCACTGTATCGATCAAAATGGAAAAGAATTAGTTGGGCATACATATCATTATTATTACATATGCATTTCATTTATTAGAATTAAAATCTCATCTTGCACTTAAGTTTAAGTAAGTACTATCGGTAAGGGGTGTGTGTGTGCGATGCATGCGGTGCTCTCCGACAACCTAATTAATAGGACTGCCGAGTGCGCACAGGGCACATTTAGCTATACAAGTCTCGAAGCAATTATTTATGTTTTAGATCATCTCTATTTACTTGCGCAAATTAAGTTTATCTAAATTGTTATATTTAACATTTATTTAAAGTGTGTCAGTAAACTGCACGTACCTCCTAGTTGGTAGGACACGGGCAACGGAATGTTGGCTCACAAGGTAGTCTCTAGAGTAGAGATCCTAGCTTGTGTAGAATAGCGTAAGCATACCTGGGGTAGTACTGGGTGTTGGTTTCGCTTGTAGCATGACGGCTAAATTGTGCCAAAACTGACCGGTATTGTGCCCTTACCGTTAGTAGGGAATGCTGCATGTGGCACGGGTACAGTATAGGCTGGTAACCTTGCTTACCCTATTTCTAATGTTACTACAATGTGCTATAAGAATGCCTTGGACGACCGAAACAATGATGGGCGGCGTAGGTCGAAGCAGGTTGGCCCATCTGATGATGACTCGTTATGGAAGATTGCAACATGGAATGTAAGAGGTGTGTATGGGAAAGAGAGTGAATTGATGAATGAAATGGATAAAAGGAGGATAGATGTTTTGTGTGTGAGTGAAACTAAGCGTAAAGGGTGGGATGCGATAGAAATGAATAACGGTAGTTTGGCCTTATGGTCTGGAGTAGATGTATGCGTGCATGGTAGTCAAGGTGTGGGATTGATACTGAATGAAAGGGCTAAGATGCATGTGAGAAAGCATGAATTAGTGTCACCAAGGCTGTTGTGGATGCGGATGAAAGTGGGTGTGTGCAGGATTATGCTTGTTACATGTTATTCTCCGGTTGACGGTGAGAATGAATATGATAAGAATAAATTTTGGGAAGAATTGAGAGATATTTTGAGTGAGTGTGAACCAGGAGAAAGAGTAATTATGCTCGGAGATATGAATGGATGGGTGGGAGTAAAACGAGAAGGCACGGAAAGGGTCCTTGGACCATTTGGTGACCCAAGAGTGAATGATAATGGTGAAAGCTTGGTGAATGTATCTATGGAAATGGGATTGTCTCGAACACATGGTTCAAGCACAAGTCAATCCACTTGTATACATGGACAAGAGGGGGAGGGAAGAGTGTGATAGATTTTGTTGTGTATGATGAACGGTTGAGAGAGCTTGTGAATGATACGAGAGTTGTGAGAGGTGCGGAATGTGGATCAGACCACTATTTAGTGATCTCTAGAGTAGATCTTGGGAGAAAATGGATTGTGAGAAAGAGGAAAGGGGAGAAGGTAACTAGAGTAAAAGTGGAAAGATTGCAAGAGCAAATGAATAGGTGGGAATATTAAAGTGTGCTAAAAGAAAGGCTGATGGCCGAAGAGAGTGAGTGGAAGGAGGAAATGAGAGAAGAGAATGTGGAGAAGACTTGGAACAGATTGAAAGGTATTATCTTGCAGTGTGCTACTAAGGTGTGTGGGACTGCAGTTGTTGGAAGAATGAGAGGTGATGCATGGTGGAATGAGAGAGTTAAAGTGGCTGTGAATGAGAAAAAGGAGGCATATGTGAGAATGATTGCTGCTAAGAATGGAAATGAGCGAAAGGCACTGTATGAAGTGTATAAAGAGAAAAGGAGAGCTGCAAAAAATATTGTGAAAGAGAGTAAAGAACAATTCCGGATGAATGAATTTGAGAAAATGCAGAATGATTTTGAGGGGAATAAGTTGTTCTGGAAATGGGTGAAGAGAGCAAGGCAAGGAGTGAGTAAGGGTGTGAGCGGAATTCAAGGAAAGAATGGTGATATGGTGTGGAATGAGAGTGATGTAAGGGAGTGTTGGAAAAAGTATTTTGAAGAGTTGTATGGAAATGTTGTGAATGGGTCTAAAAATCCGAGTGAATCTGTTGGAGTGAATATTAATGAATATGAGGGGATTAATAAGAACGAGGTAGTTAAAGCAGTGAATATGTTGAAAAATGGAAAAGCTGCAGGTGTGGATGGCATAACAGGAGAGATGTTGAAGTATGGAGGTGATTTGCTTATGTGTTGGATGTGGGATCTGTGCAATCTGTGTGCAAGGAGTTCGAGAGTGCCTGCTGAATGGAAGGATGGTGTAATTGTACCGTTCTACAAGGGTAAGGGAGATAGGACTGAATGTAAGTATTATAGAGCGATTAGTTTGCTGAGTATACCTGGAAAGGTGTATGGGAAAGTTTTGATTGAAAGAGTACAATAGGTAACTATGGATAAAATGTGGGGAGTGCAATGTGGCTTCATGCCTGGAAGGGGTTGCACCGACCAAATATTTGCCCTACAGCAGGTGGTTGAGAAGTGCATGGATGTAAGAAAGAAAGTGTACTGTGCATTTGTTGATTTAGAGAAAGCATATGACAGAGTGAATCGTAATGAATTGTGGAATGTTCTGAGCGAGTATGGAGTGAATGGTTGGTTGCTGAATGCTATAAAAGTAGTGTATACTGGAAGTAGGGCATGTGTAAGGGTGAATGGCATGATGAGTGATTGGTTTAGAGTTGAGCAAGGTGTACGACAAGGATGTGTCATGTCCCTTTGGTTATTTAATGTGTTCATGGATAAATTTGTGAGACAGGCATGTATGGATATGGTGGGTGTTAAGGTTGGTGGAGAGAATGTTCGTGTACTTTTGTATGCTGATGATGCAGTGTTAATGGCTGAGAACCCAGGAGAATTGCAGAGAATGTTAAATAGCCTGCATGATACGACAGTGAGAATGGACTTAAGGATAAATGTGGCCAAAACCAAGGTAGTTGTGTTCGATCGGGAGAATGAGGTGAACGACTGTCAATTTAGCATAAATGGTGGAACGATTGAGGTAGTGGATGAATTTGTATACCTTGGTAGAATGTTTAGCAGAAATGGTAGAGTAGATGGGGAAATCAAAAGGAGAGTGAATGCTGGTAGAAAGGTGGCAGGGAGTGTGGTCGAGTGCAAAGAAGGAATGGTTGTCAAAAGAAGCGAAAATGTCTGTATACAAGAGTGTTTTAATGCCTACCTTGCTGTATGGCAGTGAAACATGGGTGTGTCAGGAGAAGCATAAAAGTAGTTTGAATGCGGTTGGGATGGGATACATGAGAAGAGTTTGTGGAAAATCTAGGAGGGACAAAATAAGGAATAATTGGGTGATGAACGAATGTGGTATGAAAGCTAGTGTGACAGATTTGTATGAGAGAGGTCTGCTGAGGTGGTTCGGGCATGTAGAAAGAATGGAGGAGAGTAGAATCACCAAGCAAATATACGAAGGAAGAGTGAATGGCGAGAGAGGGAGATGCAGACTGCGCAAGACTTGGTTGGATGTGGTTAGTGAGACTCTGAGAAAAAGGGATGTGAAAAGTATGAGGAATAAAAGGAAATGTGTGACTCAGTGTATGAGTGTAAGTGAAGCAAAAGAAGTGTGCAAGGATAGAAGTGTGTGGAGGAAGCATGTGGTGATGGGTTGGTAATTGGCAGACATATGGCATGGCTTACCCCGAAAGGGAAAGCGTCAAGGTGTGTTGTTGTAACATTTATTATGCCATAGTATTTTCTTTAAATGTTGCGAGATACGGACTTAATCACTGCTAGCAATGATGCATGGCGTGGCCCTTCCTAGATATTTTGGTGATCCAAAGCACTATTTCCTGAGATTAAAAAAAAAATTGGGGTGTCTTATAGCCTAGTGCACCCTATAGCCCAAAAAATATGGTGACATTTTAAGTAAAAGCAGGAGTGTGCAAACCATTCAGGCCAAAATTCACATTTCAATGATATAGTTGAATCCTCATACAGCCAACGGGAGGTGCAGCCCCACCCCAGTACTAGTTTTATTTTCGATATTGTTCCCTTAAAATTCTTCCTATTAGTTACACCTTTTATAATTGCATTCTTACATAATTATTCATTAGTTTGACAGTCAAGTAGAAATTTCAAATAGGGCTTTGCTGCATTAAATCAGTTATGGATTTGGGGAGCCACCTAACCCCTTCTTGGTTTTTTTAAGTACTTTTATTGGATGATTATTTTTTACTTCTGTAAATGTTTTTTTTTACATTGTATATATTTGAAAACTTGCAAGTTGAAGTAAATTGAAATTTTTAGGGGAAAGAGGACATTTACTCTTTGGAAACTGCAATTCTTTAGCTACTGTGTGGTCAGATAGAATTGACACGAGTTTCCTTTTGGCAAGGCATAACTTCCTGACTCTGTAGCCATCTCATAATATTTAAAAACACTTTTCTTTGTGTTTCCAAGAAAAAGTGAAACAATGCAAGGTGCAGGCACACTCCCCTTGGGAAGATTTGAGTGCTGAAAACCTTGACTGTGTGAGGGTTAAAACCCTCCACAGTTTGATCTTAGACTGACTCGGAGTTCAGCTAAGTAAAACTATTTCTACTACCATTACCAGAAAATTACAGATTACATTTTTATTTAATTAAAATTGATATGATTATTAAATTAATATAGATTAAACAGTTCGTCAGTTCATAATACCCTGTAGCAACCTTTGCAACCCCCGAGGTGAGTTGCAATCTACAATTTGCCCATCTCTGGGTAATGATATACATTAAACACTCAAGTATACTCTACGTTTATTTACCAAAAATGTATATAATGTAAACATGGTCCTGAATTGAGCATGCATTGCATTTTATGTATGTATGTAACGTGAAAAAGCTCACAGCCTGATTTTTTCTATAAGGTATTAAATTTGCTCGACACAATTTTGCTCAATGTGGCATTTTCCTGGAACATAATCCCAATGTTGCACAAGGGACTACTTCACTGTATCTTCATTGAATGACGAGAAAATTCTTTGTTGTGAAGTGCAAGTTCATTAACTGCTTTGGCTCAAGTGTATTTCATAATTTAGTATGGTTATAGAATAGCTCCTTGCCAACCACAGGGATTACGTTCCTGGCTGAACTTGTGGATGGCAAGGCCCAGAGCTTATGAGAAATTGAGGGTTAGGGAGGAGTGATCTCTGAAAGACATACCTATAGTCCTATAATGTACGCTTCAAGGTTAAAAATAGGTATGCTATACTTCAAGAAACATGTTTATTATATAAAGAGATGCAAATGAAAATATGTTCACAGGACAAAGAAGTAGTGCACATTAATAATATAATGGTAGAGCAGCTCCTGTTGGCACATCTGACCTTACACTTCAAATTAAATTCTCGAAATTCCACCTCTCGACTAATTTTTGGTCTTATCAGAATCTAAAAATCCTCTTTCCTATATCTTCCCTCCTGGTAAAAGTTAGTTATTCTCTAAATCAAATTTTAATATTAGTAAAATTAGTCAGCTAGACAGCCATGCCGAGAACTGCAGATGCTAAAAACTGGATACCACGGTTGGCAAAACCAGGTACAATTTTGTAACCACAAACTCCTCCTTTTCGATATCACTGTTGCTATATGCAGCCAGCTTTTCCAGCTCCTCATTGGTGGGTTCCTCCTGGTGGGATTCGAGAAGCTTAACTACCTCCTCATCTTCGATATCAGCAAAGCCCTCTCCTCTAAACTGTTTAACATGCCTTACAATATCAGTGATCTCCTGAGATGGTGGGGAATCCTTGAAAGTCATTCAGCACCTCAGGTCACAGGAGTTACGGGTGGCAGACTTAACTTCGTCTCAGCTCCCGCTGCTGATGCAATCTGCGATGTTGTATGACTTCCAGGGGGATGTCGGTGGTGTAGTGGTAAGGGTATTGGTCTGCTATGCTAAGTGGCATCGGGCACAGATCCTGCGAAAGTGGAGTTTTTTCCGAGGTCGCCCATCCCCATACTTGTGCAGTTTGAGGAGACAGTGCAAAAGTCAATGCTCCATCCTTCGGAAGGGACATTAAACAGTGGTCCCCTTGGTGCTCTTCACAAAGATTAGGCAAATGCCAGCACCGGGATTTCCTCCTCCCTTCTGTGTGTCTGTCCGGTGTGGAAGGCAATGGGAAACCACCACACCGTGTATGTATATTCCCTAGTCAAAACCAATCAATGAATTGGTCGGACCTGTCGTAAGACAGAAGACTAGAATGAATGAATGAATGACTACCAGAACTGTTAGATTTTCTACCCTCTTTGTAGCAATGGCATTGAGTGCCCTTTTATAAAACCTATGGGTGTAATACTACTTGCCCCTTAAAACAGTACAAACCTCGCTCCGATATTGCAAGTTTAAGATATTTTAAAGTATTAAAAAAAAACATTCCTGCATGGTGGATTTTAGAGTTCCTATGTAAAACAAATAGGGAAAAACGTTCCTGGAATCAAACCCGGGACTTCAATGTTCACCAAATAAAATATAGCCTGGAGGTGGACCCTGGCAGCATGAGCCTCATACCAAGTTTCATGAAAATCGGTTCATTGGTTCAAAAGTTGTTAGTAGGGGACACACACATACAGACAGGACCATTTCATAAGGCTATGTTTCCTTTGGAAACCAGCCTAAAAACAGTTATCGGACACACGAAAAGGAAAACATAATACTGAAGCACTGACAAGGGTATGATGCTATTGCTGAGAATAGAGAAAGCCAACAGACTAGAGTTTAGAGCTGTGGGACTCGACTTTGTTCAGTCTGAAACTGAAGAGGGCACTAGTAAGTGATCAAATATAGGAAAACCTTGTAACATAATACAGAATTGGTTTATATAATGTTCTCCTTTACTTTATTAAATTAGAAAAAATACGGTTAATATGTACATATTACAAAATCAATGTTTGCACCATGGGTAGTATAACCATACATTTCAGTATGGTTAGCACACACAAAGTAGCCAGCTGTGTTACCTAGCTGCCAAGGTTCCTGTGTGAATGCAGCATGCCAAAATTTCTCTGCATCAAAAATTATTTTTTACAAATCGGATAAATCGGTCTTCAAAAATCGTATAAATGTGAAACTGGATTGTATTCTAGAATACTATGGTCACCCTTTATAAATCATGTATATGTAAAACCGTGCTATAGGATACTGTTATAGGTGGGCTGAGAAAGTTATGTGCATGTAATATATGACCAAAACACTGTTTCAGTTATTCAGCACTTAGCAAGAGCACTATAACAAAACCGCACTAAGTGAAGCGCACTGTAACGAGGGATACCTGTACGTTATTCTTATATTTCAGTATTTTTGTGGAAAGTTTAATTGCGTCTTGGTTTACATTTGTGGGCTAAGAGAGGAGTAATATGAGACCGTCCATCTCAGTGGAGCAAGGTGAGCCTACCTGACATTTAAAGGCAAAATTAAAATGTTTATCTAAAACAAAAATCCATTTACTTTTTATAGGGGTGTCAAATTTTCTTTTGCACAAGGTGCCAAAATCATTGGCACCAACCCTGACAACAATAACTGTGGGTCATTGATGCCTTCTAGATTAGATTCTCAAGTGTGGCCACCAACAAAATTATATTTTAAACATAGGAATAATTACTATGCAGATTGCGATGGATGCTGTGATGTCACATTTCTTATAATTAAAATTTGTTATTGTTATTTTATCTCATTACACCTCTTAGGTGCCTTATGTAGAATAGCAAACATTGCCTATACGTTATACCAGTAGAGGGTTAATGCATAAATTGTAAAAATATACTAGATTATTCACAATTTGCTCCATACAAATGCCATATGTTGTGAAACAGAATGTTGATGTCTGAAGGAAAAAAACTGGATTGAGAAATTGGGGAAGACTCTCTCATCTCAGTTGGGAAATGGTTTTGTTTATTGTAGCATATGTCACACAGCTGTTCCATCTGTTTCTTGAAAAACAATTGAAGCTATATAATTTGAGGAAACTGCTAAATTTGATAAGCTACATTGTGGTAGCTGAGAAAATTGCAGCAAATAGGAAGAAATTCCATGTTTTACGTCAGTCCTCTATATCTCCTTGTTCAACCCAACATAACATTCCTCTCCTTCCCCCTAAGCATGCCACCTGCTCCATCATACTTGGAGGTATATTTTCATCCTGGATTCACTTGAAACTATTGGTATTCCATTAAATTGGAGCCATCTAAAAAGTAGGTAATGTAAATATACCAAAATCCTGTTTTTATGAAATGGCCTGGGATCGAGTTCATTCCATATAAAAGGATTGTCTTTAAAAATCTGTAATGTAGTAGAATTATGATGATATATTAAAAACAAATAGTGTAATACACCTTGAAAACAAATGAAATTGCTTTAAAATTTCTCTTTTAAGTCAGTTTTTCTTCTTTATATCTAAGGAATTGCATGAAATATATCATCTGTATTTTTTGCTTTTTGATAGGTAGGACACTTGTATTTGGAAGTGAAACAGGAGTTAGTTTAGATGGCCATGTTATGCTTAATATTGGGGAAGTCCGAAACAACTGGCTAGATGTAAGTTGTAATTTTTATTTTAGAATCTGTTAATGTTCATTTTTGGTCTAATTTGTTATTTGTTGCTAACCTAATGTTTTAATGTGAATCTTCTTGCAGCTGATAAGAAATGTAAAGAGACGTGATGCAGTCATTGCTAGGATTCCTGCTGTCGAGCGTGCAGTTTCAAGAGTTTTGATGGATATTAAAGTTGTGCATAGGTTAGTAAATTAAGATTTTTAATAGTAAAAAGCAGTTGGATACAAGAAAGTGTTTGTGATAAGACAGTTGTGAAAAATTTTAACAATTGCATTGTTATTTATTTCAAATAAATATTTATTTATTCTATCTTCTGGTTTGTAAGACCCATTTTTTGTTGCAAAAATGTTCTAAAATTTGGTGTTGAAAACCCTTGTGACTGTTGATAACATTGCGGAAAACCTTAGAATTTTCCGTGGAAGCTGTGAACTTCTCAAATGTTTTCTTCTACACAAGCCATCGTGGGCTGTCTACAGTGCTCATCTTCCAGGCTTTCACTACCCTCCTTGAACCGAAAATGCCAGTTGAACACAACATTATGCACTAATGACTGCCTAAAATTCACTTGATGTAGCATCTGAAGGGTTTCACTCGCAGATTTCCTTAAATGTCGACAAAACCTGATGTTTGCACATTTTTCAAACTGATATTGCTAATTTTGAAATAACATGAACACCAACAATATTTCACAGCTCATAATTAAGAAAATAGTTATTCAATAAGGACTAATTGTCTCTCTGTATAGCTAAAGTTTAGTAATTGATGATAATGTATTGGCGATCTGTTAGAACTTTCTGAGTCTATCTCGTATTTTTTAAAATATCTAGGAATGAAGTCTGCTCTTTTGAGCATATATGACAAATGACTTGGAGATTTCCCTCGAGTTGGGTACGTTGCATTATAATAGCATCATACAGGAACCTGTCAGACAATAAACACATTCACACTCACAAATCTCTAAATACAGGATGATCACACTGGGTGCATATTTTGAAAGCAATGCTCTCATTATCAGTAGCTGACATGGAATGAAGGGGCTGTGTTGTGTGAGCTATTTAACTGGTTGTTTGTTGGTGTGAAAGTAAAAGGAGGGTTGACAATTGAACTGTAGAGAGGGTAAAGGAGGAGAGGGCTTCAGTCTTTATTCATGATGGTATGCTAGTGTTTGTGTATAAACATGGTTTTTTAAGCATATAGTTTTACATAGCAGACTTCTTCCATGTTTTTCGGGATTCTACCACGTGTTGAGGTAGAATCTCGAAAAACATGGAAGGAGCACGAAAACACCGCAGAAGCCTTCGTAACAATAGCATACTTGTTTTAAAAGGGTTAAGTTATCAGATGGTTGGTTTCTTGTATATGTGTTGCTACGCTTGAAATGTTAAACCTGTTGTGTTTGAAATGTACTGTGTTCTTTGAAGCATGTTTCTAATTTATGTTTTGTTTGTCCTATTTATACTTGGTCACAAGTTCTGCAAGATATTCTGTAGATTCCTGATTTTTAGGCTGGTTTCCAAAGGAAACATAGCCTTATTAAATGGTCTTGTCTGTGTGTATGTGTTCCCTACTAACTTTTGCATCAATGGACTGATTTTCATGAAACTTGGTATGAGGCTCGTGCTGCCAGGGCCCACCTCTGGATTATATTTTATTTTGCTAAGGTTGAAGTTCCGGGTTCGATTCCAGAAATTTTTTTCCCTATTTGTTAGGAAGTCTCAAATCCTTCGTGCAGAGATGTTTTCTTTATTACTTTAAAATATCTTAAGGCTGTGATATCGGAGCAAGGTTTGTACTGTTCTAAGGGGAAAAGAATGTAGATTCTAATTCTTTTTACCGAATTTTGACAATTGATCGTATTTTCTTGTGTTTCTACTAAAGCATAGCATTTTTGTGTTTTAAATTGCATTTTTTCAGATTGTTGCCATGGAGATGATTATTATCAAACTCTGGTTGAGCATAGATGAGTGAAGAAATGGGTTATTTTCTTTTCCACTCGATTACCCTTCAGCAATGGACAGTTGATCCATACATGTTAGTGTATAAACAATAACATTTATTAAATTCGCTTATTTAAAAAAATACATACAATCTAATGTCAGAAAGAGATTTTAACATTGCTTTTATTATTTTAGACCTGATAATGCTCTATTAATTTGTTTTCCAATTTTTCTCTATCATTGATAAACTATGAATTATAAATTGTATTTATGGTATGAGAATTCCTTGGAATGACTTACACATACTGAAATATTTCTTGTCAATATAAGTAATCAATTCAGGATGTCAAATTTGGGAAACCATCCTGAATTAGTCCTGGTTTGGACTTTTTGTTGTAGTATGGTTGGTATTGGGTCTTTTGGATTGTGGAGGAGATTGACCAGTTTATTATTGTTAACCTGTACAGTTTTAAGGTTGTGTTTGGAGAAAATGTTACAGAGTTTGTTGGCAACAACGGTTGTGAAAGGGATTGTTGTATATTTTGGATTTTTGTTAGAAGTGTTTGTGTCACATAATTTTTTATTGGTAGTTTGTTTTTATGTTTTCGTAGAATGTTTTGAACCAATTGGGGGTCGTAACCATTAAGTATTGCGCTATTTTTCATGTTTGAGTTCTTTTGTGAAAATCTGTTTTGGAAAGAGGTATATGTAAGAGTTTGTGTATCATGGAGTGGAATGTTGCTAACTTATGTGAGATGTGATGGTGGGACTTCTTATCTTAGGTATCTCCGTTAGCCATATCTGTGGAGGCAAGAGAATTACCCGGTGGCATATAAAAAGATCTCTTGGTCATCCCTTATTTTTGGTTATATTGTGAAAAATATCTATCTGTAGAAATCCTTGCATGATGTAATTAATCATAACCTTTCTTTTAAAATGGTCTTTATTTGAATATTTTCTTATTAATAGTTTACAGGATACGATTATTATAATGAATACACACACATACATATATATATATAATATAGTATTTCAGTGATGTGATTTAAATTCAGGCAGCCAGCCAGAATTTAGCATTTAAATCAAACATTTTAAGGTTAAAAATAATACTTCTTTCAAGTAAAAATTAATTGTGCAGTTATTATGCAATTCCTACTATTGAGCAAATGAATGTTATTTAAATTGACTTGTTTTTGGTATTTATGTAACTATGCAGTGATGGAAGATCCTATGGTATTGTTAACAAATATTGCAATTACAATTGACCAAAATGTGGCAAAAATTCACCTTTTTACCTTTCATGTTTATGAAATTCCCTTGTTGCTCTAATTTAAAGGAAATTCCAACCCAAAGCCACAGCTGAGGGCTATGAGAGGCACTTAAGGCGTTTAGCAACATCACTTGGGGATTACAGAGGCAGAGGTGGTTATCCAAAGGATTGGCCACCCTCATTAAAACAATTCCAACTAGTTGTTGAAACGTATGTATGTTTGCCTAAGAAATTGTGAGTGTGGTAATACTTTTTTCTTTATATGTTACTGCCTGTGATAAATATTTATTTTAAAGTTTTTTCTTGAATTTTATCTCCAATACTGTTATTTTTATGCTTAATTTTTTTAAGCATCAGAAATGCCAATTGTGTTTGATTTGGCTGTCTGTCTTTATGCATCTAACAAGGGCTGAATGGTTTTTAATAAAATTCTGTATTCAGAATTTATATCAACCTAATTGCTTTAGATTTATGTAAATGCCAATGTTCTATTCCAGAATTCCCGTTTTTAATGCCAATACACTTTAAAAATTCAATTTAATTTTAAATTGCTACAAATACTGCACTGTTGGGTGTCACTTTGAAATTTTCCAGTTTTGTTGAAAGTTCTTTCTTATCTATTGGTAGTATCTAAAAAAAATTTTAGTTATGATGAACTTCGAAGCACTCCGATAAATTTATAGGAGTCGCATGTTTTCTTGTAAATAAATAATTTTACTGCTTTCTGTAGCACTGCCAGTATCTCATTGTAATTACTGTCAAAACTAGAAATATAACTTTAAAATCTGCTCGCTAGAATACTATCTAATAATGCATTTACTCAAAACATCTACAATCTCAAAACAACATAAATCTCAATAATTAAAAAATAACACAAAATTTTTGTTGATTTTGGTTAGTTAAAATGTTTACATTAATGTTATGTTGGTACGTCAGGTGTCAAGAATTAGTAAAATGAAGCATCAGATTTAAATCCCCAACTCTCCAAATCGAGTACATTTGCATGCTTTAATCACCTCAGTTTCTGAGACCAGGTGGAAGAAACATGAACGAATGTCCTTTCCTGTAATGAAATATTTTGACATTGTGTCCATTTGATACTGTGTCTTCCAAGATAGTCGATTTTTGATATTATGAATTCAAGATTTTGGGCTTCAAGATTGTGTCTATGATTCCATCTATTGTCTCTGAGATGCATTTTTCACGGTAGGCCATAATGCCATACTACTAGGAAGAATTTTTGCATTGTAAAAGTTCTCCTAAACAAGAAAGATGTAAGCTTAAGACAAATCAGGAAGAATTCCCCTCATTCTTCCACTAACAAAGGATGCTGATGTAGTGTCACTCCAAGCATTTGGAGGGAAAAGCTGATCCTTGAATAGGTGAGTGCATAGTGACAACAGCTCATCATTGGATTTTGAGACTCGCAAAGCAACACGTGAAAGAAGGCATTCATGGGCCAAAGAAATAGATGAAAATGGCATACTTGGGTCAAATCTCCCAGTCAAGACTTCCAGTTCACTGGAAACAAGAAATGAACTTTGCCTTAATTCATGAAGTTTTCAATCTTGGAAAATGCTGTCTTTACTTACATATCAGCTGCCATGTTTTCCAAGTTTCATTTTTACTTTCTCCGTGCGTAGTATAGGGGAAAGTATTGTTTTCATGAAAAAAATCAACTTCGAGATTTCAATGGAAATACATGTTTTGAGGTCCTCGGAACACGTTTTGTCAATTTTCTCGATAATGTGTGTGTGGATGTGACAGTTTTTTGTGGGTGCTCTAACTCAAAAACTATTAATTGGGTCATTGTGAAATTTTATATTTAACATTTTTATGAAAGTCACAAGAATGATTAGTTTTTGGTAAACATTGGTCAACCGGAAGTGGGTGTTTACTCTTGTCACTTATCTGTTATTTTGAGATATTTGCCTGTAATGTAAAAATGTATTAGAATAAAAGTTGTAGGAAATTTAATTTTCTACAACCTTTGTTTGAAACATTTCCCCATATAATGCATTGTTTAAGAGATATCTTATATTTTTAGCTACCACTACCACCATGCCACCTGCCGATGACTATTGTTAACAATTGACCCTTAGTTACGTCTTAGTAACGTTCCTTTTTATTTTCTTAATTGTTGGAGCTTTGTGGCTGTATCCAATATCGGAAGGCTATGGTTCGAGTTTATTTCTGTTCTTTGTCAAGTCTAAAATTTTCTCGCAGTTTCTTAAAATATTTATTATCATTTATCCCATTTGGAATTTTTAGAAAAATTACAGGCATGGAGAAGGTCATGTGGTGGCCACATCAGATTTTTATGAAAATAAGATGCAGCTTATATGCAAGCGAAAAATGGAAGTCTAAAATGCAAAATTATAGCTAAATCTTACTAGAACATTGGTAAGTGGTTCAAATGATTCAATGTTCAGTATGTGACATGTAAAAGTATTACATACCGTATATGCCAGTCTACAGGTCAATCTTTGAAGCTTAAAAAAATTCATGTAAAATCTTGGGATCACCTTACACACCAGGTATAAAATGTGAACCATGACCTCTGGCTATTTTTCAGTGTAGATGACTGCCATTTTGAATCAGCTGTTCAGCTCTACCATTTATTTAGCAGATGTATTTTAGAAGATTTGTAAAATGATAATTTAAAATTACAAATAACTAAGGATAAAATATTTTTGTTTTGACCCTTTTAGTACCATGCAAATTTTGGTGGGTATAGCCAAAATTGCCATGGGCAATGTGTGAATTTTGTATTACCTTAGGAATACTATCACAGTGAAATTATTTCTTAAAATAATAAGCTAATTTTTTCAGAAATTGTAAAAAATAATAGTCCCTGTCATAAAAAATGCACCATGAATAAATCGCTTCAGGCTTTCCAGCAACTCGGGAAAATACATGTGGCAACGTTGTTCATGGTATGAGGGGGAGAGTGGAAAAAGGGGGAAGGGTAAGGGATGCTTCGCCATAAAACCTATGAACTCGACCATCCAGCCTCAAGCTATGATTTCCCTTCTCTCTTGTTAAATAAATCTAACCTTCCTCTCTTAACCCTTTCACTTATATCTATCTCTCTATCTCTTTTATTGTGATGTTGTTTATAATGATCTCTCCTGTGAACTGGCATTAAAACTTCAACGCACACAAAACTCCTGCATGAGATTCATCGGTGATCTTAAAAAGAGTGACCACATTAGCAAAAATTACAATAATCTTTCATGGCTCAAACTTGACGCTCGAAGGAACTTACATACCCTGATGCAAATGTACAAAATCCTTACTTATAACAAACCTGACAACCTCCCTTCCCTCTTCAATGAAATCAATACAGTACACAAGCGGGATACTAGAGGCAAGAATAACCTCCTTATTCCTCATCACAGGACGAACATCTACAATAAATCCTTTCAAGTCTCCGGTTGCCGACTCTGGAATAACTTAGATGAGAATTTTAAAACCTCTCTCTTTAAACTCATTCAAACGCACCTGTGTCACTCGCTTTCTAAAACAACAAAGTAATCCTTAATCATCTCTTTACACACCCCCATAAATTATTCTTACTCAAGTTTTTTTTGTATTGTCTTATATTATTTTGTATTTCTTAATATAATTTTGTATTGTTTTTATATATTTTGTGTATTGTTTTTATATATATATATTTTTTCTTCTATTGTTTTATATTATTTTGTATTGTATTATATTATTTATGTATTTTATATCATTTCCTGCTTTCTTATGATATGCATGCCCCAACAACATTCTCTATATTCATTCATTGTATATATTTCATGTATATTTCATCTCATTCTGTATACAGTGGTACCTCGATATACGAGTGCCCTAATATACGAGTGTTTTGAGATACGAGCCGCCGAGCGAGCGATATTTTGCTTTGAGATGAGAGCAAGATTTGAGATACGAGGAATCGCACATTACACCGCTGCACATGACCCCAACATGCGGGGCGCATGTTGGTGTCGTGTGCAGCGTCTAACAGTTTCTCCCACCTCAGACTAGACCTCAGTCTGTGTGCTTGTTTCCCTCGTTTTCGAAGCATTTTTGATAAGTTGGGTTCGCGTTTTTTGCTTTTTGTACATTTACAAAACATTATCACATTTATTTTTATAACCATGGGTCCGAAGAAGAAGATGATGTCTATTGAATTAAAGCGTGAAATCATAGAAAAACATGAGCAAGGTGTGCGAGTAATTGACTTGGCGAGGATGTACGGGCGTAGCACATCAATGATATGTACTGTGCTTAAACAGAAGGAGTTGATAAAGGGAATAACGCTAGCTAAGGGCGTTACAATAATTTCTAAGCTCCGGACCTCTCTCCATGAAAAGATGGAGAAACTACTGATGGTGTGGGTGACAGAGAAGCAGCTTCAAGGAGGAACCTTAACACAAAGCATCATATGTGAGAAGGCACGAGCGATTTACGGTGATTTGCTGAAGCAGATCCCACACACTTCCACAAACGAGGAATCGGAAGACTCGTTTAAAGCCAGTCGGGGCTGGTTTGACAACTTTAGGAAAAGGACCGGCATTCACTCCGTCGTCAGGCATGGTGAGGCAGCAAGTTCGGATGTGAAGGCAGCTGAGGTTTACATCAAAACGTTTTCCGAACTGATAGAAGCCAAAGGATACATCCCCCAGCAAGTCTTCAACTGTGACGAGACAGGGCTTTTCTGGAAAAGGATGCCGAATAGGACTTACATAACGGCAGAGGAGAAGACGATGACAGGTCACAAACCCATGAAGGATAGATTAACTCTAGCACTTTGCGCCAATGCGAGTGGCGACTGCAAAATCACGCCTCTGCTAGTATACCATTCGGAAAATCCCAGAGCCTTTAAGTCACATAAGATTTTAAAAGAAAAACTGCAAGTTATGTGGAGGGCAAATCCGAAGGCGTGGGTCACCAGGAAATTCTTTGTGGAGTGGATAAACCTGGTGTTTGGCCCTTCTGTTAAAAAATATCTACAGGAAAACAACCTACCCATGCAAGCCCTTCTCGTCCTCGACAATGCCCCTGCTCACCCACCAAATCTCGAAGATGATTTACTCGAAGAGTTCAAGTTTATAAAGGTTCTCTACCTACCACCCAACACCACTCCTATCCTGCAGCCCATGGATCAGCAGGTGATTTCTAATTTTAAGAAGTTGTACACCAAGCACATTTTTCGGCGCTGCTTTGAGGTGACGGAGAACACAAACCTTACCCTTCGAGAGTTCTGGAAGGACCACTTTAACATCGTGATATGTCTAAGAATTATTGATCAGGCCTGGCTGGGTGTTACAACGAGGACCTTAACCTCTGCATGGAAGAAGCTGTGGCCTGAGGCTGTAGCTGAAAGGGCCTTCGAAGGATTGGAACCCGAAGTGTCAGTGGTAGAGGAGATTGTTTCTCTGGGAAAATCCATGGGTCTGGAGGTGGATGAGAGAGATGTGAACGAACTCGTCGAGGAACAGTCTCAGGAGCTGACAACCGAGGAGTTACACGATCTACATTTGCAGCAGCATACGGTGGTTCAACGAAAAATTAGTTTTGAAGAGGAGCCAGAGATGGAGGAGGTTATCTCTACAAGAGATATAAAGGAGATCTTGGGAATGTGGGAGAAAGTTGTAGAGTTCGTGGATAAAAATCACCCCGAAAAAGTTGCAACTGGTCGTGCATCGGAGTTGTTCAACGAAACTTGCCTAACACATTTCCGCAATATCCTGAAAGGGAGGAAGAAACAAACCTCCTTGGACAGTTTTTTTAAACGATCTGCAGGTGAAAATGAGCAAAGCGTGACGAAAAAAGCAAAGACCAGTGACGAAAATTAAGCGCTTCCGTAAGCACTTCACTTGTTCTTTTATTATGTTTTTATAGAATATGTATTTGTTATTTATAAATAAATGTTTCTTCTTGTAAATACATTTTTCTTATTCAAAAACACCTAACAAAAACGACTGAGGTGGTTTTTTGGGAGCTGGAACGGATTAATGGCATTTCAATTAATTTCAATGGGGAAAATTGCTTTGAGATACGAGCAATTTGACATACGAGCAAGGTTACGGAACGAATTAAACTCGTATGTCGAGGTACCACTGTACTTGCATATTTCTTGTTTACATTACGTTATTACCTTTACGTGTACTTTTTTATGACGGTATATAATTACGCTGTATATACGAACTCTCCCACTGTACATACTCCTTTCTATTTAATGTTGTAGTTTTGTATTATCATATGTACACTATCTAGGGTTTTCGCAGGTTTTTCACACCCCCCTTCTTAGTGGGTGTTTTCCTGCGTGGGTTTTACTAGGGAGGACATGCCTGTTTTTACCTAGGTTTTCCCCACAAACACAAATCTGTATTCAATTTTATCATTTTACTTTGTATGATTTAGGTACATAATGTTTATATAATGCATTTTGTTATACCTTATTTTATTCTTTTTCTTGTATTTATCATATTGACGAAGGATTAAATGTAAGAATGGACCTTATGGTCTAAATTTCGCCCGAATAAAGACGATTATCTATCTATCTATCCCCCTTAGACTAGCAGTTTGAATCTATCCTGCAGTTGCTTTGTTTATTATCAAAGTTTCTCTTTAAGAAACTATCTGACTTGTGCTGCGCCTTTTCTATCTCTTTAGTCTCTTTTCGTAAGTATCCTACACAACTGATGGATATTCGACCGCAGGCCAACTTTATGTTAAAGGCACCTATCACTCGGCGAATGTGACTCATAGATATTTAACTGAATCTAAAATTGGAATCCTTGCTCTGTCGAACAAATAATTAACATCTAGCGAATTATTTTTGGTTGTCCGGAAATTGATGACGTGGCTTTTCTTTTGCCTTACAATAGCTCTCTCCATTCCATCACACCTAAATACCTCTTTCCCTGAGAAAACATCTCATCTCTGCATTTTTTGATGCTCCTATTTCGATTAATGCGAGGTTCCTTACCAAGACCTTTCCAAAGAATTTGCGACACAACTCCGACGCACCCAACACCTACCTAAGATTAATATGCAACTTTGAAAAAAACGACTAATGTCTCAGGATCCTTCATCAAATTATCCTGGGTTAAACTTGAGGCTAGAAGAGTCTTCATCTATTATTATCTATTACAAATCTTGGACAGTTTTTGATGGCAATGTCACTCAATCAATTAAATGTCGAAAAATCTGAAAAAATCGAACATAAACTTAAAATATGAGGGGGGATGGAAGAGAGAAAAGGAGGAAGAATGGGAAGTGCCTTAAATGTAACACTTAATCCAGGCACACCCGTCATATTGATGGGCTTTTATACTAGTAATGGTTATTATCCAAATCTCGTAAACAAACTTTTCGACAAAAAATTCAAAACAAACGTATTCTCCGGTCTTTTTCTGCTACACCTCAATAAAAAATCTCCCAAATGGGGCGAACTCCCATTTACTGGCGATTAATAAAACAATCTACCCATTGAAGGAAGATTTCAAAGTTGCGTTCCCCACCCTCCTCACCCTTGGCAAGTGTCTTATTAATACTAAAGAAATAGGTTTCTATCTCCTTAAATGTGATAATTACAGTGCGACTTACATAGGACAAACAGGAAGAAATTTTAAATATGCTCGGAAGAACATCAAAAGTGCTACCTCAAGAGGTTTCGCGAAACATTTATTAGACAATAACCACAATAGTTCCTTCTCTACAACTATCTTACATCTCTCAGAAAAAGGATACAAATTTGACACTGTAGAAGACAGAAATAATCGTCCATAAGAAAAAGAATACAATGCAAAAACATCAATGATGAATGATGTTTTTGCAAATCACTCCTCCATCCTAGAATTATCCCACTCTTTGGAATACCTCTCCCCTTTTATACTAGCTGATCCACTTACCCCTTCCTCCATTCTCTTCCTGCTTGACCCTCCACCCTCCCAAAATACCACGGGATTCCCTACACTCCCGCCCATGGCAGCGACAAACCTTTCCAGGCTTTCCCTTAACACCCTGAATCCTCCCTCCCTTCCTCCTGCTGGGTTTACCTGACACTAACGTCTAACGGCCTTTCACTCTCCCCTTTCTCCCTTCTTTGCCCCTTCATATTCCTACCACCATAACTTCTCCTTCACTAAATATTTATGATGCATTCCTATTCTTGTCACATGATGATGCTACTGTGTAGCAAAACCATGGTCATGAAATATTAAGAAAATAAAAATTGTAGAAAAAGTACCAAGTATTTAAATTGTTTATTCTCCATGATAGAGTTCACCTGATTGAGAATTCTACTAAGGTGGTGAATGTTGAGAGGGAGAAAGGAATTTCGACAGTGATTGGGAAGGAAGCTTCAATATATGTGCCGCAGGATGTTTGGCAGTTCTGTCCCATTAGCGAACCTTCCCCAGTGAGCCTCCCATGGTTTCTCTCGGGAAAAGATTCTTTTCTCCATTTTTAAAGGTGCTCTTAATAGGAAATATGTATGAAATGATATCAAAAGATTGGGCAATTCTCTAATTTTTATCCCTGAAACTATAAGTTATAATTATATGTCCTCAAGGACTATCTTGTAGTAAATTCTCTTCTCTATCCAAATAAATTTTTTAATCTATACCTCACCGATCATATAAGAGCATGGCTGATAAATATATTGATTTTTAATTGTTGTTTGCTGAGAAAACTGTCTTCGCGATCAATGTAAACAAAATATGCGATGTTTTGATCAGGATCTTGAATCTCCGAAATTATAAGTCTTAATTATACTGTCTCGCAGACTATCTTGTAGTAAATGTTGTCCTCTATCCGAATAAATTTTTTAAACTATACCTCACAGATCATATAAGGGCATGGGATAGAAAAACATGGATTTTAGTTGTTGTTTGCTGAGAAAACCGCCTTAGAGATGGATGTAAACAATATATGCGATGTTTTCGTGAGATTTTCTACAATTTATATCTCCGAAACTATAACTCATACGTTTGCGGTCTGGTGGATTTTGGTATTTCATTGTTGCTTGACGGATGCCATTCAACGAGATACGAGTATACGTTTATTAAAGCAATTATGTAAAGTGGAAGTTCTAATTGACAAATTCAGTTAAAAATCACAATTGGGCGATAAATTTTAATAACTATCACTAATACCTAATTTAATTAAAATCCATCTAGCGGTTTAGCAGATGAAAGTTATGACAGACAGACCAGGCATGCCCATAAGTTGTTCCGCTATTACTGCTTCTCTGCTAAAGAAGGCCTTTTCATTGAAGACAGAAAAGTTTTTGTGCCAAATTTTTTGTTTAATTTTTTAAAACAATCTTTAACCTTTCGTATTTGGAGGGCCATCCGTAAAGTTTATCTTTCTGACTTCGCACAATTTCACATTTGCGAAGCACGTTCCTTGCTAGAAGATGCTAGTTTCTCATTCGTATTTGGTTAACAAGGTTTCCATTATACAATTCTATATTTTATATGTAAATATTTGTGCTGTTTACGCAAAATATTTTTGTGTCAATTACATGGAACGCATCTCCCGCATAAAGAGTGGAGTACTGTGTATTAATTTTGAAATGTGCCCATGTATGGTACTGCGTGCGTACCTGCGTGGATAGGTCTGAAGCTTATCATGACGTCATATTGATTAAAAAAATGCGATAACTCATTAAGTTGCGAATTAGGTTGCAGGAATGTTTCTCGATACGTGATGGAGAAGCTAATCATAACTCTGGAACCCCATCATTTTGATGCTGCTACAGCATTAAAGAAATTGAGCATTTATACCGTCCGCAGTTAGTATTTGTTTTATTTAGTGGATATTTCAATTATTTTTTCTCCAGAAAAATTTTAAAATAAGTGTATTTATTTTTATAACCGTTATCTGTATTAATTCCTCTAATTAAAGGTCTGAGCAATTGAAAATGCATAATATACATGAATTTCACTACAACACCTAATTACATAGTATTATAATTGTTAAATCAAATTTTAAAAATTGCTTTATAACAATTTTTTTATAATGTTGTATGTGTATTATTTTTAATATCATGCCTTTCTTATATTTTGTATGTGGTTTGCCAGATAATTTGAATTATAAATTCAGCTCGCGGCCACAAAGATTGGGCACCCTTGCTCTATAGTGGGTAAAACATTTGTCACAGTTGTCGAAGTGAAATTGAGGTGCAATGCCACAATTTACTAAATAGTGGACAATAAATAGAAATTTGATGTAATTGAATGTTATAGAGAGTAAAAGTAACTTTTGGCAAATAAAATTTGTGCGGTAAAGAAATATTAATGAAAATATATTCATTGAACATTACACTACGCAACTGTTATATAGCCAAAACTGTATTTACTCTCTGGAACAATAATTTGAAATTTAGATTTATATTTTGCTTTTACAATGCTGGTTTCCCTGGAAGTTAAATTATTCATTGCCAAAATACCCTAAATTAGGTGGTTTTTCTGTTTTAACCCCTCCAGCGTGTGCGATGCAGCGTTTGTGTTGCTCTTTCCCATGCCTCAAGTGTGTGCGACACTGCCTGCATCCGAAATTTTCATCAAGTTTTCTTATCGCTACGGCTCTGATTTATGTGCTTTCAGAGAGTAAATATGTAAGCCAATGCGGTCTGCTTTCGTTCTGTGGTTCCTTGCTGTCTGTGTTTACGTGTTAGTATTTTTTAAAAATTTTTTTTCTATCTCGGACCTGGCCGTAGCAGTGCTTACTCAGGCCCCTCAGGCCTTGATCTTTCGTGCATTGCGTCTCAGACTTTCATAATCTTCCTGGCTCTTATTTACGATGCTTCGAGCTGATGGTCGAGGTTTCTGAGTGCCTGTGTTTGCGTCGGGCTTTTTTAATTTTTTTTTTCATCTTGGGTCTGTCCTTTAGCCGAGCTCCTATTTAGTTCACCATGGCTTGTAGCTCTCGTGAGTTGGCGGATTGGGAAGTGCTTGATGTTTTGGAGGAAAAGAGTGAAAGTAGTGTAGATATATATTCTGAAGATTCGAATGGATACTCTATTGATTCCAGTTCCGAAGAGGAATTGGCAGAAATAACTCACTCCACTGTGAATATTCAGAAGAATATTTGGGGAGATGTCGACAGTGCTAACCCTCCTCGGCCTTTTGCGTGTGATTTAGTTGGAAAACAAATAGTGCCGGTTTTATCAACAGATGATCCCTTAGGATATTTTGAGTTATTTTTTGATGAGGATCTAATTGCCCTCATAGTGGTTGAAACTAATCGTTACATGGAACAATTCCTTGCCCGCAAGAAAAATAAGATCACGTCTTTAAAAAAATCGCACTATCAAAAGTGGTTTGCTTTGCTAATGTTGATGGGAATCATTCAAAAACCAACTCTCAGAATGTATTTTAGTAGAAAACATATATTAGAAAATTTATTCCAAATGTAATGAGTGATCTCTCCACTTAGTAACAATATATCTATATTCCTCACTCGCCATCTAGCTCATTACAGTTACGTTCAGTAGTCCCTTTTCCTCAACTTCGAAGAAGTCCTAATTGAAGAAGTTTTCAAATGAGAACTGTTATATAATAAAAATTGTGCAAAATAAAGGGATCAGCATATACACTATGAAGTATGTGAAGAGATATTAGAAGAATGTACTAAATATACTTGATTTCTCATAATTTCCTAATAATTTCTTTATAGTTATTTGATTTGAAATCCTGGAACCAACATAAGAAATTACATACCTTCTGTCTGGCGGACAGTAATATTTTTTGATCACATACAAACGGCTCTTTTCAAATTGCACTACAAACAGAAGGACGATGTGACCCACCGGTGGGCCACGCCGCCGTAGAGTGCGATATAGTTGTGACTCACCGGTGGGTCATGCTGCAATACAGTATGATGTAGTTGTGACTCACCGGTGATCCATGCCGGATTGAACGTGTTAAATAGTATCGTCTTGTGGTGTTCTAAAATGGAGGGTGAAGGAAGTAAACACAAGGTTTTGCACAAACAAGCAAGAGAAATCATATATAAACTGTATCAGTACTCACAAAAAGGGAATTAGATTTATTACGATAAGGAGCATCCATGAAAAGTGTGATGTTTGATTGGTATTATCCACCCAATTTTGTTCTTATTTTGTATTTTTATTTTATATATTTTTGTATTTTATTTTATTTCTTGTGTTGTATTTCCTGTGATGTGTGTTTTGTGTTACGACAACGTCCATGAAATTCGTGCTAAGTTGTTATTTGCAATTTGTGTTTAGAAGTTTAAATAAACAAATTCTGTTAAATGATGACAATGCAGTGATATTGTAAACAAAGATGGGTAACTGCATTTATTTCGATGGAAATGGTAATGTAATTTAAAGAAAGAGATTTCTTTTGCCGAGAAGGTTGAATTACATGTCGGATTTTGTGAAAATTTGGAACCGTGAACTTTAAATAATAGGGGCTGACCAATATTTACATTAACTTTGTTAATTATTTCTAGGGCTTAGGTCTGTTATTAGATGTTCAAGATCAAAACATGTGCCTCTATCGGCGAAATCATGACTCCAGGTCTGTTTTTAGTCATCCAAAATCAAAACATGCGGGTTGGGTTTATGTTTCTTTACCCCTCTTTATTACTCTTTTAATCTTGTTAAATATAAACACGTTTCTAATAGCAACTATGTATTTCTGTCTTGGACGACTAATAACAGACCTGTTCCATTTCTAGTTCACGAAGAATGATAGCTGTCACCAATAACCTCTTTCAAATAGAAACCACAGAGCCTGGTTGTTTTCGACAGCGCACTATCAAAACTGCTTCTGTTCCTTCACAAAACAAATGAGTTAATGCGGATGCCTATTCCCGCGTAGAATTAATGTTAATTCTATGACCGTGAGTTAAGCTACCACAAGGAGTTAGCTAAGTTTGTCTTAAGGAAGATCAAGAGAGAGAAAACACAGACGAACTTAAAAGCATACAAAATATTTGAATGAACGAATTTAATATTATTCGAAAAGTACTATGGGAGAGTAACAAAGCACGTATCTTACGTTATTATAGTGTTATTTCTCCATAAATCTTCAGTCGCCGAATTTGCTATTTCTACAGAAGCCTCCCGGAGATGATTTTATAATTATTTAATTCTGCTATGGTTCAAAAATTCGTATAAGTACCTAATAAATGATGAACCTGGGAATGAAACCTATGATATAACACCTAAATACATACGTATGTATGTGTCTGTATGCAGCGTGTAATTCCCTTGCACATTTAACACATGCACCAGATTTAAATGTTCATGGTCATTTTTTGTTGTTTATAAATAATTTACGTAGAATTTGAGGGTGGCAAATGAAATGTATTCCTCAAGTCCGACCGTTTTGGTTAATACGCGTGTTATCTCCTTGAACATATACTATAAATTTTGCCTCTCGCTGATCCGGCTATCTCGTTATTCCTGTACTGCTCCGGTCCCGAGGGGGTGCCGGATTATCGAGAGTTTACTGTACATTGATAGATTGATTGGCACATTGAAGAATTTGTGACAGCAATCAGAATATGTTTATTAGTTTACAAGACATGACTGTTTAATTTTTATAAGAATATTTTAGGCCTAATCGTGATAGATTTCGTCTTTAATTGCATTCTCTTGTTTACTATATTTTTGAGATTGCCTTGTAAAAACATAGGGGTGGCTTATATTCAGGTTCATTTTTTTAAAGATTGATTAAATTAATCCTTAGTTATTTAATTTTTTTTAAATTTGCTGGAAGACCTACCCAAATGATTTCTTTCCTCTCATCTCTTCTCCCTCCCCTGATTGTATTCATTTCCTTATGTTCTATTCTAATTGCATTCCTTGAATCAGAAAAAGTTAATGAACAATCTAACAATCAATGCAATCCAACAGGGAGAGCCTTATATTATCAATCTGAGTAAAATGAATGATGAAAAATTATTATTATGAATTCATGTAAAAATTACAAGCTTGATTTTTGGGAAAACCTCAAGTAAAATTAGAGGAATCATGTGTTGGCACACATTTGACAGTGGAGTTCATCCTCAAATCAAAGCAGAGTGCATAAACATTTATGTTGTCATGGAGTGACAGAAAGTGTGTGTACATGTGTTGAAACACCTTAATTATTTCTTTTTTCTTGTATCCAAACCATCGCTAGCCCAGGTGATTCTTATTACAATGTTTGTAATGATATTATCATAATCAGCAAAATTGGTTGTCCTTGGAGATAAAACTGCAAGAATAATGCAAGGGAGTGAATAGTTTACTGTTAACCCTTAAACATATACTCCTTTTGGTCTTTTGCAGTGAGTCTGGTCCTCTAATGCTCTCTCCAACTGGTCAATTTATAGTTCCTGCTTCCTGCCCAGCCTTTCTTCTAGTTAATTTCATTTCAGAGAATTTACGTAAAGCCATGGAGCTTTTGCATGATTATCAGTGGTGAGTTATTCCGGTTGTTTTATCTTTTTGACATTCTTGGGGAATATCAAGTTATTTCTTTGAATAAGTGTAAGGGATAATTTTGGTTTATTTAAAGCAATGAGTTTGATTAAGAAGCTTTCTCTTTCAAATGTAAACCTTTTTTAATTTCTGCTTAACTTATTATTGTAAAAATATTGCCTTTAATTGAAGATATCATCATGATATCTATACTAATGGGGGATGAGGTTGATAGCTGTTTATCATTTCATATTGATAATCAAGATAACTCCAATACTCATAAAACAGTTGAAAACAACTGATTCAGATTCAAAACAGCTATCTTAAAAATAACCTGTTTTGATTTTTTTATTTTATATATGCAAATAGGTGGAAGGCATATTTCACATTTCAAATTATTCATATTTTCAGACAAACACCAGTTTCTTTGGAAAATTCAATATGTTCTAAAAGTGTTAATTAAAGTATACACTTGGTCCTCCATTTATCCGGAGTTTAGGTTCTTGAAGAACTCTGTGTACATCAAAACCATGTAAAAAGATATTGAAAGTGTATTGATAATGGGAGGGTTAGGTGCTAGGCTCACAAGATTATACCACCACATCAATCATAGCCTTTAGAAAATAAGCATTTTACTGCACCAAAATGAATTATATTAAAGGACAATAAATGAAAACAGCCTGATAATTATTAACTTTTTCAGCAAATATTTACATTTATCAAGTGTTAAACAAAAATAATTTGATTACTATTTTTAATGATATCTATGTTCATTTTAACCTTAAATGAAGAAATGATGTCGTGCTGGGATCGGGTCCACCCCTACCACTTGCCGTCAGTTGGAAGGAGTTGGTGGAGGAGACTTGTGGAAGAAATGGTGATAGGCAGTTTGATTTTATTACAAGTTCTTTGAGCAATCAAAAACTCTTATTCAGTGTTCATCGTCAGTTTTGGCTTCGGAGTCACTGTTTACTTGTCTTCATTTTCATCTTCGCTGGTGCCTGGCTGAATCAGCTCCTCCAGCTCTTCTTCATTCAAATCGGTGTTGTGATAAGCTAGTAACTCCTCGCCTCTTTTGACTGAAGGGTGTTAAATCCATCCTCTCCTACTTGACGACCCATCTCTGCTATTTTTTTAAACTTATCTCACACTGCTGGTAAACTACGGAGTTCAATTACTGCCTCCTCCTACAAATTCTTCCAACATGAGTTGATTGTGGATTGCTTTATTTCATCCAGCGATTCTATTTTATTTTTAATACATTCCATGATAGTGTAGTTTTTCACTCTCAAATTAGGGTCACTTCCCATTGCAATTTAGATGTGACGAAAGTTACGGTGAGTGTAGTATGCCTTTTACCCGTTGTTTGCTGAATTATTAAAAAATCAAATTATAACAATTTTTTAAATATAACTTTATTTATGATATTAGTCTATATAATGGCACAAAATATTTTTATTGTAAACTAACTGCAAAGGTCATATTTACACACGGGACTCAGAAGTCCCATCAGGTCACAAAGGTCTTGTTACTAATATACTTATGTAAATTACATTTGTCTTTATTCTTGTAAGTAAATATAAACAAGAAGTCCAAACCAGGCCTAATCTAGGCTGGTCTCCCAATGTTGGCATCCCGAATTGATTACTTATATTGACAGGAAATATTTCAGTATGTATTAGTCATTCCAAGGAATTCTCATACCATAAATTTATTGCATTTATTTTTTTTAAATAAACGAATTTAATAAATGTTACTGCTTATACATTAATATGTATGGATCACCTGTCCATTGCTGAAGAGTAGTTGAGCAGAAAAGAATATAGCCTATTCGTTCACTCATCTATGCTCAAGCCGAGTTTGGTAATAATCGTCTCCATGGCAATAATCCGATAAAATGCAATTTAAAATTTAAAAACATTATGTTTTATTAGAAATTTAACAAAATACGATCAATTATCAAAATTTGGAGATAGGAATTAGAATTTACATTATTTTCCCCTTTGAACAGTAAAAACCTCGCTCCGCTATCACAATTTTAAGATATTTTAAAGTATTAAAGAAAACATCTCTGCACGATGGATTTGAGGTTTTCTATGTAAAACAAATAGGAAAAAACGTTCCTGAAATCGAACCCGGGACGTCAATCTTCGCCAAATAAAATATAGCCCGGAGGTAGGACCTGGCAGCACGAGCCTCATACCAAGTTTCATGAAAATCGGTCCGCTGGTTCAAAAGTTGTTAGTAGGAGACACATGCACATATTCAGACAGGACCATTTCATAAGGCTATATCTCCTTCGAAACCAGCCAAAAAATGATACCTTCTAATATACAAATGGAATAACCATATCATTAATCTTGATGACATTCATAAAAACAGTTTTAGTTCTCATTTATGCAGAGAAAAACCTTACATTTTATGTATGTTGAATGTGGTCTATAGTGCATTCCACACTTGGTTGACAGTGTAGCGTCTTATGGGTTATCGCTATCTTGCTCTCTTTTCAATTGCTTTTCCCTATATCTATGTCCTCTAATCCTGTTCAGTTGCCATTTTGTTGCAATTTTGGTGATATTGTCATTTAAGTAAAATTATGACGCTCAATCGTAGTAAATTTTATGCTGAACCTGATTATGTATATCTTAATTTTATAAAAATTCGAGAAAGTTATTAAAAATAAGAAAAACTATATGTGAACACGGTAAGTTTTTTATGTATCTTCAAACATACATCATCATATTTCTTTTGTCATGCCTCTTGAAGGATTGTTTATCACACTTATATAAATGATAAATATATAATAATTATCAAACATCTTTTAAAAAATTAATATCATTGTTATTTCTCCCAAATCATTTCTTGGGACATGAAAAAGTCGATATGTGGGAAACTTTTTCCCGAATTAATTTAGAGGATACTTTGAGTGAACGAAATGTGCGAAAATGTCGAAATTTATTTTTGAAAGAGACTCCAATCCAATAACATTTGTAGTTCTTATGATACAGACATTTAAACAAAAGCACGGTACCGCACCGAGAAATGGACTGGCGGCTGAGACCCTGTGCCAAATCGAGATATAATCACATTGTAACTCCCAAAAATTTTTAAAGGCTGTTTAAAACCAATCAACATATTTCATGATACCCACCACCAAAAGTAAATAAAATTGAAGTGAAAAGCATTCATCATGAATAAATTTCCATGCTTCATAATTTAACTAATAAAAGCTGAATCTTAGTCATTTTTATAATTCCATAGAAAATAACGTCATATTTATATTAAAAGTTTCTGTCCGTTCACATACATTTTCAGTCACGTATTTACATTTGTAATAATAAATAGGTATTATGCAAATGAATGTATAAATGTAAAATTGCAATATAAACCTCATTTACAATGCATTAGGTATATTTTGCTTAATGAATTAATTCAAAATCAATGAATAAATAAAACAATCAGATTCCATGAAAATTAGTATTCGAATCTGGAACAAAATCAAAAGATCTTTCTAAAAAAGATTACGTAAGACCTTGTTTAGGGTTCATAAAATCATTATTTATTGTTGTAGCTTTTTATTGTGGGAATACTCCCTTGCTTAACGAATTTTTGCGAAATGTTATGTTTTAAAGAATGCAAGTACGACTATAACCAAGGGATAATTATGTAAACTTCGTGTGTATGGGCAGCTAAAAATACAATGCTTCACAATTCTGGTTTTTGGATCCCTCTGCCTTATTCTCAAAAGGAGTTTTGAAGCCTCAAAAAATACCCCAAAGAAATTTGTTGCAAAAACTAATTTTAAAAACCTCTCAAGCTATGAAGAAAGAGGCTTCGCTGGAAGTAAACACAGACCCAAATTCATTTGTAAATCCTCAACAAAGGGATAGGCGCTATATCTAATTCACGGGAAATTTGGCAAATGTGCATGCCATAAGCACAATACTGTCAACTCAGGGTGGAATGGAGTATAGATTTTATATTTTTTATATATTTGTAATGATTGTGAGACAATATAGTACGAGTTTGCAAAGGAGTGAATATTTTGAAAGGATTACTAAAGGAGTACATTATTTACAGGAGTGCAAAGTCAATGAAAGCAGTACATCTGGTCACATTCTAATATACAGGTGAACCCTGCTTAACATGGAGGATTCATTCCCGAGGTCTTTGCATTAAGCGTCTGGGCACCATAACCTTTAGGCACCCAGAGGGAAATAACTTCCCAAATGGTATTTCTGGACCCAAATTCAATGTAAAACATATTTCTAACATACTTTAAGAATGTAATTTATTAAACAAACTATAAAATTACCTAGTAAACATTAAGACAAAAAAGCTTTTTAGCAGTAAATGTACATAATTTCAAAATATTTTTCAGAACACCTGCGAAGTCTTATTAAAAAAAGAGTCCAGGGTCGACTGCTTAGCTTTTTTACACTTATTACATAAAACCTGTCGGTAGCATTCAAATAGTCCGTCGCAGCCCCACTTTACGACACTCACTCATGTGAAGTCATCCCAAAGACTAAGTGCTTTATTAATAATGATTTGTGTAGACACAGGCATAGAGCGCTGATTCAAATCTTCTATCTATTTACCTAATAAATTTTCCATTTCCATCGTTAATGAACTCTGAGTACGAGAAACTTTGGTGACTGTTAATGGCGTAACACTCGCCAGCCTTTAGTAATTCGTCTTTCCTTTTCATAATTGTCCTGACTGTAGACTCTGCCAACCCGTAACCCCTACCAACTGCTGTAACACCATTGCCTGCCACTACTTTTTCAATATTTTTTAATTTCGCAGTGGAACATTTTGACTGCTAAAACCCAAGCTGTCGTAAGTTGATCCTGACCATCCTGGTTGCTCTTGCAGCTCCGCTTATAGATCAAAGCCATAGTAGTGCGTGTTGGGTTTTCTGCGATTTATATATCATTCATTACATATTATTATACGTTGTATGCATTCAGACATTAAGATACCTCCATGCATACCACATGTTTTTTCATATCTATGTAAAAAGTATTTTTTGATGTGTAGCATTATTGTTTTATTATTATTTATAATTATATGTTAATACCGTAAATTGGAGCTTGTTCGTTCAGTGGTGGCGGTGCGCAGAAGGCACTCTCATGATAGGACGAGTCCATCCTTGAGGTGGGACCACCTATAGGGGAGGCCATGTTTAACCGTGGGCAAAAGATGCGTGACCTATTCTCTGGAGGGGAAGAAGGTAAGGGAGGGAGGAGCACGAAGGGAGAATTAGACGTCACAACAGTTTAGATGTTTTTCCGCCAAACCTTTTAAGGGAGATTGTTCTCGGTATCAGTTCCTTAGGTAGGTGGTCGATAGACGAGAAAGCTCCTTTGGTACAAAATATAAAAGTCCAACTTTCTGTTAAACGTATTATCTAGATCAGGCTACCATATACAGCAGGAGGTGGTGAGGTGCATCTTTGTGAATTTTTGATTCACCAACTAATTTCCTAATCAGTCATGTCGGAGTACACAGAGTTTCCAAATGCATTCTTTGAGATTTCACAATGTTCTCAATATTTTTCACTCAGATGAGTATTTAACGAGAAGCTAGTGAGGTACGTTGTAAAATACAATGTGTCCTTATGTAAAGTTGTCATTATTTTGTCTGATTTTAACCAAAATTGGAATTGGTCAACCAATTTTACTAAAACTTCCCAATACCAAATTTCATAAAAATAAGTACAGCGGTTCCTGAGTTTTAACACGAGGACGGACGGATGGAAACGACCTCCCCTGTATGCGGTCACTTCGTACAAAGAACGTATTAATATGTACTGATCAAAACATATGCTATTTCACTAATTCTACAAAGTCGTATAAAGACTTTTTTGTTATATGTAATATTGTACAAGATATAAAGAAAAGTTCATTTTTTGTCACTAGTGAAGTGGCACTCCCGATTAGGTCATGTAAACTATTTATATCATTTTCTTAGTCTCTGCCCGTTTCCTAAAAACCATATTTCATCAACATCCCCCCAGTAGTTTCTGAGATGAAACATGCGGACAGACACAACCTCACCATAAAGCGTTCTTTTTTTCCTTTTGTAAAGAATGACTAAAAAATAGCTGGAATATATTTTGGTGGAAACATTTATTATTTTATACATAGCAAGATATATTTAGGTACTGTTTAATTACAACAATTCATTTAAATTTTATCACTCCACCTCTTCACTGGTTTCCCAATCACTTTCCCTTTCTGAATTTAGAGTTATCATTACTTCATCTATCTCATCCATAACACATTCCCTTTCAATATACTCTTTCTCTGTTTTTTTACTTTTTCAGAAACACTTTTCCACTCATCCTCTGCAATCGAACTACACTTTTCCTCAACTAACGCCTTGATATCAGTGATTTTAAATGTTGTGTTATGTGATGCCACCCAGTTTTTCATTATACCCTAAATGTTTTCAATGGGATTCAGTTCTGGGTGCTATGGGGGCAATCTAACTGTTGTATGCCTGTGTTGGGATAATACTTGATCCGCTGCAAACACCTTTCTGCTTGGCCTATGGGTCTTAATTTTGTTGTAAAGCTCGAGCTTTGTATCTTATGGGGAATAAATTATTCCGCGACTGTCCAGCCAAGCCTTCATCTCCTCTTTTTTAGAATTTCTGCCTGGCAGGCGATCCAACTGTGTGTTGTGGTATGCAGCATTGTCCATTACGACTATTGAATTCCGGGGAAGATTTGGTATTAAATGAGTATTCACCCATTTCAAGTAATTATCGGTGTTCATTTCACCATGGTAGTCTCCTGTTTTTAATCCGGACTTAAAAATCAACAATGCATTTGGAACAAATCCAAACTCTCTATCTTGTAAAAAGATAAAAAATAACAATTAATGGGGTTCAATTGAAATTTTAAGTGATGTTTTTTAAATTTGAAATTACATTTACCTGCATGAACTATCATTAAACACTGCCCTTTTGAAATGGGTGTCTTCAAACCATCCTGTGACCCATGGGACCATTCATAATTTTTTGTATGCAACGAATGGATAAATGTTTCATCCATATAAACTATCATGCATCCTTCCTCTGAACTTATTGAGGTTTCTCAAATATTTTATCCTAAGCAAACGGATATCATCGGATTGCATAAGAAATTGCTGGTTGTTGACTTTCTTCTTCCACCTGTTATTGGAAAACCATTAAATTTTTTAATAATTCCTAGAATTAACTATAAGCAGTGCCGTAACTAGGGTATGGCGAAGGTGGCATTTGCCGTAGGTGCTGCTAGCAAAAGGCGCCAAAGTTTATTTCCCCATAAATAAGCATGAGTTCGATACCAAAATGTCGAAGTTAATGTTAATAAAAACACTATTATTCTTTATCAAAATGCAGGAAAAAATTATATTCTGTATAATAAAAGGTGTTTCCTAAAAATTTTGCCATAGGCGCCATAACTCCCAGTTATGCCTCTGACTATGAGTATATTATTTATGAACAAATTCATACCTGAATCCAATTTTCTTCAGAAGTACATGAAGAGAAGTGATTTGTGCTGAAAAACCTGTGCTTTCCTTAATTCTTGGTAGCAGAGCTCTCCAAGTCTGCAGCTTTCGTTCAATAGCGTGGAACTGATGGACAATTCTCCACACAGCTTGTACATCTAAATCATCCACCGAAGTTTTCGGACTACACCGTTTACCATTCTTTTTATGAGTAGAAAACGAAGTCCTGCTTCCTTCTTCAATTTCTGCTCCCTCCTTTGAAATTCTGTCAAGAGAATGAACTGATATCCCACAAACTGCTGCAACTCACTCGTGGACACACGTCAGAGGAATGCGAATTCCTTCCGCTCCTTACTCTTTCATAAACTTCAGGGCATTATTTATAATTTCCCGAGCCTGGCCATGAATAATTTTTTTATTCCCTACCTTGGAAGTAGATGGAGGTGTCTGTCTCCGTTATAAAACACAGAGAAATGGCAAAAAATAAAAGGAATCATAAGGGACAGTGAAAACAAATGTTAAAAAGAAAAATAACACGCCGACAGCAGCAAAATTTAACGAGAACGATAGTAAGCAATAACATACATTAACAATGACAACAATATTAAGCAATAACTAAGATTAACAAAGACCACAATATTAAGCAATAACAATGATTGATAACAACAAAGATATTAAGCAATAACAGATTAATAATGACAATGATATTAAGCAATTACAAAGAATAAAAAATGTTAACAATAATAATCAATAAAAAGAATAAGAAAATGATAATGGTATTAAACAGTAACAAAAATTAACAATGCTAAAGATAGCACACAACGCAGGAAATGTCAGCCTAGGCTCGGTCTCAAGAAAAGTGTGACAAGGAACATTTCAGCTGCCTTAAGGAGAAGTACCCTTCCCCTCCAGGGTTCCCACGCTTATGATGGACTCATCCGAACCCAAACTGTGCTACTGTGCATGGCTATGACGTCGACTTTCCCCTTAAAGGTTCCCCTCCCAAGTCTTTCGTTTCCCCTCTCACACGTCGCCGACTGCCACCACTAAACGAACAAGCAATAACATTGTAATCAAGTAATTGTCAAAAATTATAGATTTAAAAAATGTAAATCATCAAAAACATTCTTTACGATCCAATGATGCCAAAGAAACAGGAATCATATTTCTATTTCGTTTTTCAAATGTTTTCTGCCTTAGGAGATATACCTTTTGTGTAAGACCCGTGAAATTTACAGGGAAAAGAATGAAATTGGCCACCGGATGATTCAATATTATGCAGCACTGCTGAAATATTTAGGATACTTGATGAAATTTGATTAGTGCGAAACTTAATAAATCATAAGATATTAGCCTGTGGTCGCACTGTGCATAAGATATGCATTTATATATATATATGTATATTTTAAAAAATTTTAATTTGAAAAAAAATGTTATAGCGAATCCGCATTGGCAGGGGCTGCGTTAAGTGGGGCTCACCTGTATTTTGGAAAACAGGTCTGCATAACTGACATACACAATTCTTATAACATTTTATATCATAATAATTATTATATATATTATGTTCATAATATATATTATAATTATATATTTATAATCATTTAAATACACTTGAAAAATTTAATGAAATATGCAACCCAGCATTGCATCAGCTTAGAACCAAGTCCCAACAAATATCTAACATTATAAGACCTGAATCAGCCCCTGCTAATATTTCCATTAATGGTTAATAGCATTAACAAACTTTATTTACTCAAATTAAAAATATAGTTTACATACCTTTCAATTTTTTCTCAGTATCTCAAAAAGATTTCACTCTTGTTATAGCAGAAAACATGCTGCTGGGAACACACCAAAACCAACCATTAAACAAGTGAATAACAATATCCTGTTTAAATAGCCACCTATACCATGTTTTAGAAACTGTTAAGGAAGAGATAAAGTTAATCCCGCTAATTTTGAAATTATGTCCAGCATTTTATATCGATTTTTTGTTGCCGTGACTCAGAAGTCTCATCAGTAAATAAAGGGTTAAGGTAGCTGTGACACCTTGGTCGAGAGGCTGGAGAAGTGACGTGGTATTGGGAGGTAGAAAGACCACATCAACATTCAGATGTGCAAATTCATGGCTTCTGGGATGGCCTGGCACATTGTACAAGGATAGAAGGTTTTTTGATCTCAAGTAGCGTTCCACTTCATACACAAAACAATTATGAAACTATTCCAAGAAAACCTCAGAAAAACTCATGCATGCCCATTAGCCCTCCAAAACACTGGAGGCTGATCCTTGGCCTTGAAGGTTGGTTTACACGGTGCCAGTCAAGTAAAACGGTTGTGCGTGCAGCACTAGCGTGTTACTGACCATTAGTAAACAGGTTGCGCCAGTGAATAGGCAAGTCAACTAGCTCTGTGCCAGTAAGTTGGTCTTCTTCCAACTTTTTGACATGCCAGTGAGCCAGTAGGACAGTAAAAAATGTCGACTTCTAAGTGGATGGAGAAAGAGACATTGAAATTTGTTGAGTTACATAAACGGTGTTTTTGTGGAACTTTTGCCATGTGGATTATAAAAACAAAAATCCAATTAAGCACAGGTTTTTGTTAGTAGAAGGATCTTCTCCTGTGACTTCTGTTAAAAAACAAGCAGAAGCCCCTAATGTTTAGCGTTTTTGAATCTAGTCACGCACCCACATTCCATGAACGTGACATTTTTGCCTCTGGTGATTGATTTTCTGTTCTTCAATAAACATTTCAGATCCCACATTCACATCCACGCTAACAACTTCCATCATTTTTATTCCTACTAGAGTGAAGACAGTGCAACAACTGTGTAAACGCTTACTGGCATACCAGTTCACTGGCAGCTAGCCCACTGGCCCCAGTGCACTGGCACAGCATAAACCAACCTTTAGTGCACAGGGATTTAAGGCTCAGTAAACCAGAATTGGCTTTACCAATGCATCTCCTGATGCATTTCCACCAATGACAAGGGTCGCTCTTATATTTCTCAGCCTCAAAACCCAAAGCAGTTTCTCTTCTTTGGAAATAAATGTTCTCTTGGGCATTCTCTTCCAGAACAAACCAGTCTCATCTGCATCTAAAACTTTCTCTGGTTTGTAACCCTTCAATACGTTTGGCCAGCTCTACTTGGCTGCCTCATGGTCTGCTGACGCAGCTTCACCATGCATCTTCACATTGTGCAGGTTGTGCTTTTTCTTTTCAATTTTTCAAACCACCCCTTGCTGGCAAGGAAAAGTTTCCTTCCCCGAAAGTTGATGCATTTTCCATTTTTAGGTGATTGTAGTCTTTTGGCTTGATCTTTATCTCTTATCAATAGCCCATCCAATGAAACCCTTTTGGTGCCTTTTGGTAAAACTTGATCTTATTTCTTGTCATTTTCTTTATTGCACGTATGGTCGCTTCATTGGGTCCTAAAGCTTTAGCTTACGCCCTTCAGCAAGCCCATGCAAAATTTCCACTTTTAGTGTCAAAGAGAGATTTTTTGCATTTTTATAGTCGATGTATCACTTTTGTCTTTTCTCTTCAAACTCATGATAAATACTTGTTTAGGGCATTATGAAAAACTTTAAATAGTGAAACACTTATAACATTAATTCGTTACACATCGTGTAAGCTTTAGATTCTGTAGGAAAATGTTTTAGGGCGACGGTAGATTGAAAAGCCTATTACCAACTATGAGTCAAGACCTCATTTGTGCTTTAAATCTGTTATTGGAGTTGAGAAAGGAGAAAGAGTTGTGTTTTTCCATCTTAATAACAATTTCTTGATTTACTACTTTAAACTGAAATGCCTGTATAAATATTCCGCATTACTGTAACTTTCAGACTCGATAAAAAACTAGACACTTCGTAGCAACAATGTTTATGCACAAGCCCCGGTGATCAACTCAGCAGCTTAGGATATGAAGAGAGAGGAGTGTATGCTTGGGTCTAACTGTAAGTAATGGTTTATATTACTAAAGTGGTGACGAATACCAGACTTCACTGAAAGATATGCGTTAGGTCAGAGATAAGTCCAGGGGATCTGCACCATGAAAAAGTATATCCCCACCATGTAAAAATGAATGGGGTCGCAACTACCTGACCATGCATAAGTGAAATCGTGCATAAAGATACCATATAAATGGAGGGCCGACTGTATGTGTTTTTTTTTAAATTACATGCTGCAATTCTGCTTTAAGATAACTGTAATTTTTTAACAGCAACAAGCATCTGGAAAGAGGTCTCCATGCTCAATGTATGAAAACGCTGCATCTAGCTTCATTAGAGAAAGACGACAACATCACTCCTGCTCTCATGATCTCTTGCTGTGAACGCCTGCTGCCTGGACATTCAGAAGATAAATTGAAAGAAAATCCTCAGAAGTCAAACATTGCTTCTTTACTGTCTGGCTTGGACATTAGAGTGACCCATTTTTATTCTATACTCTCTCACGGAGAAGTGTGTATCCCTTGGGATTGGAAAGAATGAGTCATAATCCTTAGCTAGTTTAAATGCTTTCATCCCCAATCACTTATGTTCCAAGGAAATCTCTCTCAGTGGAGAAGAATATTATTCCAATAGAGTATTTATAAACTTAAACAATATTTTTCTGCTAATGGATAATATTTTTAACAACCTGGTATGGAGTGATTAGATTAAAAAGCCTAGCTGCCATAATATTTGATACATGTATGATTATTTTCTTAATTAGGCAGTCAACTGTTTGGCTTGACAAATTTTAGCATGCTCTTTCAATTTGAACATGATAAATGTTTAATTATGAAAATAAAATTCTAGTTTTCCTAATTTATAATTAGATGATTTTTTCTGAAACTCTTATGATGGGCCACTGTGGGTTAATTATTTTTAATTGAAAATAACTATTAATATTCATACGACTGATAGTTTATTGAACAACTTTTACTTTACAAGAGATAGAGCATATATAAATCTCTAATGGAGCTTTTTATGTTCTGTATGCTATGATGATTTTGTAAGCTTGGTAAATTTACATGCACAAATTGTCATCGCAACAAAAGTTGTACTTCTGCAAGTAGTGCCTTGTTTTACCTAGTTGTGCCTTGTTTTTTATTACCAGTCTCATCAGCCAATGCTAAGAACTTTATTTTTTAAAGTTTTCATTTTACCCATTTATGGTCAGTATATTAGTCCCAAATGTGAAATGATGCTGAACATTCAGTAGCCCTTATTTTTTTTTAATAATAGATGTATATCTATGTAAATATATGTGCTGAAATTTTGGGTTATTGCTCTTAAGTAATGTGAAATTTTAATAAGGTACTTTTATTGCTGAAAGTTATTTATTCTTGTAATCAATTGATAAATGAAATAATCATTATGGAGATACTGTTTCAATAAATGGTTTTTCAACTAATTATTTTAATTTTTTTTATATATCATGTGGTTGAGGGAAATCGTTAATTTGCTTTCCAAATGGCCAAAGTGCGAGAAACCTCCTGTAGTGGAATTGACACTTAGGCAAAGAGCATTGTCTGTAACTGTAACTTAGTGACCAATCTGTTTATTTGCTTTGTAAACAAACCATTCTTCATCAACACAGGGCTTTTGGCTCTGCTATTAAATTTCTAGATCATTTTGTTTTTCAGTGTTTCCCATCAATTGATGGCCATGGCTGTCCTAGCTATCAAGGAAGAAGGGAACAGGTTTGATATTAGATACCCACAATTGCAACACCAACTGTGTTACCAAAAATAAACTCTTGAAATGCATACAAGTAATTGTTGCCCTTAGGAACTTATTGATGTTAAACCTATAAATAGTAGGGATAATAAAAAGAGATTATTAACATGGACCCAATGGCAAAAATAGTAGAAAAATATAAAGAAATACTAATGGAAAAGAACTATTTTCCTAATATAAAAGGAAATCAATGTTTTGGAAAAGAAAGTATTCACTCAAGAATATTTTTTACAACTTTGTCTTTGAGGAAGAACCAAAAACACTTCAAATAACTTACCCAACCCGGTGGGGTTGAGCAAAATTTTCCTTTGAGGAGGAACCAATAACACTTCAAATAACTTACCCAACTTGGCGGGGTCAAGCAAAATGTTCCTTCATGTTGACATTTCCCAAAAAAAAAAAATTGGAAATCAAATCAGTGAAGTCTGATGGGTAATTCAATAGGTTAGCCAATAAATATATTGCTATTTGTATAATTTGTACGAGGGGTGCCCAGAAAGTAATGCAACATTTTTTTTGCATCCATATTTTGTCTGATAAAAATAATCTTTTGTCAGCTTCAAGTTTTAAATGTGCCGCGCTTATGCACATCATTACAACTTTTTCCGTTAGGTGGCGGTGAAGTAGTGAGTGATCAAAATGGAGTCTGTAACTGACTTGCGTACTAAGCAGAGAGCGGTAATTGAGTTTCTTTTGGCAGAAAATGAATACATCACAGACATTGACAGACACTTAAGAAACGTCTATGGAGACATAGCAGTGGACAAAAGCACCGTCAGTTGTTGGGCGAAGCAACTGGCAACGTCAAAACAAGGACAAGGCAATCTGTCTGATCTTCCGTGCTTGGGCCGCCCAGAAACAGCCGTGATGCCTGCAACATGTTGACAATCTCATCCACAGTAATCGATGAATCACGACCAGGCAACTCACATGCACTCTCTCTGTAGGCAAAGGAAGCATCAACAAAATCATCCATGATTTAGGGTATTCAAGGGTGTGTGCCAGATGGGTCCCTCGAAGCCTAACTGCAGAGCATAGGGAACAAAGAACATTCTGCTCGGACCTGCTTGCTCATTACGAAGCCGAGGGAGATGATTTCTTGTCCTAAATTGTCACGGGTAATGAGACATGGCTTCATCACTTCGAACACGAGACGAAAAGGCAATTGATGGAATGGCATCACATGACTTCTTCTTGGAAGAAGAAGTTTAAGGCAGTTCTCTCAGTCATGCTTTCTCACATGCATCTTAGCCCTTTCATTCAGTATCAATCCCACACCTTGAGTACCGTGCACGCATTCATCTACTCCAGACCAAACTACCGTTATTCATTTCTATCACATTCCTCCCTTTACACTTAGTTTCACTCACACACAAAACATCTATCCTCCTCTTATCCATTTCATTCATCAATTCACTCTCTTTCCCATACACATCTCTTACATTCTCTTACATCATCAGATGGGCCAACCTGCTTCGACCTATGCTGCCCATCATGGTTTCAGTCGTCCGAGGCATTCTTATAGCACATTGAAGTAACGTTAAAAATAGGGTAAGCAAGGTTACCAGCCTATACTGTACCCGTGCCACATGCAGCATTCCCTACTAACGGTAAGGGCACAATACCAGTCAGTTTTGGCACAATTTGGCCGTCATGCTACAAGCGAAACCAACACCCAGTATTACCCCAGGTATGCTTACGCTATTCTACACAAGCTAGGATCTCTACTCTAGAGACTACCTTGTGAGCCAACATTCCGTTGCCCGTGTCCTACCAACTAGGAGGCACGGGCAGTTTACTGACACACTTTGGACACTTACGCTATTAATATACAGATTTTTTCAGAAATTATAAAAAATAGTACATTCTTCATAATTAAATAATTTTTATTTAAATGATATATTAAATCATTTAATAACAATAAAAAGTTATTGCATATCACATTGCAAAAAATAATTTAAAAATTATCACAATTTTCATCTTATATACAATATAAGAGGGAGAAAAAGAATAGGAATATTAGATAATATAAAGCAGGGATATAATACTTATAGAGGTATAAAAGAGGCTTCTAGGAAGAGAGAGAAATGGAGGCAGCGATTCAGTTAAAACCTGTCTTCGGACAGAAGCATGATGATGAATGATGATACAATATTAACCATTAGAACTTAGAAATTATAATACCTATATTACTCGAGAACAGTGGTTCTCAAACATAGACTCGTGACCCCCAAGACAATTTTGCAGGGGTCGCGAGCAGTCATCGCTATGCCAACTGATTTTTTCCTGATTCTCTCAATCCTTCAATTTTAATTTATAGTTTATAAGTCTATGATCTATGTTTGATTGACTGTTGGAATCTTTGGAATAAATGCTTCGTTGAGGAAATTGCTGACATTTAGCATGATATGGGCTGGCGCGCCATCTTGGTGAACCACACCTGTCCCATGATCCCTCTGTTGGTCAGCTATGGTATAAGATATTTCTTCAAAATTTCCAGATATGACGCACTGTTGACAGGTCCGTCAAAGAAATATGGACCAATGACATGACGCAGTTATACCTGCCCACAACATCACATGTGGTGGGTTGTTTTCCATCTTCAACATGTAATGAGGATTCTCTTTGGACCAAACAACATTTCTGTAACACCACAAATACCGTGGAAAATGTAACGAAGGACATAGCAATGCATCAATCTGTGTCGAATATGACGGATCCACCGGATTCATAAAATACGAGTACACGTCAGAGAATGTAACGAATATATCACAAAAGTAAATCAGGGGTAGGTGACTTCTCGGATACCCTGTATGTGTTATTCCAATGTAATAAATAACAAGTAGATAAATCTCATTAATGACAAACATCTAAAAATGTATCTATATGCATAAATATAAATAAAGTAATTTCAGTGGTAAAAGTTTAGCTTATTATCATAAATTTCCATTTTTGGAGAAATCTGTTTTTTTTACAAAAAATCACGGGGGGGGGGGGGGTCGCGGCAACCGAACATCCGCACGGAGGGGGTTGCAAGGTAGATCTGCCTGAGAACCACTGCTCTAGAAAATCATAAGAAGAAATCACATGGAAATACAAAAAATCATATAAATTACAGATTTTTCAATCAACCTCGGCAGCCATAAATTTCGATTAAAAAAATTAATACAGTGATGATTAAGGAAAAATATTGGAGTAATTGCATGTGGCTTTTGGTTCTGGCTAGTGTATCATCTATACTAATGTGTTTGTGGGGTGTGTAGTGACTATGATGAGTTATTACCAGCAGTGGCGGCTCGTAGCTAAAATTAGTGGGGGTGCTGCTCCAGAAAATTTTTAGCCTTTGTTTTAAAATTGTGTAAAAGGAAAAAAACATGTATAAAAAGAAAATTTATTCAGGAACTTGATAAAATCTTAACAAAAAAAACATATTTTTTACTTACTTTAACTTAAATTGTTACAGTTCAAGCTTGATCTATTCATTTAAAAATGAAATCCATTCTTCTTGTTTTAATTTGCGCAAAAAGTTCAATAATTTTCTCCTCGATCTCTGGATGACAATTGAGGAAATTTTTCTCCATTGAAAGTACTGCAAGCGCATTTAGTCTTTCCGAATTCATAGTGCTTCTTAAAAAACTGCCTTACTGAAATTCAGTCAACATCAAATGCAGATCAAACCATTGCAGAAGCAACAGGAATTTTAAAATACCTGAATGATGATAATTTCAAGTTTTGGTTAGAGCTTTTTCATCAGATTATGCCTCATGTTGAAATAATTTACAACCAAATGCAATCTCGAGAAATTAGTGTGTTTAAAGTTAATGAATATATAACAAATTTCAAAACTGCTATTTTAGAATTGAGAAACTCAAAGTACTGTGAGAATCCTTCAAAGACACTCATGGCAGAAGCTAAGGAAGTGTGTGACTATATATGTGTTGATATAATGGACAGATATTCTTCCACTAAACACTTAGTAGCTGCTAAATTGTTCAACAAGAAATGCTTCACTAGATTTAAGAATGAATATCCCACAAAAGAGATAGTACTGACCACTGAAGCTTATCCCATGATTGACAAAGAAAAGCTTGAAACTGAACTAAAAGTATTCTATTGTAGGACTGATATTCATGAATATTGCAAATTAATTGAGCTGCTGAAATTTATCTTGGAAAATAATCTAGATGATGTTTTTAGTGAAATTACGAAACTGATAAAAATCCTCTTGACAATTCCCATGACTACATCAGAGGCAGAGCGCTGCTTTTCAACATTAAAAAGAATAAAAACTTTTTTAAGAAGCACTATGAATTCGGAAAGACTAAATGCGCTTGCAGTACTTTCAATGGAGAAAAATTTCCTCAATTGTCATCCAGAGATCAAGGAGAAAATTATTGAACTTTTTGCGCAAATTAAAACAAGAAGAATGGATTTCATTTTTAAATGAATAGATCAAGTTTGAACTGTAACAATTTAAGTTAAAGTAAGTAATAAATGTTTGGTTTTTTTTGTTAAGATTTTATCAAGTTCCTGAATAAATTTTCTTTTTATACATGTTTTTTCCTTTTACACAATTTTAAAACAAAGGTTAAAATTTTTCTGGAGCAGCACCCCCACTAATTTTAGCTACGAGCCGCCACTGTCTATAACACAGATGAAATGGGCCTTTATTATAAAGCCTTGCCAGATTCCTCCTTAGCGTTTAAAAACAGTTCTAATTTGGGAGGAAAGAAGCAGAAAGACCATATAACAATTCTCGTTACCTGTAATATGACTGGAAGTGATAAAAAGAACCTCCTAGTTATTGGTAAATCCAAAAACCCCTGCTGTTTTCGAGGTGTATCACTACCAGTTGCAAACAAAAGCAATCAAAATGCTTGGATACAACCCAGATTTTCTCCGAGTTTTTACTCCAGTGGGACAAGGAACTAGTGGCTCAAAGAAGAAAGATCGCATTTCTTTTGGACAATTGTACAGCACACCAACATGCGCCAATGAACAACATTCAACTGGTCTTTCTTCCAGCAAATACTACACCCATCATTCAGCCATTAGATCAAGGGATAATAAAAACACTTAATTTATTTATTATTAATTTATTAAGAATTATCAAAAAACAGCCAGGTTTGGCCTTTTACATCGGATATTGTAACAAATTGTTAACAATAACAAACAACAATGAGAAATGAAGTATTAGATGTAATGATGATGGAAATGGGCTGAGAAGGACTACTGGTTAGTTTCTCGTTATTGCGGAGCTGTATGAGGGAAGTGATGAAAACAGGTCGAGGGAGGGATTGAGTGACGATAGAGAGTTGAAGGATTGAGGGATACGGTAAAACATGGATCTTTGGGATATGGAGAGGCGACATTTGGGTTGATGAAGAAGTCTGAAGTTTCGGGTAGGGTGGGGAGGTACCCTAAGAGAAAAAAGGAGGTGGTTTGATCTGCAGCGGCCGTTCATTACGAGGTGAAGAAATTTCAAATCTGCGATTTTGCATCTGAGGGGGAGAGGGATTAAACGGAGGGTAGAAAAAATTTCGTCTCTCGTTAAGATGCGGAAATTTGGGACACGATATCAAACTATTGCGAGGAAAAAGTTAAGTGGACGGTTTAGGGGAGCGAGGGTTGATGGGGATGCTGAGGACCATATAGGGGAACAGTACTCAAGAAGGGGTAGTACACAGGCGGTAAAAACGGATTTAAGAGCATGGGGGTCCTTGAGTTCTGTGAATCTATGGAGGAGGCCAACTATTGACATGGCTTTGGATGTGATTTTGTTGATCTGGTTAGCAAATGTAAGTTTAGAATCGAAAGTTATGCACAAGTGAGGAGGAAGAGGGGATTACGTGATTGGAGTAAAGGTAGGATGTGTGTATGGGATTTTTACGGAGCGTGAAGGAAAGGGAAATCGATTTTGCAGGATTGACTTTGAGATTCCACAGAGAACACCAATTATTTATGGAATGGAGTGCAGCTTGGAGAGATCCACTATCGCTAGGATTATTCACCTTTCAGAAAATTTTGCAGTCATCAGCATATAAAAGAATGTTACAGCCGCTAGCGACGACGGAATCCACAATGTCGTCCAAGTATAAGGTGAACAGGAGGGGTCCGAGGACGCTGCCCTGCAGAACACTAGAGGGAATGGATGTGGGGAGGAAGAAATGTCATCAAGAACGACACGCTGTTGACGAAGAGATAAGAAATCAGACAATAGGGAGAGAAGAGGGCCATGGATATTGTAGCGGTTTTCTAGTTTGTGAGTAAGAAGTTTATGGTTTATGGAGTCGAAAGCTTTTGCGAAATCGATGTAGCAGATGTCGAGTTGGGAAGACTCTTTGAATGCCACGGTGATGTGGTGAAGAAGGACAGTGAGATTAGTAAGGCATGATCCACCGGGAAGGAAACCATGTTGATGAGGTGAAATATAGGGAAGGGTGAAGGAGAGAAGGCGGTTATGGATAATACGTTCAAAGAGTTTAGATAAACCGGGAGGATGGAAATTGGGCGATAGTTCTCCACATGATCTTTAGGGCCACCCTTCAAAATTGGGGCGACGTTGGCTGTCTTCCACATACTCGGGAAAGAGCCGACTGTAAAAAATCTATTAAAAACTATAGAAATGGTGATATGGAGAGTGGATGCAGTATGGCGAAAGAAAAAGGAGCCGATTTTGTCCAGACTGGTGGCTTTATTAGGAGGTAGGGTAGAAAGAAGGCGATAGACTTCTGGAGGAGTGGTCGAAATAAAAGAGAGAGATAGAGGACAAATAGGTTTTACGGGGGGAGAGGGGTAGGATGGGGGGTCAATGAAAAATTGGAGGAAAAATATTGGTTGAAAAATGTGGAACTCTCGTCGGCTGAACAAGTGTTGGGGCCAAAAAACATGTGAGGAGGCATACGGGAGGATTTTCTCCTCAAGTTGATTAGAGTCCAGAACCTTTTGGAATTTTCTTTTACTTCGGACGCAATAAAATTCACAAAATTTTTGTAGTCATGTCTGAGGAGTGACCTGGCCCATCGTCGAATTATCGCAAAGGCGGGTGCGGACGTTGGGGAAAGATTTCATCAGCCTCCAAGCAGCTTCCTTGTTCTTAAGGGTGAGGGCAGTTTCAGCGGATATACATAGGCACCTCTTCTTGGAAATCCTATGCGTTGGAACGAAGTCGAGGATGGCACCATTCAGGATCTCGTACAGACTATTTATCGAAAAGATATGAGAAAAATGATCATTGAAATTATTGAGGAGAATAACAGCGAGAAAAGTGCTTCTGAAATTTCCAAAAAGATTAATGTTAGATGCCATGCACATGCTGAGGAAGGCATGGGAGCAATTATCATCTACAACTATTGCTAACTGCTTCAGAAAAGCTGGTTTTATTCTGGTTGAAGAAAACAATGAAGCAGAAAATGATGCAGAGAATGATGAAGAGATGGAATTCAATAGATGATGACATCGTTGTAGCTTCTGGATTGACTGAAAATGACATTGTTTGGAAATATTAAGTAAGAACTTGAGTGTTGATGAAGATATCGAGGAAGATGATCAAGAAGTGCTATCATTACCAGCCCCTTCCTCTCAAGAAATAAGGCATGCTTTGGCGAAACCTGGAGCTGAGAGGGCAGAGAGGAGTTCAGCCGCTTGTACAAGGTAGAAGTTGACTCAATGTCTCACATTAATGACAACTTGATCCAAAAGAAGTTGGAAATTTACTTTAAAACACCTTAATTTGTATGTTGAATAAAGTTAATGTTTACAGTTAATTAAAGTATCTTTAAATTCTATTTTATCATTTTCTTATATATACAACGTGCCTCAAGTATTCAACTTCTGTATAATTGAATCAGCCGGTTAATAGAATCCAATACTTCTTTCCCAACTTCATTCTAATAAGTGGAACACACTGTATTTAGAAGAATGCATTGCCTGCAAAAGATTCCGTTTATGGTCTAAGAGGGTCATAAAAGCAACAGGGTCAGTCTAGGCTTGCTATGGAATCACAGAAGGGCAATGTTATACCGTTCCTTTAAAGATCAGAAAATAATTCTAATACTGTTATATGTTATTTCACTGTCAGAGAGAATTTTTATTAACAGATATTGTAACGGTGCCCCCGCTTAGCTCGGTCGCGGGTCCAGATTGAAGGAGCGTTGGGCGCCAGTGCAAGTGTCCCCGTTAAGGGATATTTCCGCTTGCACACGGAGAAAGAAAAAAAGAAATGACGAAAAGGAGGAATCTAGATTATGGTTTTTTAATGGGTGAGGAGGTGAATACAAACAAGTGACAAAAAAAACGGTGGCGGTCCTCGGCCACGGACGAATTTACGCCGATCCACAACTGCACTCCAAAATGTGCCTTCTCTCGTTACTCTCCTCGTGCTACCGAGAGGGTCACCCTCCGGGTACGGTTTCCCCACGAAAAAAAAGTCCCTTTCCTCTTCTGGCAGCTTTCTTATATAGCCGGGTCGCCGGTGGTGACCTCTCGCTGAAAGACCGGTAGGCGTAAGTGGCGGGCGCCGAACACCGCGCTAGCCTTCAAACGTTACATCACCCCCCCTCTTCTGAAAGAAAACAAAACAAACAAACAACATTCAGTCATTAGCGCTTGCCACTTAGGCCTAGGTAACTGCCTTTAAATCCCGTGCATGCCACCGTCCTGCAGGTTTATTTCCAAGGGTCACTAATTGGTAAACAGAGTTCCCAATCTCCCGGTCGATTACGAAGGGACCCACAAACTTAGGTTCTAATTTGGCTGAAACAAAATCAGCCGCATCTGACAAAGGGCGGTTTTTCCGCCATACCAAAGTTTTCCTTGGGAGCTGAACTTCGCGGCGGCGTAAATTGTAGTATTGGGCCTGTCTTTTTGACGCCTTTAGCTGCGCCTCTCCCGCCCTTCGATTCATCTCCCCGAGCGAATTCCGGAGTTTCGCGGCGTACTCGCGTGGCCCGAGCTCCAATGAATTCCCCGCCTCTGACTCCCTATACAAATCTTCGGGTTTCCTCAATTCTCTCCCGAGATTTAGGGCGGCGGGCGATTGTCCCGTTGTTTCCGAGACAGCCGAACGCAAGGCGAACATCAAATCTGACAGGTTTTCGTCCCACTTTCGCTGCGAATCTTCACAATAGATGGAAATCATGGTCTTCAGTGTCTTATTGGTCCTTTCACAAGGATTCGCTTGTGGCAAATACGGGGCAGTATGACAAAGCTTCACGCCAAATATCCGGCACATTTTCTCTAATGTCCGGCTAACAAATTGTGGGCCATTGTCTGTCAACAATACCTCTGGACAACCCCACTGGTTAATCACTTGGACACGGAAATGTTCAGCAACGTGCGTGGCCTTAACTGAGCGTAATGGGACGGCTATTGGCCATCGGGTTCCTATATCCACAAACATTAACACGTATCGGTTCCCTTTGAGGGATCGGGGAAGGGGACCTATTATATCGGCCGCCACTATCGTCCACGGACGGGCCATTTTCTGCGGCTTCATTACACCCGCAGGCTTCGTCTGCTCCACTTTATACCGCTGACAGGTTCGACAGCTACGGACGAAATCGCCGACATCCTTTCTCATCCCAGGCCATGAATAAAAACTCTGGAGCTTTCTCAAGGTTTTGAAAAAACCCATATGTCCACCCCTCGGAGAGGAATGGTTTGAATCTAAAAGGCGTTTTCTTTCCCCCTCGGGAACCAATAATTTCCACGACTGAGAGTTTCCGACCGAGTTGGTTTTCATATACAGCCGCCCTTCGACCGCGCGCACATCCGGGCAGTCCCTCGGGCATTCCTCAACTCTTCGCCGCAACGCCACGTACCAGGGGTCAGTAACGGTGGACGGGTCAAATTCCGCGGCGTTTTCCATCGCCCCGATCCGAGACAAAGCGTCAGGGACAACGTGGCATCCTCCTTTCCGATGGATAACCTCGCAATCATACTGTTGAAGTTGAGATATCCAACGCGCGAGACGACCTTGCGGATTGCTAATATTAAATAACCATTTCAAGGATGAATGATCAGTTATAACTGAGAAATGGTAACCTTCCACGTAAGGTTTGAACTTACTGATTGCAAAAAGTACAGCAAGACATTCTCGCTCTGTGACGCTATAATTCCTCTCCGCGGTCGAGAGCGCACGCGAGCAGTAAGCCACAACATGCTCTTCGCCATCGATCATCTGCGACAGAACCCCACCTATTCCGACGCCGGAGGCATCGCATTGTATGGTGAACGGTAAATCGAAGCGAGGGCAAGATAGAACAGGTGCGGACACCAAATGGCTCTTGAGCTGGCTGAAGGCATTCTCTTGCTCGTCCGACCAACAAAATTTGCGCTTGCTTTTTAACAGGTCAGTCAAAGGAGCCGCCAGTGTAGCGAAGCCAGAAATGAAACGTCGGTACCATCCGACGAAACCCAAAAATCTTCGAAGGTCCCTAACATTCGTGGGTGTAGGATAATTCACCACCGCGGAAATTTTGTCCGGATCCATTTCCAATTTACCACTTCCCACTATGTAGCCCAAAAATCTAAGTCTCGATCTCGCAAAGTGACACTTATCCATATTTATTTTTAACCCCGCGTTACGTAGTCGTTTAAAAACCTCCCGTAAATGCCCCAAATGCTCCTCGAACGTTTCACTAACAATCACTACATCGTCAAGATAAGCGAAACAAAACGGTTCCAACTCCGCCCCAAGAACCTTATCCATGAGGCGCTGGAAGGTAGCGCCCGCACTGTGCAACCCAAAAGGCATCACATTGAAGTGAAAAAGTCCACGTCCTGGTATCGTAAAAGCGGTTATCTCTTTGCTTTTCGGTCCCAATTCCACCTGCCAGTATCCTTTCTCAAGGTCTAACGTGGTGACGAATTTGCCAGATCGTAGTTTGTTTAATATAGTGGACATATAAGGTATCGGATAGGCGTCTTTCCTACTGGCCTTATTAACCTTTCGGAAATCCACCACGAAGCGTTTTGAACCGTCTTTCTTCGGCACCAGTATGACAGGAGACGACCAAGAGCTTGTCGATGTCTCGATTATTCCAGCGCTTAGCATTTCGTCAACTTGGCAATTAATCATCTCTTGGATCACGGGCGAAACTGGGTAATACCTCTGTTTTACTGGGATATTTATCTCCAGCTCTATATCGTGTTTGACCAGGTTAGTTCTACCGGGGACCTGCTCAAATAATTTCAGTTCTGCATCCAAAAAATGCATAAGGGTGGCATCCTGTGACGACGTCAGATAGTTATCGGAATCGATTTCTTCCAGACTCGCGTGAAATCCTCCAGAGGGGCCCTCCGCCCGCAAGAGGGGCACGTCTCTTCCATCCGCCAATATAACGGAGAAATTAGAGAAATCCAACCTCGCCCCGATGCTTCTCAAGAAATCCGTTCCTAAAACGACGTAATAAGTCATATCGGGCAAGGCATCGAAACGAATTACGGCCACCTCACCTGCTAGACAGACCGGTAGCGTCACACACCGAGACACATTCGACCGACGCCCGTCTGCCATCTCTAACTGTGCCTGCCGCTCGAAAGTCGGGACATTCAATCCCTCCAACCACTTTTCCACCGAAGAATTTATAACGGACCGAGTAGCTCCCGAGTCTAATAAGGCTGGCCACATTCTTCCATATATCTTTACCTCCACGAACATCCGACCTGGTGTACTGGATGAAGGGTCAGATCCTGCGCTTACGAACGCCCTCACGGTCTGGAGCCATTCCGCCCAATTATTTTCCAGGCGATTGTCGGGACGCCTCAAGCCTGGGTAAGAGACGCCCCGACAGCGTTTCCCGAGCATGCACAGCTTTCCACCATACTCCCTCTTCGACCGCAACGGCGGCAGAATCTCTTCAGGGGTTTTCTGCATTGGCGGAAGAAATGGTCCGTCGATCCACAATTCCAGCAGTCGCGTATCCCACTTCTTTGATTCTCGCCGATCGCAGCCACCACAGGGCTCGACTTATTTGCTTCTCCACAGGGGAATGAAAACTCCGCTTCTACCATTAGGTTGGCTTGCGGAGGTGGTCTGTACGCGTGACGGTGAGCCTCCATCTCTTCCGCCGCCTTCCCCGCCAACGTCAATTCCTTCAAGTTTCGAAAATTTTTCCCCATCAGATGGGTTACGTAATCAGGGTGTAGGTTTGAGTAGACTAATTCAACCAATTCGACCTCCGGGATAGGTCTTCGAAGCCGATTATTCATAGCGGAAATGCAGGTCACGAAATCATTAATTCTCTCTCCCTTACCCTGCGATCTCGCGAATATGTCCTTTTTCAACCGAATATCATAAGTGAACGGTTGGTAAGCCTCCAACAATCCCTCTCTTGCCGAGAAATATGAATTAAATGATCCGCGATTTACTCTATACCAACGAGCTGCTCTCCCCGTTAAGAGATCCGGCATCAGACGCCACATCGAATCGTCGGGTACGGCGTTAGCAAGCTTAAACTCGTCGCATCGTTCGAGGAAGGAGGCGACGCTTTCCTCATCGTCTCCTGAAAACAACAGACCCTTTCTGCCCGCGCATTTAGCCAATTCCCACAAATTTCGACATCTCGTCCCCTCTGACGTGGCCGAGTCAACTAGCCTCTTCAGTAATTCTTCTAATACGCCGTCCGTTCTATGGATCGCCTTGAAAGACGTATCGTCTTCCGATTCCTTGCAATAAGCCCTAATTCTGGCACGTAATTGATCAAGCGTACCGTCGGCATCTAATCCGAATCTCACGCAATGGGATTCGGCTTCCGACTTGGTTAGTTCGTTCACCCATGCCGTTCCCGGCCTTCGCTCCGCCATTTTGCCACGAGCAAACCAATAAATCAAACAGGAAGGAGGGATGGGTTCTAATCTTCTCTCCCCTAGGTCCACAGGGGAATAAACTACGGGAAGTATAGGATGGACCTTGGAAGGGTTCAACGAAGGGATTGAGAGCACAACAAAAGAACGGAACGAACTGACCTTACACGTAAACTACAACGTGACCGAGCGAGCTCAATCGGTCTCCTCACTCTCTCCAATCTTCGGGCCCCACGTTGGGCGCCAGATGTAACGGTGCCCCCGCTTAGCTCGGTCGCGGGTCCAGATTGAAGGAGCGTTGGGCGCCAGTGCAAGTGTCCCCGTTAAGGGATATTTCCGCTTGCACACGGAGAAAGAAAAAAAGAAATGACGAAAAGGAGGAATCTAGATTATGGTTTTTTAATGGGTGAGGAGGTGAATACAAACAAGTGACAAAAAAAACGGTGGCGGTCCTCGGCCACGGACGAATTTACGCCGATCCACAACTGCACTCCAAAATGTGCCTTCTCTCGTTACTCTCCTCGTGCTACCGAGAGGGTCACCCTCCGGGTACGGTTTCCCCACGAAAAAAAAGTCCCTTTCCTCTTCTGGCAGCTTTCTTATATAGCCGGGTCGCCGGTGGTGACCTCTCGCTGAAAGACCGGTAGGCGTAAGTGGCGGGCGCCGAACACCGCGCTAGCCTTCAAACGTTACAATATATACAAAATATTTCCGGCAATGGAACCTAGCCGTAAGATTTTCATTGATTTAAAAAAATCATAACTCCCATATCATTCAAGATATTCCCATGAAATCTTTACCAAAAATATCTTCATCATTTTCTCAGTAATTCATATGATGCATATATGGGTCTAACAGTTACAGTATGCAATTTTGTAGGAGACTACTTTTTCCATTGCCAGTTTCGAAAAATGCCATACGAAGCTTCATATATAAAATATAACACTCATTAGATCGATCATAAATAAAATAAATATACCTCATTATGAAGAAAAATTCGTAATAACTTCTACATAAAATTTCAAACTGAAAGTGATCCACCAATTCTACAAAATGATGTAAAAATTATAACGGCGAAAAAGAGCTTGTTTTTTTGATGAAGAGAGTAAATTATTTTTGTAAATTTTATTTGAATTAATTAACAAAAACCAATTGCAGCAATGGATTCAGCGTTAAATTATTCATTCAAAATTTTTTTTATCTTACATGAAAAATATTGAATATGGACTCTAGAAATGATACATGCTGCAACTGTGCAACAGAAAGAGAGAGACAGACTTGTGCAGAAATACACAGATTAGAGAGAGATGGAATATCTCCGTAAGAACCCTAACAGTCAACTAAATGTGGAATTGAGTATAGCATCTTATAAATATAGTAGGTGATTTATGAACTGTAATCCTTAAGCACTATTCTTTATCTTAAATTGTTTTGACATGTTATACAGGGTGATTATTAATTGCATACCTTAAATATAAGTATCATGTTCCACACCTACAGGCAAGCAAAATTATTCATATAAACATATGGACGCAACCTCTTCATTAGTGAGATATGGCTATAGGAAGCACGAGGAAAAGAAAGTAGACAAATACCATAGTTGTGGATCAAATGTTTATTAGTTTTGAAGAGAATGGCATCTGGTCAGTTGCAAACAGTTTACAGAAGATGTTCAAAATGTCCACCATTACAGTCAATACATAACTGAGCCCTGTTGTGCCAGGAATTCCTGATCTGCTGAAAGACGCTAGCCGTGTTACATATTGTCATCACAGCTGTTTCAATGACATTCCACAGCTCGTCCTGTGTATTACATCGTTGGGCATAAACAATGCTCTTTAGATGACCCCACAGGTAGAAGTCAGCAGGAGTGAGATCGGATGATTGCAAGGGCCACATAACTGGTCTATTTTGTCCTATCCATCGACCTGGGTAGTGACTGCCCAAATACTGCTTGACATTGTGAGTAGAATGGGCAGGAGCCCCATCATACAGTGCCCACATTGTCGATGGCACATAGTCCAGTAGTCGCAGTATTTGCTCCAATATAAACTTTAAATAGTCGAGGTGATAGCTCATAAGAGCCTAGGAGGTGATAGCCAATTATTGCTGCCCAAACATTTATTGCAAACTGATGTTGGAATTGTCTTTCCCAAATTGGATGGGGGTTTTTATCAGCCCATGTGTGCTGGTTATGGCTATTCACAATCCCATTCCATGTGAAGCATGCTTCATCCATCACCAGGACTTGGCTGAGAAAGTTTGGATGTGCTTCATCCTGCTGAAGTAGCCATTTGTAGAATGCTCTTTGATGCTCATAATCCGGTGGTTGCAGAGCTTGAACAGGCTGTATGTGGAACGGATGCAACAATTGATCATGTAACACCCTCCACACCGTTGGCTGGGAAATCCAGTGACGAGCAGCCAATCGCCTGGTACTAGTACTAGTTCAACGGCATGCAGAACATCTTCCGCATCAGTGCTCCTGCAACTTTGCATTCTACCAGCATTTACCATAATTTACAAATGGCCTGTTTCTCTCAGATGACGATCCAGAGATGTGAATGTCCTGCAATTCAGGTGCTGTCGTTGTGGATACCTTTCAGCGTAGAGATGTGCAGCGGCTGCAATGTTATGCTGTGCTTCTCCATACAGCAATATCATATATCAATTCATCGAACGAGTAGTCATCATTATGCACCATTCTTTGATATGTAACGTGAACATTACAACACCAGAACATCAACAGTAACACTAGTTGTAAGCGAAGGAAATTCTCCAAAGCCAGTCACGCTCTCAAGTGAGAGCGTGCCACTGGTCTTGGTTTCAGTTGCCCTCTCTCAAGTCCCCCTTCTCCCCGTTTTTTAACCCCTGATGATGGCTACTTTGTAGCCGAAATACGTATTGGGTTTTTATCCGGTTTTTATCCGGGTTCCACTGTTTTTATCCGGCCTTTTAACCGGGTTTTATCAGTTTGACTGGCTTTGGAGAATTTCCTTCGCTTACATTTTATATATTTGCCAGTGTAGCTCGCTCTCTTTTACTTAACTAGTAACACTAGTTACCTCGTACGAGTCTCTAGACTGAATGATTGCTTTCTCCATATTGCGACATTGCCTTGTTTTTGCCATATGTAATGTTGCCATATCTAGCTAATGAAGCAGTTGCAAGCATATGTTTATATGTAAGTTTTTGCTTGCCTGTAGGTGTAGAACATGATGCTAATATTTAAGGTATGCAATTAAGAATTAATAAAAGTATGAATTCATTTTTAGACTTGTTTCTAGAAGAAAACTGCCCTATAATGCCATCATGCCTGTGTGTTTGTGTGCCATTTTGCAAGTTACAGTTTTTTGGTGTCTACGTATTATGATCCTAAGTAAGATTTATTAAATGCGGTTTTACACAGGTGTATATATGTATATGCAGAGCCGTAGTCACCACTTTTGGCGCATCATACAGGCAGGAGGGAGGGGTAGGAGTCAAGCTTAGTGTGGTGTGCCAAGTTTAAGGGAAGGGAAAACTAAAAAGGCAAACATAAGCATGACCTATTTTATGGACAATCTCTTAGAATTGTAAGAAACGCTCTTACCCTCTCAGCGTCATCCAGCATACTGGGTATGCAGTATGAAAACTTCATATGCGGTCATACTGGGTACGCCACAAAGATCGCTAATTTCTCTATTTTTTTGAAGCAATAAATTTTCTTAAATCTGAAAAACTTTGATATATTTCAAAACAGTAACCTTGAACCTTCCTATTGTGCTTAATTCTGCAATTTTTACTGTTTTCTTTTTAACTGTATTATACATCAAATTTTGTGATTGAATTTTCACGTATTTATGCGAATTGTGGGTTCTAAAAACCTCGTTTCAATGCTGAGACTAACCGAATCTCTGCACGAAAGCTACTGTGTGGTGGAAGGGGATGCAGGCACTGTTTATCTGCTTTGTGATGTCTCTCACTCTTGAGATATTTTTTCTTATGTGTCAACACTTGAGAGCTATATGGAAATGGAAGAGGAGTGGTCTTTGGATCTGGTCTAGTGCTTGGTTCAACATTTCTTGAGAACAATATAATGAGAGTGAGAGCAAGAAACACTTAAAATAACTTTTTCTTAACAAAAAAATGACAAAGAAAAAGACCTAATTCTTGCAGCAGAAAGTGTTTAGTTATACAACAATGCTATAGCTATAAAATAGCTACTTATCAATCGATTATGTAGGATCATTATTCTGTAGTTTTTTCCAGATTCAGTTGTTGCAGACAAATACAGTTGTGGTAGAATAAAAGCTACAAAAATAGTTACAAAAGTACTTGGTCCTGAGTCAAAAACCCTTATTTTAAAAGGGCTTATCTATAAGTATGGATGCTAGCACCAAAGAAAATATCCAAGGGTTTTCTTCATTGTTACGATATTTTACTGAAGAAAAGGAAATGCCAAGTAAATTGTTACCTTTTTATTCCCTTGAAATTGCACAGTCTGTAGATATTAACCAATTTTAAAAGTAATAAGTATAAAGAATTAAGACTTTCCGGCATTTTATTTTACAGAATCACAATAAACTTCATTGTGATTCAAACTTAAATTCTTTATTCCAAATCAACTCGCGTTCAGACTTTTGGACCACAGTTTACAAACAAGAGTATTATCATAGCTTGGCCTCATTGGCAATCAGAGTTCTTGTGAGCTCTCACAGCACCTAACTTTCTGAGCAAACCTTCACTGATTTCGTAAACATAATAAAACTAAAAATCATTCAAAACTAACTCCTAGCAATCTTCAAGCAAATGTACGATTGGCTGCATCAATAACTATTCAACCCAAATTTGATGTACTTGAGAAGAAAATTCAGCAGCAGGAATCACATTTAATTAAAATTGACAGATGTGTAATTTTAGTGATAACATTTATATTTATAATTATTTTTTCTGTTGCAAATGTTCAATGTTTTGGGTGTAAAAACTTCTTTATGTTCATTTAAAAATATAAGTTTTTCAATCATTCCAAGTCTTGTACAAATGTGGAGTGAAAAAATATCAGGTTCACATTATTTCCTGGAGAAGATTGACCAGCCATTATCCATGATGTCGGAGGTGTGACCAAATGAAAAAAGGTTGGGAACCACTGATGTAGGGTAATATTGAAGCTAAAGTAGGGTGATTTGGTTTTCAGTTCCTGGCAACACTGATATGTAGTCACTTCACTGTGACAACGCTTTTTGGAGCATCGATGAATTTGTCTTGGAATCTTAATAAATGTAATTGCACCACATTTATTGCAATTCCGTTTTTTTATAATTCCACATTCAATCAAAAATTGCATGGTGTTTTCTTCATCTTTAAACATTCCCATGAATTCTTGAAGAGTTGGAATCATATTTAAAACTTTAAAATAGAACGTTCTGAAGGTCTTTGTCACCAGCAGAATCGCAACTTGTTTTGTTAACCTATCGCACATATTCAATAAGGATTTTAGATCTACTATAACTATAGTTACAATTTGTCGTAACAGAAACATTTCCAGGAAAATATTTTTTAGTTAAGTATATGAGAATTTTGTATATAACACCATAAAATTCTAAATGACAGAAAATAGATACCGTATCTTTAGGAGACAGAAAACACTATGACACACATGGGTTGTGGGCATAATACCTCTAAAAGCATTTAAGTGTGCTATCTGTCATACTAGAATAAGCATATGGAATGAATGATTTGGTGAGGACTACCAACTCTAAAATATCCCAGTTATAATCGCGATATTCTCTATAGCGCAAATAAGACTTCATGGAATATGTCGGCATGTGCAACTACATAGAATGATACATCACTCATTATCAAGGATTTATAAATATCCATCACTTAGCACGCTTTATGGATATTGCAGTTTTGCCTTTGCACGATTTTCAAATCAAGGAACTTTTTCACTTTGCACATTAGCAATTTTCGATTTTTCGTGCTTTTCACAGCAATGAATTTTCTTCGGAAATCTGTTTTTCATACATGCGGATGATCAAGTACTTTAATCAAGAAAGGAAAAGGGACTCTAAAAAATGTTAAATAGACTGGTAATAAAAGACAGAAAGCATGGAATGGAAATTAACAGAAAAATCCAATGCCATTCGAATACTGGGAAAAGAACAAAACTTGAATGTAAGTATTGGTGGAAAGGCATTAGAACAAAATGCATTCATGTATTATAGTTGGCACAAAGATTGTTTTTGGCAGCAAAAATAATAAAAAATGCAAAAATTTTTTAAGTTTCAAGTGAATTGCAACTTTCTTGTAATATTTTCATGAAATAAGTTATCTCTAAAACGTATTTGGCATGAAAAAATTTGACTAGATCTACAAATGTTATTTGAAGACATTTTGGTATAACTAATATTTTACGAGATATGATGGAAAGTTAATTTTTGTTGCATGTAAAGTAGCATCCCTGATTGGGTTACTTGAACCATTTATATAATATTCTTGTTGTATACACCTAGAAATCTTTAATACCAATTTTCATAAAAATATTTTCAGTTGAGGATGAGAATGAACATGCATACAGATGACCAGACAGAACGAAACTAACAGGCACTCACACTTGAAGCAAAACATGCCTAAACACCTCGTGACATTTACTGTATTGCAAGGAATACTGGGCAAGTGCTGCTTCCGGCCGATTTCACATTCTCGTCATTATGCAATATTTTATTTCCTCTTTGTTCTTCGAGATTGAAAGCTGTGTCGAGGTGATTAAACCATAGCACCTATCGATTTCACTTTTACTAACATCTTTCTCTTCACATGCCTTTCTGTTGCATTGGCTTGCCAGTTCATAATAAGTCCCGAGTAAAATCACATAGCCCATAGAACTTGCATACAAGTTAAACATCGTAGTGAATGGTTGTCAACTTTCTGTTGGTACTGATCCAGAGATAATTAAACAGCTACTGACTCAATGTTCATTTCGTATATAAATCTCCTCAGGAGTGTTGCAATGTCCCGATTTTCCATTTTGGAAGTATGGCACCCCAAGGTAAGCTCTACTCTTCACATTACATTGAAAACAAATCTCACTAGGGTCCACTTTTTTAAGTTTGGAGACCCTATTTACAAATTAATGTGTGCATACACCATTAGGTGTAGTGTTCAGCTGAGGCACAGATCAGCTATTTATTGCACTACCTCTTAGATACATATTGTGTGTGGACGAGAGGATCAGCAGGTCATAAATTCTATTGTCACAAATTAATGGCACATTTAGAAATGCTCATTATGTTGGACTTTGTTGTTGTATTCTGTATTTATAATATCAGACACACTACATTTATTGCAGTTCTTAAGTAAAAAGGGAGATAAACATATTATAAATCCCATAAAATTTTTAATAATTAGTTAAATGATTCATTTAATAAAAAATATCTATTCCTTCATGATAAATGTAATCTAATGTAAATTGTTGAATTTATTTTATGTCAATTTCATTAATCCATTATTGACAGCTAGGAACCCAAAAAAGCCTTGAGATGTTTTTCGTCAAATTAGGTTAATTAGTGACTACCTAATCATATGACTATGAACCACCACTAATCTTTTGATTTTGGACATTCTTATTAGTTAGTAACACATAATTCAACTGTGGGTCACATTTAGAATGATTCCATCCAGGAGTCATATTGAAATTAATATTCTCCTGCAAAGGAAGTGCATGTGTTTTCCAGTTTGATACAGTGTGGAGAATGTTAACAGAATAGGAATTTGTCAAAAATTGCAAAAACTATGGAAAGTTTAAATTTGAAGATATTTGAAATAAATAGATTTTTGTCTTAAGGATTTGCTTAAACTAATATAATATTAGAATTCAAAAATTTTATTAATTAAGATCACAAAAATGACAAATTTTAATAAATAGTAATTTTCAAAATTGCAAAAATTTACCAAAATGTAAGATACATACAGCTTTAGTTAGCAGAGCATAGGTAACAATTCTACAGTAGCTGCTGTGAATCAAACACAATTACCAAAACATTATTATCTGATGATAAAATAATTGTCAAGTTTACGTCAAAACTATATTTGTGTTTCACATATATTTCTTAGTTTATTTCAATTATCATCTTTTATAAATATTCTTAAATAAAAAATTATGGGGTAGCAATTCTACCAAATATAAATTTTTACAAATACATATGAACTACAAAACTATATTTTGCTCATAGCAAAAATAGCTTCACCATCAATTTTTTATTAACATCAGAACAATATTATTTGTGCATTTTACATCTTAGGACACTCCATGATAAGGCTACTCTCCGTAAAATTTAACAGCAATGTATCATTCTTTGAATAAATCCTAGTGAAATATCACATTCTTACAAAAACATATTAATCACGTTACTCATGCAACCAAACTATTATTCTATTTAAATTGAAAAATTAAAAGACAAGAATGAGTTTTTGTGAAAGAAAGCTTAAAAGATCTGAAATCCAGGAATCTACATCACAAATACCTGAAGTCTGCATTCCAACTCACTAAAGATTTCTGCTAGCTTTGTGCATGATTTTTCAGAGGATATTACAGAAAATGTTCAATATTTTAAACAGAATATTTTCAATTAAATTATACACCAATGACATTTAGAACTAGCATTAGATGTTGTGGTTAAGCTAATGATTATGATTTGATTAGATCTCAATCTATCTAATCTTTATATCTAAAATCCAAAATACGCACTTTGCTTGGTCCCACCAACTGAGGATTTGTGATCATCGGCTATATATTGAAGCAGTCATTATATGTTTGGATAGTAAAGAATAAATGCACCAAAATTTATGGCCCTTAAAGTTAATGGTGAAATTCATAAGAGATTACTGTGTTTTTCAGGCCATAAGATATTAGGAATTAATATCTCATCTTGTACATAAGTTTAAGGAAGTACTATTGGTAATGGATGTCTATATGTGTGACATGTGCAGTGCACAGCATAATTAATAGGACTGCCAAATGTATGTAGGGCGCATATAGCTATACAAGTTTCTAAGCAATTACATACATTTTAAATCATCCCTATTAACTTTCACAAATTAAGTTTACCTAAAACGTTATATTTAACTATTGTCACACCATAATATTTTCTTTAAATGTTGTCAGATATGGACTTAATCATGACTAGAAATGATACCCGATGTGACTCTCTCTAAATGCTGGGTGAACCAAAATACTTTTTTCCTAAAAAATCTGGATGAATCTTATAGCCTGAAAAATACTGTAAATAGCACCATGTTGTGCAATCCTCAACTCGGTTTAAAAATCATAATTCATCCCATTCTTTGGTGTACAGTAACATCACACTCAAATACGTTTTGAGATCCAAATTTTTTTGCTCTGTATTTATGTTTACCATTAGAAAGGGATGAAACATATTCATGGCCATCTTTTGGTATTAAATCTTTAGAACTTTGAGAGGTATTTTTCAAATGCGAATCAGACGGAGAATTTATAACTTCTCCTAACTCATAAACTTCATCCTCACCACATCTTTCATATTTTATATTATAAATCCCCAATTTTTTATTTTTCTTAACCTCTGCCTTCATACACGTTTCCTCTTCAACAGCATGAGTTTCACCATTTGCGATCTTTAATTTTTCAACATCTACATTCAATGCCCGGGATCCATACATCAGAAGCTGTGCAGTCCTTGATTTGGTTCCAACAGCCTGTCAAAGGGTAAAAGTTTCACTGTAACAACAAATTATGTATTCTTGAGGCTGACTGACAAATGCCTTATTAACATGCAAACAAGATGTTTTTCATTTATACATTAAAATATGCATAAAATAAATTAAAATGTGTTAAAACAATGTTTTTTTTACTTTGTCTATCATTAGATTTGGACACACCTGAATTACAGTGTCGATGAGTTTAGGTGTTGGTTGTTTGTTTGCATCTTGTTTGATTATGACTACATCTTCTTCTCTGTGTCCTTCCTTCTCAATCTTCTGCTCTCTGTCAGCATTTTCACGCATCAATTGGCTACAGGAAAATAGAAATTATATTAAATTTTGCTAATTACTCAGGTAAGAAAGTAGCATTGCTTAATTTGTATTTATTATTATAGAAAAATGAAGTTTCATTAGTAAAAGTTTTACCTTCTAAGACAAAAAAATGCATGAAAATAAAATCATTATAAAAAAACAAAATCTTATAGATTATTTTTCAGCAGGTGTGTATGTGCAGTTCTCTTTTTTGATCTATTGGAGATGCAAGCCCTCGCAAATTTTAGAAGACCAAACCCACAGGAGGGTGCCTAGCTATCTTGTTTTTAATAACTTAACAACTCAAATTTGATTCCAGGACCGTTTTATTTCTCCATTTGGTTTATTAGATGCTTCAACATTGGTGGAGGATAGAGCTTACCTTATGGTTGCCACATTTCCGAAATGGAAAAATATCGATCACTTATCTTGAGAGTACCTTGAGTTTGAATGAAAATATTAGCGAGTGAAATGTGCATGAAAAATTTGAAACTGTAAACCCTGGGCAAAGCCTGGGTAATTTTCTATTTAACTATATAGAAGTGGTTATAAGAATTCATTTTCATAAAATCACTTGTTCATAAACTAATCGAAAAAACTTCACGCAATAATTGTGTGGGTCTCAACTAGTTTATAACAAAATGTAAAATTCAAAATCAATTAAAAGTTATAAAAAACATACCTCACCACAGTTAAACAGTTTTAATATGATCTTTATCCCTTTTTGAAAATAAACAATGTATTTGCACTTGGTTTTTATTGTTGTAAAGTAGGTGGGAAGGAGGTCAGTTTGACCTTGTTAAATGTTTTATATTTAACACAGTATTCTAGCAGTAAAAAATCAGTGATTTTTTAGTCTACAAAGGATGATTTTCTTGTTGTTGGCAATAATTAGCGCAAATAAATAAAGCAGATCAAAAGGAAATCTCGAGGAATAACCTTGATAAGGTGTTGTTTGAAATATGAAGTTCATTTTCAAGCCAATCATTTCCAGATTTTCTACGAAGTTCATGTCATGCGGAAGAAAAAACATAGGCTTAAAAATTGTTTTTAATACTTAGTTATTTCTCCATTATTATCAATAACAGATAATGGCCTTGAAGGCATTGACCCCAATAAATTCTGAATAAGCATTGGATGGTTGCTTCGAGTAGCCCAAATATCTCTTAGGTGGGCTTCCAATGCCTCCTCCTCCTTCTTGCCGGCAAAATCCCATTCCTTCACCATGTGGCCCCACACATTTTCTAGGAGATGAAGGTCAGGGGAGTGCAGTGGCCATGGCATCACAGTAATGTGAGGGTTTTCCTCGAAAAACTGTCTAGATAAATGCGCCTAAACAGAGCAGCTACAGTGTTTTAAAGGCACGAGGCGAAACCCAATTCTTGCATTTCTATTTGCTCATCATTATTTAGAGTGATGAACATAAAATTTATCATAATAGCATGAATCTCAGTCATGGAATGCATAGCCAGTAAAAGAAGTTTGATGTCCACTAGCAGCAAATGTGGCACTGCTCCATTTGAGGAAAGACTTATGAAAATGACTGTACATACATCGTCATCATTAAGCACCTGGGGCGAAGAAGCACAAGATACACTATTGGTATCTGGGGTATCTGAAACCAGGAACTTCTCTTTACCGGAGACAACAGCTTCACTGTACAATTCACTATTATGGTGAGGCCGATCACACAGCCTCGTGGTCTGCAGTTCACGGTCGGGCTTTCTCAGAGACTTCGTCGAGGCATATTCAAAGATGTTTACATCAAAATTTGTATCCAAAGGAGGTGTGGAAACATCCACAGTATTTAAATTTGTCTTTTCAATAAGCAGTTTCTTGACTTGAGAGTTCTGAAACTTTCATAATGGCCGATGCTTTCTCAAGTACACAACTTACGCAGGACCAAAAAATCGAAGGCGAGCTATTAATTACATTTAACTATATCTCATCCAAGGCTACACATTTAACGTGAAATACTTTCATACAAAAACCACAAAAAATGAATTTATCAGTGTTATGGAACTCGTTCTGACAGGAGCCACAATTTCGCTCATTCTGACTAGACGCCATCTTGGAATATGAATCCTATATCCTCCATAAGAAGCAGCTATTTATAATAGATATCCTATATCCTCCATAAGAAGCAGCTATTAATAATAGATATAGAATATATCATATAAAACCTAAGGTACTTCTAGAAGTGCTAAAGGGCTGACATTTGGCATGATTATAGGTCATTGGGTACAACCTCAGAAAAAAATCCGAAATTCCAGAAATTGTTATATTTAAAGGGTGTTTTTTACCCAAATATACAATGTTAAATACCCATAAGAAAAGCATTGAAAACTGTGCAGGGCTATACAAAATTTTATCTTAATTTTAAATAATTAAAAAAAGCAGAGTCAGGACAGGTACCATAATGTGAAAGAAAGACTTAAGTTTATTTTTCTTGAAGACAAAATTCAAATCCATCATAAATCATAAAATTATGAAAAGTTTTCTGGTTTTAAACAATGAAAAATATGAACTACCATAGTAATGGCTCCAATGCTTTTCAATGGGAATTAATTTCCAGACTTCAAGAGCATTAATTTAATGCTTATACTGCATTATAATCCATTTGATTTCAGCCAACGACGTATGCATATGACGACGTGATAATTTTAAATTAATTTTTTATCCAGATACGTACTAAAAGGCACGGATGATGACATCATAACCATAACACACAAAGTATCCTAATTTTACATAAGTTTTAGTGTAACATATAGGCTATTGTCTTAATGATGATTATAGTTATGACTTAAAAAGAGCGATCTGAGCTTGAAATTCAAAAACTTGGATGCAGGCCAGAGAATTTAGAAATTCCGGATAGATGCCTTAATATCTGGGAAAATGAAAACTACTGTCTTATTTAAATGGGCTCTGTGTAGTTCTAATGATGTCGTTTTGGTTTATTTACAAGTTTAGATCTTGGTGTATGGTGATTTTTTAAGTTCTTGCAGTATGCAAGCACCAACAACTTGTATTTTAATGTAATTGCATAATAATGAAGTCATGAAGTGGAAGCAACGTTTTATGTTTAAACATGCACTACTATTGCTTTTTTACAATTTTTGATGAGAAAAACTTTGAGTCTATCAATAATGCTATGGCATCTCATACTACCTTGGTCCATGAGAAATAAAAATAATCAGATAGCATGACACTACACTACAATCACTTTCAATATGCCTATAGAATATCACCAAAAAACATCATGGGACATGGCCATGTTCAATATTATTTAATTAATTAAAGGGGGGAAATAATTGAGGTAGTTCATAAGTTTAAATATTCACTACTGCAAAACTGATAAAAGATAAATGGACTTACGACAAGGTAACCTGCTTAAATAGAGTCCAAAAAAATGACATCTAGGCAATCTTAAACACTGAACAAGTTTATTTTTCAACTTTTGTTTCCTATATTAAAACTCAGAGCTTGAAGGCAGACAATATTCTACCCCTTAATTCATTGAGTTTACTTGATTTTTAATTCTTTTGGATAGCTCCAATAGCATTTCATTTCCACCTAACCTTACAAAATAGGTCACACTTGTTCTTTCAGAATCTACTTTTGATGAATACAATGATGACAGCTGCTTCATAGCCTATGTGTAAATATGGTTTTTTATAACCTTTTTAAAGCTATTGAGTGACTACACACAAAATTTGTTTTTAAGCACTTATTTTGCAATCATCTATATCACTGTCAAGCCTGAAAATTTTCTCGTTACATGTGTATTCATTGGAGATAAAAGTTCAAAGTTAGAAAAAAACAAACCTTGCTTTTTCCTTCAATATCTGTTTTGCCTCAGGATGGTGTTCTAGTGCTTCCTTTAAATCAGCTTTACTTAAAACAAATAATGTGGAAAAACCTTTAGATCTGTAAAAAAATAATGCATTACATTTACTCATAATATATGAAATAGTTTACAAACATTTTTGAACATAATAATGAATAATTGAACAAGTGCAGGCTGGATGAAAAAAAGACTTTCTTCTGCCTGTATTTAAATCAGCATCTTACAGTATTACTTAATCCGTCTTGGTGAATATTACAGATTGATCACATTTATTGAAAAATATGCATCCAAATAAATATAAATAAATGTAAACAAAAATTAGTATAGCTAGTGAAGTTTTGATTAAAATTCATATATAAATTTGCAGGAAATAATTCAATACAAGGGATTAATGAGGACACAGTAGTGCAGTTAGAGGAGCCCTATGGAAACTTTGTATGTGGGGAGGTGATCTGCAAAAGATAAGGGTAAGCCCCTTACTCTAGTTGTAGAGAGAGGAAGACAATTTTTGCACACTTACTTCTAGCTAGCAAGCAGACACCATGATAGGTCACATATCACCCATGAAGGATCTCGTGTAAGTAATTTTTAAACATTTATTAATTATTATTCAGTGCAATTTTGTTAGGAGAAATGAAACATTGTCCTTGACACAAATATAGACAGAGTCATTGTGATTGAATGTTGTATGCCTTCTAATTTTAATGAGACCAGAAATACTGGCACTCTTTGTGCCCTTTCTTCAGTATTTTGGCATGAGAAACATGGACATGTAAGGAAATATATCCTAACCTATCCTAACACTCAGTGGAGGTCAGATTTTTCAACCTAGGATCGTCCCGTCCCCTACTTGTGTGGTTTGAGGAGACGGAGCAAGTCAGTACTCTGTCCTTTGGAAGGGACATTAAGCAGTTGGCCCCCTTGGTGCTCTTCACTTAAGAGTAGGCTAATGCCGGCACCTGGTTTCCCTCCTCCCTTGTGTGTGTATTCAGTGTGGAAGGAGTAATGGCTATAATAATCCAAGAGGTTGATTAGCCAGAAATTCTATACAAGCAAATATCATTTCAAGGCTATCAGTTTTAAATGCAGCAATCCCACGATGTCACCTGCAAATGGCAAACCATTACTGTCACAACAGAGGGTGGTAAGTTGGCTGAATATGTTGATAAAGGTGACATCTACACTTTGGAAACAATTTCAAGATATTGGAACCATTGCCAGGATACCAGGACATAGCCATCCAAGAGTGACCTCAACCCAAGATGATCAGTATCTTGCTCCAATGGCAAAGCAGAATAATGAGGTGACATCATGACAGTTGTCTCTAGAGTTGTCTGCGATATCAGCAAGGACATTGATGGAATAAAGTGATCTTAAGATCTTATGCAGACAGGCATAAGCTGCAAGATTGGGAATATTTTTGAAAAGAGAAAAAATTCTGCTATAATCGGGAATCAAACCCGGAGCCGCATCCGAAATGTGTACTTCTGGCTAGATGGCATGCTTGGCCTTGTAGGTAGTGAACTTTCACCTTTCATGGAAACACCCAAAGTCTGTCCGAAATCATAGCATGCAAGATCCAAGTCGAAAGCAAAAGTCTAAGACCATAGCCAGAGGAAGTGCAGTTTTCTACTCTCCCTCATTCGCTTTCAACAAATATAAAAACATTATAAAATATTCCGTTCATTTCAGGCTTATGAAAGTAATTGATTCATAATACTGAGCCCAAGACGAAGCCAACAGTGTGTGTTGCATGTCTCACAGACTTATAGTTGTGGAGATAACACTGTTTCATAAATTGGATAAAATGTAGTAAACAAATAAACCTAGAAATTTGACATCTTACACATATAATAATAAGACTTTGACTCACATCCTACTAAAATTTAACCACAATCGGAGTAACTGTATTGTAATTATGAACTGGCAAAATGACGCCTTCCGTCTCAGAGCTCTAAAAAGGGGATCTTCTTTCATTCTCACCACAAAAACATCTCCATTAAAAAATTCAAAGCTACCCTCATTCAATGCAAAATTAAACATGCTACACGCTGATATGCCTCCTGCTAAAATCCATGGAGCCGTTTTTGAGATAGTTAGCCTCAAACTTGGGTCTAGATACTTTTGGTGCCAATAGTAAGTGAACTTGAGCAGTCAAGGAGGTAAAGGGATCTTTTAAATCTAAACACAATCATTGTGCATCTTCTTTTAAATGTGATATATATTAAATTGAGAAGTTATAAGTTTAAATTAAAGAACCAAAATTACCTTATAAAGCATTGCATTTATTATAAATAAATGCATACATTACGTATTACAACTTAGTACTAAAATATTACCACATTTATCTCGCGAATCTTTAACTATGAAATACTGAAATATAATAAATAAATAGCTATTTATTTATTCTTCGGGGACGGATGATCTAACACTGAAATTAACTGTATTAAGAACTAAAGCAGACAGAATATTCACCAGAAAATGAAATGTGGCCAAAGCAGCATACGAATAAGTACGGTTGGATGTTGTAATTATGTATATTTTAATCCATAATGTGAAATTAAAAAAATGAAACATAACAATCACAAAATATATAGCCAAGGAAATTGTTCTTCATTATTTATATAATATTCGGTGCAGTTCAGCAAAACTATTTCTCGCTATTCAGAAATGATAACATTAGTCTTAAACAAAATCCTTATAAACAATAAAATCCAATTAAACCAATATCTCTTACAGAAAATTCTTTCTAAAATTCAGATGTGGACATCTAACAAATTGCAGTAGAAAAGTTCTTAGTCAGCTGTTGAAATACATGCCTCGAATTTGCTACAGAAAAATATTCTGTAAAATTTAAACTATAATTGATAATATACAAAACAATTTAAATCATTCAATACATAATCGATTACATTTTCATTCTCCAAAATATTAAAAGAATAATTATGAGTACGCACACTTAAAAGTTTTCCAGAATTTTAATTCTATAATTACCAGATTCCTATTTTAATGCCTCCATACTGACATTATGGCTAAGATTCTAGCAATGTGCACATTCCAACCATTAATTGCAAGCATCACAATCTCAGGCTCCTCCATTACGCTGACAAACTTACTCCAAACCTGATACATTTAACAGCCGTTCATGTCGCCACCATCGTCAAGAGCATCTGAATCTGAAGTCCGTAGCCTGATCTCTAAGCAGACTATTTTCTATCTCATCATGACGTCACGTTCTAGCATGCTTCTGCCTAAGTATGCTATCTTGAAGTACACATTTTGGATGCGGCTCCGGGTCTTCCACTTGCCAGGTGCATATTCTACTACTGAACTACCATAGCAGAGTAATTTTTCTGTTTCAGAACAGGACCAGGCTAGCCAAGCTAGTACAAACCAGCTCCAATGGATGTCCTCCAAGAGATACATCAAAGAAAACCTCTCCCTCTCAAATGGTGAGATTGCCAAGCTAAAAATTGATGGAATAAATTGACCTTACGATCCTATGCAGACAGGTATAAGCTGTCAAGTTATGAATATTTTTAAGCTAGAAAAAGTTCTGCTATTACTGAGAATTGAACACAGGTCTTTCATTTGCCAAATGGATGTTCCACCCCTGAAAAAATATCAGGAAGAACAATTTCAATGAAAACAGGGACACTGAGGCTTAATGAGGGTAGAGAGGGGAGAGAGAGAGGAGAACCAGGAGGCCAGCAGTCCATGTCCCACTCACCTCCACCCACTGGAGAGCCAGTTTCAAATGGTGTCGCCAATATCTCACTAGGAGCCCAGGCTAATGAGCTAACATACTTTTCTCTGATGAGTCTCAATTCAGCCCATAGCCAGATTCTAGATATTGGCTAGATTCTGGAGAGAACAAGGAACATGTTACCATTCCTCCAGTATTAAAGAAAGGGATAGCTATGGTTGTGGCAATGTAATAATCTGAGGTGGAATCGCAATCAGTGGTCATACTCCTTTTCATTTGTTCCAAGGAGACTCTGACTACCCAGAGGTTCAGACAAAAGATTCTTGATCCCTATGTGCGACTTTTCAGAAATGCCATTGGTCCTATTTTCCTGTTTATGGATGAAAACACCTGTTTCATAGAGTTCAACTAATGTAGGACTACCAAGGGATGTTCAAGGGAGGTGAATTACAAGTCATCAACCACCTCTGAGGCCTCCCCATAAGTTGAAATTAGCTGCCATTGCGGAATGGGCTTTGTTGTCTTGCTTTTTGGTAGACAGCCTCATACTGAGCATGGGATGGCAAGGTATGACCTGCCTATATGTCAGAGTTGATATTGACTTCAAAGCATATCTGTTAGAATGTAATTTTTCATTTCATAATATAATTAAAATTTTTACTACAGGTCCAAAGTTTCAACTTTTTCATTCATTTATCATTAATGATAAATTATATCTTTGTACAAATACTCAAATATATATCCCACAGATTAAAAATATTATTCTGGTTTTTGTGACTGTTACCTTAATTTTATCCACCAGTGTATATACTCCACACAATAGAAAGTAAAAAATAAATTGGTCTGTACGTATTTCTATTAACATGGGGTCCCAAAATTACACTGTGCATAGAGCATGCAACACTCTTAATCTGGCCCTGCATGTGTGTGAATAATTAAATTTTTGAACAACTGTTTTCATAGAAAGTTGTATGTAATCACAACATCATGAGATTATATAAATAAGTATAGAACATTTACTACCTCACATCTGCAGTTCTTTTGTTTCCGCCTCCTATGTCTAACAGACTTATTTCTCCAAACACAGAGCCCTCTGTGAGTGTGGCAAGAACTTCATAATTTTCATCTCCATCAGGACTGGATTTTCTGCTGCCCACCACTTCCACAATGCCAGCTTTAATGATATACATTTCCTTTCCTACTTCACCCTAAAATACCAGATTGTTGGCATCATCAGAATGTACATTTTCAGTTACTTGAAAATTGTAGCAACATTTTCTGCCAAATACGAATAGCATTTTGACAGGGTTATGCTTTACTAGACATAAGCTAAGAAATAATTAATTCCGTCTTTAAGTTATTATTTTGGATGCAAAAATTATTTACAAGGTGAGGAAAATATGAGATTCGGTTTAATTCCAACTAAGTAGGGACTGAATAACTGAAGATAATTGGTTTAGATGTGTTTTATATTCAAAATACCTTTTAATATATACTAATACTTACAAAACTTTAAGGAAACTAATAATGGGACAGACAGTCAAAAAGTGATTTCCCATTGCTTTTTTACCCAAACTTGAAATACAGACAAAGAGAGAAATGCTATTATGTATTTACTTATTCAGACAAAATACCACTCACCTTTCTGCATATAAAGTCTCCTGGGAGGTAGAGAACAGGGCGAAGCTTGAGAACTAGTTGGCGAAGCAGCTGCTGTCCACAGTGACGAAAAAGGTGGACTTTGGAAAGTGAGCCTTCATGGACATCTAGGGCAACATCTCCCCGAAGTTTAGATGGAAGCCATTCCAAAACTTCTTGCTCATCTGATTGATAATGATAAACAAACCCTTAAAATCAACTTCACTGCCCACTATGATAATTCAAGAGGATTATGATCTAAAAAATATTGAAGTAGACAGAAATCTTTCCATTAATAAACTCTGAAGACATAATATGTAGTGCAAAATTATCCATATACTAGGGGAAAAACCCCCTGCTCGCTCATGCTCGCCAGCCCTACCCCCTTTGCTCACTGTTTCTTCATTCCTACCATGTACCTATTGGATTTTGATTAGTTTCACGGGAATATGTTTTTAATATGAGTTAAATGAATGTATTTAAATGAAATGTACATTAAGTTTTCAATAACAAATTAACAACAATGGTAAATTTTAAAGACAATTCAACACTTAATTATAAACTACATTATTAATTATTTGATTTTCTGCTCTATTATCATTTCCAGTTGTTTGTATTTTCACACCCTGACGTGACTATACTCTGGATATAGCTACATAAAGTTGACCATTTCCAAAAATTGGTCTTATGGTTTATATATAAACCGACTTTTTTGAAACTTTTTCCCATCTACGTTCGTCCATTTTGAATCCTTAACTCCAAGTCCAAATAAAACAATTTTGGTTTAATCATAAAACGTTTTAATAAAGACGAACAAACAAAAGCAAAGAGTCAAACGTCGAGAGATGATAAAAGAAATAGCATCAAAAAACAACAAGAGTGACACAAAGACTAAAAGAAATTAAAGAATAAAGAAATATGAACAAAGAACCACACAGAACAATAAACAACAGTATAAGGTATTACAAACGAAGTAACGAAAAAGTGTGCAGAGAAAAATGTCGAGAGACAAAACGCAAAGAAATGATACCAAAAACTAACAAATTGAACAAAAAGACAAACTGAAATTAAAGAATAAATAACTATAAAAAACTAAAACACCAAAAAATGAACCACAGAGACAAGAGAAATTAAAGAATTATAAACAAAGAACCACACACAGCACACGTCAGGATAAACTAATCCTAATAATAGATTAATATTGATAACAACTATGTAAACAAATAGAATAAAATGGATAGCAACAAATAAACAAATGTAAACAAATTAAAACATTAAACATTGTAAACAAATGTCATTATTATTAATTATATTTTCATTATTTATATTTCAAGATATTGAATAACTTATTATTAACAGAATAATTAAAATTATATTAAAATTTCATGACCCGTAATGAGTTTTTAAAGATCTCTTTTGGTTTCTTAAGAATTTTTACAACAGAGTCAGTGTTATGCACCATTAAAATTTTATAATATAGAGAGATATATCTATATGTTATGGTAAATCCCAAAATGCAGGCACATCTAGATTTGCCAAGGCAAATCTAGATATGCCCTGGTATTTTGGGCAAACTCCGAAATGTATTTCGAAAATGTACTTTTTCAGGATTTGCCCAGGAAAATGCTTGATGTTACCATATCATTTTGGGCAAATCTAGATGTGGCAGTGGTCACATCCTATATCCATCCCAAATTTGTCTCAGTTTTCTGTCCTGGTGTCCCAAATATTTTTTCGGAATGTATAACTACCAATTTTGTTAATTGTAATGAATTACGCAGCAGTTTTTTCCATCTCCAATTTGTATTACATTACTTGGAAGATAAAATTTGCTCTACCAAATATGAAAAATTTAATTGTTCTCAGAATAAACTGTTACAGGCAGTCCATGACTTACATATTTAATTAGTTCTGCGAAATCTAATGTAAGTCAAAAATTACGTAAGTCAGAAAATTCACTTACACATAGCTTAATGAACATTTAAAAAGCTAGAAAAATGCACGCTTGCATAACATAATTTAGGTGCATTTGGATATTTATTATAATTCATTTTTATAATTATTATGCACTTATGCATATTCAAACTTTCAATAAATCTTAAATATAAGTTCAGATACACCAAAAATGATTGGGATACATATTTCCCATATAAAAGCATTGCACTCATTGCCACGCTAATAAAAAAATTTCATTGTTAGAAATTTTCTTGAAATCACATATTAATAATTTGATAAAAAGCTGGTATATATGTTCAAATACAATTTTTAAAAACCACAATAAATGCAGTACGTCAAACTAACACCAACACAACAAGTGAAAGCAGGAATGTGCACTCTCAGGCAAAGAATCGGGCCAGAATTATATAAATTATTTTATTATAATTATATAAATATTATTAATATATAGTATATTTATAATATAATATGCATCTATTTATTAAATAAATAATGTACAGTAATGTTATTACAAATTGTATGTTATATAAATAGAAAATGTTCCTGGTGATGAACCTATACGTAAAGTTGGAAATACATAAGCTGACTCACCTGTAAGAGACTGCCTTTATTTTGAAAATTTGTTTTGCTTCATATGTTCTCATTTGCATTTTTCGATATGCACGAGCAAACCCCGAATTTACAATACACTTCAAGATTTGCCGAGGCAGACCTAGATCTGCCCAAATACATGTGGACATTTTGCGATATGCATGTGCAAACCCCAAATCTTACATCTAATTAGGGACTTGTCTGCTACACTTGGACAAATCTAGGTTTGTCTGGCCATAACTAGTTCTGCCCAATTTCAGGATTTGCTCATAACCTATATATATGATTATTTTTAATCTTAAGCTAGCTAACCAAGAACTTGCTGGTGGTCCCATGTATGTGTCAGCCACTGAGTCACTCTACGCTGCGTATCTACTGGAAGGTGAATTCGACGCATGTAGTGGATTGTCTCATCTAGCAAGCGCTGAAATTCTGACCGTGACTTTGAAGCTGTGGCCACAATGTCTCTGATCTGCATAGAAGAATTTACAAGAAATGGGGAATTAATCAATGAAAAGAATTGATTCAGTATACCTGACAATAAAGAAATTTGATTTTACAATTACAAAACATCAATATTAAACATTTTCCCAGACATCAAATAGAGATCCAAAATCCAATATTATATGTAGTAAATTATCTGCATTTTAAATTTATTCTAACAAATATAACTACTTTTCACAAGTAAAATAACTCATCTATAAACATTCTAGGTTTTAAATTAATTTGTGTTCTATTTTGGTAAAGATGGTTAAATTCTACAAATTTCAGTCTGATATAGTCAACATGAAAAGGTTTGAATGACCATTAAATTATTAAAATATTTCTAGGATGTTACTGAGAAGTGTCGGACCAGTGGTATAGCAAGCTTTGGAGGATCCAGTGAAAAATCCTTTTTGGTGCATTATGTACTGTATTTTTCAGTGTACAAGACACTCCCTTATATAAGATATACCCCTAAAATCGTGTCATTTTTCAGGTTTAAAAATATTTTTCCATAAATCATATGTTTGTGGACCGTTTTGATACGTATTCAAAAATCGACGGCAAGAAAATGGAATTTCATTCCTTTGGGTGTCATTGTTTCAAGTCTCAAATTCCTACGATGATTGTAAGTAATTTTAATATGCAAATGATTAACATGTCACAATCATTGCCATATTGATGAAATGGAGAAAATAAATGCTCCTGTAATCGAACCCATGACTTCAACGTGAACGGTGAGCAGCTTAATATTTAAAAGTAGTGCTGCCATGCAATTCCTGTAAGTTTGATGGAAAAAGAATGGAAAGGGTTAGAGTTATAGAGCATTTTTGTTATTCTTGCAGTTGATCGACCGCGTGACTGGATTTCTTAGCTTATTAATTATACTAGTGGTACCCACAAAAACTTTTGCGAAGTCAGTCGTAAATCCGCATGTTTAAAAGTAATAATAGCCCATTCTCCTTATAAAATTAGACACCTGGCATTTTGAATTTCATGTTTGATTTTATAATTTATATGTGCAATTTTAATTGCTTCTCCCTTACGAAAAAGGTAACATTCCAGTATTGAAATAAAGAAAGAAGATTTTTTTCTTTTGGTCAATCGTTAAAAATGCCCACAGTCCACACGGTTTACTGAATAATAATAATCTGACAGACAGAAAAATGGCTTTATTAAGGGTGAAATTGAGACTATATAGTCCCTTCTTACATTTACCCTTTTGTCCTATAGTTACAATATTTGCATATTAAAAATAAATAAATTACATATGAATTACAATAAAATACATATTAATTACAAGTTAATTATATATTGGTTAATACAGAGCCGCGCCAGGCATATTTGCCGCCCGGGTGCAAGCAACTTATGCCACCCTCCTCTATAAGCCCAAATTTTATCGATTTTTAGATTAAAAGGTGTAATTAATTTAAGGAAGGCTATAATAAACTAGGGTCTTCATGCCTACAGTGCCCAATCCAGATTAGTTACAAATTGTTATTAATGATTAGTTACAAAAATTCCGTATTAACTGTCAATTGTTATTATGTTTTTATTGTTAACATCTCTTTCAAAAAGTATTCATATCATTATTATTTGCATTATTTGAATGTGAAAGAAGTTATCCAATTTTTTATGACTTAAGCAAGAAGCTTCTACTAAGAATCACCCTATGACTACGTAAATAATAAAGAGTTTTACATAATTTTACCAATATTTTAAATTAATGCAGAAAGATATATATAACTTTTCATATTTTCAAATATAAAATTTATAATATAGTATGAGTATCGGCAATACATATGTTGAAACTAATGAAAATACCTGGCAATTAAACTTTTGACATCAACATCTGCTTACATCGCGGTAAACAACAACAAGGTTTTTATCGATTGGAGAAAAGAGGAGAGATTTATACTTTTTCCGATCAAATTCTGAAATTTGGACTTTTGTTTTGTCTTAAAGTAATGTATAGCTGAAAGATGGTACTTTATTATTTTTAAGTTTCAAGTTCGTAACTTAATTTAAAGAAATTTTAAAATGCAATTTTGTGAAAAATTTAATCGCTTTCAGTGCCTCCTAATGGAGAATAAAATGGAATCATCAAGGTTAAAAATACTTCTCAAAATGCGAATTTCTGAAGTTTTCGATTTTTCCTGTCACTTGTAGCTTATGATCTGCCATCATACAAAGTTAATCTTTTTAATATATCTAAAAGCGTGAAAGAAGACAGATATATGGATACTTGAGAATTATATTTATAGATGTTCCATCAGTGATAAAGTAACGTTTGCAAAAATTTATTAGATCTAAGAAAGGAAAGCTTCTTGAAATAAAAACTGTATACATATAAAGTAACCAAATTATAATATTTGGAAAGTTTAATTAATTATTTTGAAAGTACAAGGTACAAGAAAAATGGCAAAAATCTAGCAATCTTAAGGGAAAAGTGACAATAAAATAAAAATGACAAATTGGTTTATTTTAAGAAATTTACTCTTCGAGATTTCATAATTGCAAATTCATTCACAGTGTCATCAAAATTTAGTTCATCGCATATTATATTTTCTTTGCTAATAAGAGCCAGACTGCTTAGCCTATCTTGCCTCATTAATGAACGCAAATTGTTTTTATCAATTTAATTTTTGAGAAAGATCTTTCTCCAGCAGTAACTGTTACAGGAATTGTTAATAAAACAAGCAAAGCAATACAGACATTTTGAAAAACCTCTTATTAAATCCTTGGTGAAGATATATTTTAAAGGGGCTCATGCTTGGTTTCATATAATCTTGAATAGTTTCTAATTCGTCATAGAGATCCATAGCACTAATGTTACTTTCTTCTCTGGCATTGTCCGTTAGTTTTCTTGTAAGTCTGTGCAGAATTTCATTTTTGTTTCATATTTTGTCCTAGATAAGCTATGTAGATCATACAGGAAACTGAAATCAGCATTATGTATTTTTAGCTGTTCAAATCTTTTACTAACAGAGGTTATCGTAGTATCCAAAATATAGTAAAAGAAATTAATCTTAAAGCTAGTCTCAGGGTCTTGAACTTTTTCATCCTTGTGTTCGTAATCAGATTTTACTTTTTTCTTACGTTCTCAGACAGATAGCAATGGAGGAAATTCTACATCAACATCTTAAGCTAATTCCTTTGCATCAATCAAAAGGCGCTTAAATCCTTCCTCGGTTCTGTTGCTTTTCAAATATTCAATCAAATTTTCTTGAACTTCTATTGAAACTGAAATGTTTACGTCCGATTTTTGTAAAGTTTTACTCAAAACATTTACCCGTGATAAAATATTATACCAGAGCACAATGGAGCAAATGAATCTAAATGATTTTATTTTCAGCGCCAGTGAATTTGCTTGATGTCCACTATTTACATCTGTTGACAACTCAAACAGGGCGTCATATATTTCAAAGGACAAGTTTTGTGAAATGATGCTCCCATGTTTGTCTTGGAGGGAGATAGCCCATATCGCTTGCTCCTAACTTTTGGCGGATGTGCACAAAGGAATTTTTTAGTTTCTCTGTTTTTCCGCATCCTTTATTTTGCATATGTGAAAAGATTCCATAGAAGAAAGTTTTAAAATTAACCATGATATCATTTAAGCAGCTTACCTATGATGTATTAAACCAAACTAAAAATTGGTAAACCTTCCTCAATCTTCTACGCACCCCTGATTTTCGATGCCCTAATACATTGCTTCAGAATTTGGCACACCCTCTGGGAGGGTGCCTGAGGCGGTCGCATTGCTGCCTCACCTATCGCCACGGTCCTGGTTGTGAACGTATTTAGGCCTAAAAACTCGCTCTTCCTCCGAAGGGAGGAGCTTGCTGGCAAACTGTTGCTGCCCTCGAGCCAGTTATTTCTTTTTGGGTGTGTACAAAGAAAATAATCTGATTAATAAGTAAAAATGATGATTTTTTAATATCAAGTATTACTAAAGTACATGCATTCAAATCTGCATGATGTAAAAGCACAAAATTAAGAAATATTATTGACCGTCCGTAAATGCCGCCCCTCATATGTTGCCGCCCGGGTGCAATGCATCCCTTGCACCCATAGGGTGGTGCGACTCTGGGTTAATAGATCATAGAGCATTACCAAAGAATATTGTGAGTTTTGTGGGTTGAAAAAAACTGTGTATCAGCTGTTTTAACCCAAAAAAGTCCCACTGTGGAAAACACCTACGAAGAGAAATGTAAAAAACGGCAAAAAATTCCTAAATATGAAGTTCAGAGAAAGAAAAAAAAAAATTTGAGAGAAAAAGAAAAAATCATTTATAAATACATACATATGTACATACATTAATATCCATATAAGGGAGGGGGTGAGAGGGAAATAGGGATTGTAAGGTAAGACATGCCTGGGTGATTACAGAGTAATTATAATATAAGAAAATAAAGTAAAATAAATTATGAATTTATGCCTAATAAGCATCTCCTTGCGACAACATGAAAGAGAAGATAGGAAGTGGTTCAATGCATGGAGAGTGAGAGGAGATGCTTGTAATACAAGTGTTTGAAAGTGCATAGAGATAGAGAGTTTTTATTTACTTAGGAAGGCCATTCCAGAGTCTGCAAGCAATGATGGTCAAGGATTTGTTGTAAATTTCTGTTCTATGAAGTTGAGTTAGTAGTTTATCGCATCCTCTGGTATTGCATTGGTGAACTGTATTAATGGTGATGAACTTAGAAGAAATATAACAAGAGATGTTATTTTTAATAATTTGATATAATAGGGAGAGGAGGTGAAGGTTTCTTCTGGATTCCAGTTTTAGACAGGAGAGTCGATGGAAGTATTCTGAGACATGGTCAGACTTTTTAAGATTAAAGATGAATCTGATGCAGGCATTATGAGAATGTTGTAGCTTAATGGCAAGATCCTTTGATAAGTCCTGGTATACAATATCACAATAGTCGAAGTGTAGAAGAATTAGAGAAGTCACTAGCTGCGTTTTTAGTGAAGAGGGAAGAATGTTAGTGAAAGGCCTTAGAGTGTGTAAGGAAGAGTTCACCATCTTGCAGACTTTTATTACATCATTAGTCCAGGTATGTATTTCATTAATTAGAATACCGAGATTTTTTACGATTTTGTAATAGGGTATAACTGAACCATTCAAAGACAGAGGAACTGATTCCGCAAGGTTTATAGAAGCCAGTACTTTTGGATAATCGATTAAAATGGCCTGAGATTTCAAGGGGTTTATGTTGAAAAGATTATCGTAGCTTCATTCTTAAAGTTCAGCCAGGTCATAATTTTTGTTGGCTATGGAAAGAGATGTTATTGGGTTTGGTGTTTAAGTAGACTTGGAGATTATCAGCATACAAATGATGCTTGGAGTAAGTTAAGTATTGAGAACAATCATTAATGAATAGAGAGAACAATAGAGGACCTAAAATTGATCCCTGTAGAATGCCTTGGTTAACATTAAGCCATGAAGATGAGGAATCATTGGAGATGACTTTTTGGAAACGGTCGCTAAGGTACGAGGAGAACCAATCTATTGAAGGTGAAGAGAATTGCATGCAGTGGAGTTTTGCTAGGAGTATGTCTTTGTCTACTGAGTCAAATGCTTTGCTAAAGTCTAGCAACACCAGTGCTGTAAGTTTTCTGTCATTCATGTGTCTGCGTATATCATCGGTGATTTTAATTAGTGTGGTGGTGGTGCAATGTGACTTCCGAAAGCCAGATTGATGGGAGTCAAGTAGAAGATTTACATTGAGAAAATCTGTTACTTGTTCATGAGCAAGTCACTCAAGGGCTTTTGATAAAGTGGGAAGAAAGCTAATTGGTCAATAGTCATTGTTTGCGGAGAGAGATTTCTTAGGGATTGGGCGGACTAATATGCGTTTCCATTGGGATGGGAATTTTCCCTGTAATAAAGTTGTTAAAAATGGTAGTAAGTACTGGGAGTATTAGATGTATTAATTTGTTTATGATAATGATAGGAATATCATCAGCACCTTGGACTTTAGTTTTGATTTTGTGTATTGCTGAAAGTACATTAAATTGCGAAACAGCTTTAAAGTGGAATTGTGGAGAACCGGAAGACTCGTTTTGCTTTTACAGTAAGACTACTAATTACTTTGCATTTTTGTTGTGTCCATTGTTGTTGGATTAGTCAAGAAGCTCTTATTAAGGGAGTCTAATGATATGTTTGGTGGTAAGGAAGAATCCTTGGGCTTACCAACCCTGAGGTTTCAGTTGTTCAATAAGGCGGATGTTGTTACATTGGAGCCTGATATAGAATAAGCAAATTTTATTTTGGCATTTCTAATCTGCTGATTGGTTTTGTTTCTAATATTTTTGTAGGCATTGAACATATATGGACATTTATTTTATTTGAAGAGGTGGAAAATTGAATCGTGTCGAGCCATCAATAGTTTTAAGTTGGTCATTATTGATGGGGTGCGAGGTTTAGAGACACATGTGGTTTTGATGGGTGCGTATTTATCAATGTAAAAGAAAAGTGTTAAGTGATCAAATTATTGTATCTATGTTGTCAGCATATTCAATGGTGTGCCACCTAAGACATGCCGCTTCGGCAATTACACTATCAAAATCATAGTTTTTAAAATTCCGTTGAGAGATGAATTTCTGCTTAAATTTTGGGGGGTTTATGGAGTAGGCTAGAAAAATTAAGTCATGGGATGAAATGCCCGAGGCAGGTAGTTGACCATGGGTGCAAACTTTATCTGGGTTAGCGGTAACTAATGTATCAATCCAAGTGGAAGTTTTTAGTGTTATTTGTGGGTTTTAATGGTAATAGGCTGAGGTTATGCGGTATTTGCGGTTGCGGTTTTTAAAAAATATGGCATTAAAGTTACCAGATATGATTGTGTGCTCATAATCGTGTCTTAAGTTGGCGATGGTCTCGTCAATGTCAGATAGATAACCAAATTTTGGAGGACGATAAAAGATTCCTGGCAGATTTTTTTTTTAATTGACAAGTACTTCAAGGAAGAGATATTTAGGTCTGAGAGAGTATTTTGCATCGCTGGTAGCAATTACTTTGCAAGCGAGGTCTTTACGGGTGTAGATTCCTACTCCTCCTCTTCCTTTCCCTATCCTATCATTGCGAAACAAGTTATAGCCGGGTATTTCTACAGAAGAGCTCAAGATAGCGGGTTTCAGCCATGTCTCGAAAAGGGTAATAGCATGTAGATTGTTGGGCAGGAGTAATGAGTGCAGTTCATCGAAGTGGAGGACAAGGCTTTGGGCATTAAGATAGATACGTTGAAAGGGTCGAGGAAAAGGTTTAAGTTCTTCTGCAAGAAGACAATGTGTTAGAACTGGGATGGGTAGGGGAAAGCCATTATGGGGTGGGGTGGATGGTTGGTGGTAAGGTGAGGAGTGTGATAATGAGTTTGTCTGTGGATGGTTGGCCTGACCTGTGGGAAAAATTCATGGGCATTAGGGTTAGGGTATGGCATCCTGTGGTGTGACGGGAGGAAGGCTGGTGCATTTGGGTTAAGAGTAGAATTAGGCTGAAGGGAAGTTTCGGTGGAAGGCTCAATGACAAACATTTTACGGTGTGGTCGAGTAATCTAGGCTGCCAAGTGCATTGGATGATTCAGGTAAAGAAGTGATTGAGAAGGGCTATGATAAGGTGATTAATGCCGACAGGAGAAGTGATGCTACAGTATATCCTAATGACTTAGTAACAGTAATAGAAATAGAAGGACTTGAAGCAAATGTAGCAAGAATGCTCAAATGTATGCTAATCACAGAAAGCCATCCTCCTACTTAATTGTGGATTTCCCTAGTGCAGTTGAAGAAAGTTGGAGTGCATGCAATGCTCTCAGGTTAGATATGAATGCGCAGATGCCATTTTGCCGCAGTATGACTACTTTGCCATCTTGCGTCCACACATTACCAAAGCTAGCTAGTTTTTTTGCTTCGACAAGGAACTTGAGTCTGGTGGTAGTGAGAGATTCAGTAATTGTGAAACCAAAGGATTTTAGGGATTTTTTATTTTGCCATACGTTAACCCTATCTTGATAACTGAGGAACCTCACAATCATGGGTCGAGGCCTGGAAAAATTCTTCTTCCTGATATGGTGGGCATGGGACATAATGAATGGACTGACAGTTACTTTTAAAGTTGAGTTTAAAAAATCACCGACGACTGCCAGTCCATTTTCTCCATCCTTTTCGGGGATCCCATTGCTCCAGGTCATCAAGCCTCTCATCAATGTTTACAATGCAATCCTCTATCTGGCTGACTTTAGTTTTCAAGGACAAAATTTCCTTCATAAGCTGTTAGCAAAAACTTTTAAATTCTGTTTTCAGCTTGTTGAGACTATCAGTATGTTGGGGACAGAAAAATTGTTTAGCTTCGGCTAGATCTCAGCTGAAGCAATCCATTTTAGATCAAACTTATGCTAATTTGTTGGAAATGGACTTATTCTCAACAATGAGTAATGTGTTTTGCCCCTGAAAAGCTGCTTTGGTGGCCATGACGGGCAAAGGATGGTAGTTACTGCATGAGGGTAGGAGGAGGGAAGAAACGCTTAGCTAATGATGCCCGTCTCCTAGGAGGCACAATGACTGACTGCAATTATTAATGTTGGAATCTATGAAGTTTGACATTGCTACAACTATAATTTCGATGCTACATAAAAAGCACAAAGCGAATAACACAATTATTTTGTCTACTATTTAAAGGCTTCATAGACACTAATTCATTTTGAGGTGAAGGCTTTCACAGCGTTGCTGAATGCTGGTGGAGGCTTTCGGGTTTCGCTGCGTTGGCGACATTTCTGGCTCTCGACGTTTCGCAGACGTTGCAGTCTGCATCTTCAGGAGATGAAGTGAGATCCGATGGTAGGGATCTGACTTTTATATTCACTCGTGCCTTCCTAGTTTAACCGTTGTCCATCGCTGATTGGCTCGTTCGAGTTGCTATCCCTTTCTCTTTGGAGGTTGCTCCAGCGTATTTTTCTCCCTTTCACTTTTCCGTTGGAAGAGTCGCTTCCATGTTGCGCTGATGTGCAAACCGTCGTCCCGGTTGAAATTGACTGGATGTTTTTCGATTTCAATAGCTTCGCGAATTAACCTCGGAAAATATCGATCTTCTTTCGCGAGTAATTTCGTTTCTTCGAGCGTGATTTTATGTCCCGGGCCGGAGGTGAAGTGCTCCGCTATGGCCGACTCCCTCCATTTCTTGTTCATCATGGCCCGTTTATGTTCGGCTAAGCGACAGCGAATGGATCGTCCTGTTTGTCCGACGTATACGTGTCCGCAGCTGCATGGAATCCTGTAGACTCCTTCAGATGTTAGCGGGTCGAGTGCATCTTTCGCAGACGGAAGTTCTTCTTTTATTTTTCTTAGCGTGTTAAAACGGACGACGATATTTTCTTTTCGTAGAATCCTGGCTATGCGTTCTGATGTCCCGGCGATGAAGGGAATTTTTGCGTAGGCTGTGGGTTTTGGTCGTTCCACCGAAAGTTTTTGTTTCGGTTTTATATTCCGCCGGATGAATGGGTGACTGTAGCCATTATTCATGAGTGCCCTTCTTATATGCTCTTCTTCGTCTTTTAGGAACTCGGGATCGGAAATCGTCTTTGCTCGGTGCATCAGGGTCTTGATTATTGATGCCTTCTGCTGAGGATGGTGATGAGAGGCAGCATGCAGGTAACGATCAGTGTGCGTCTTTATCCGAAATACGCTGTGTCCAAGGCTTCCGTCAGGTCTCTTCTTCACCATGACGTCGAGAAATGGTAGGGTGCCGTTCTCTTCGACTTCCATGGTGAACTGGATGGCCGGGTGGACTTGGTTGAGTAGACGGTGGAACTCGTGAAGTTTATTTGTCCCATGGGGCCAAATGACGAATGTGTCATCCACGTAACGTAGCCAGCATGAAGGAAGAGGACCACATGATGATAGCGCCTTAGACTCGAAACGCTCCACATACAGATTGGCTATGACGGGGGAGAGAGGACAGCCCATAGCTGCTCCTTCCTTCTGCTCGTAAAACTGTCCATTCCACAGGAAGTAGTTGTTGGTGAGGCAGAATTCTGTTAAATCCGGATAGTCTGCCCGAAGTCCATGATGTATAAGCTCCTTCAAGATCTCGATGGAGTCCTTTATGGGAACCTTAGTGAAGAGTGAAGTCACGTCAAAGCTTACTAGAATATCGTTCTCCGATACTTTCATGTCGTCAAGATGTTTTTGGGGTGAGTGTAAAAAGCATTGTGCGCAATGACAGAATCGATAACTGCTTGATACTTCTTTGGGAAGAACCGTGTTTTGCTGATGCACTCTCAAAGGAGTCTGCTTCCATCTTTGCAAGAATGTCTCGTTTTAAACGCAAACCACATGGGAGCATACACATTTAAGATGAAAGTGACAATTACTTTTTATTTAGTAGATGGTTTAGTGGTGCTTATATATAATCTCAGGATTCTATTTGCAGTTGTGACCCATCTGGCATGACTGATTGGACCAGGATCTCGCTTGGAGAGTTCCACTGGGCAATCACCTGAGTTGATTGCTTGGCATATCTTGTAAAGATATTGCTGGTCTTTACTGAGTTTTCTGGAGTCCAGAACAGGTAAGTCCACTTTAATGGGTTTAAATTTTGTGACTGGCAGGTCCTTACAATCTGCTAACTGCTTTCCTATGAGACCTGAATATGATGTAGGACCACTTGTACTGTACTGTACTATCTATGAGCCACCAGTCCTACGTGGCTTTTCCGACGAGTAAATTCGCTCCTTTATCGACGATACTTCCCAGGTATCATTGTATTACGCTTTTCCGTGTCATACTCAGGCCATTGAGCGTACAGTTAAGGAGATCACAAAAGCTTCATTAAGCATCTGCGGAGCTGAAAATCGTGATGACTTAATTCGAAATGCTTTAAGATCAAGGCAAGTGATGCCATCGTTTGACACCGAAAACCAGTTTCGAGGCATTGAGACTGATAGTGACACTTCTTTAACAAACATTTGTTTCTTCAAACGATTTGTCTAGTAGCCTTCACAAGTCTCATTTTTGGTACTTACCAATACAATTGTCATTGTCTGTAGGCATTAAACCCATCATTGGTTGGTTGGTTGGGATGGGTTAGAGCGGAACTAGATGTGCAGTCACCTTCTCGTGGTGAGTTCTGAGTCGGTTTCTTCTTTATTCTTATAAGAACTGGGCGAAGAGCTGCACTCTCCAGTACTGACAAATGTTGCATTTGGGTGAAAAACGGCGAAATTTTTAAGACTTTTTGAGGGGGCGGAGCACCCCCCAAAGTACCCAAAACCTCTCATTATGTCTCTGACTAGGCTTAATCTAGTATTTAGTGACTTTATATTGCACATGTACCAAAATCTACATGCGGAAAGTCCATCCGAACTTTATTAAACAAAACCTCAATTTTAGTTGAATTCTCGAAACTTTGAAGCTCGTTCGGGGATAGCAAAATTTATTCGATCGAGCCCAAATGTTTTTTACAAGGTACTACCATGGTCCCACAACTTTTCCGCATAGTGTCTAATTCAAAGTCAGACTTTCAAATTTTTCGATACACCCTAATATACATTCATGTAATCGGAAAAGAAATGAGTTGTTTTTTTTTTTGGCGCTGTACCAGCTTCTAATATTTTATACTTTGAAGAACTTTTAGCAATTTTGTCTATCAGCAATGAACAAATGTATTAAATAATTTCAAATCTTAATTTGAATAAAATGATACGTTTACTTAGTTTAATGTAAATAGAAAATTACAATAACATCGAAATATTTTTTAAAAGTTTAAGTAGAAAGACTACTTACTGAATATAGAAAGTCTTTTTCTGTACCTAAGGGAGCCTTAGGAGAATTATATAAATACCAAATTTAATAAAAATACTTCTCTGGCATTTGAACCTCCATTGTATAAGATGCAGTGTGATTTGAGGATATATTTTCGTGACCAAAAAGTGTCTTATACACCGAAAAATATGAGTTACTATTTTCATTGTTAAAAATATAAACCTTTCATTGAGAAACCAACTTACTATCCATTGATATGAACAAAACTATCCAGCTTTCAATATGATACAGTGGTAATAAATGATTTTGATGATTCTCTCCAGAAATATTGCAATAATTGAAAACAATTACATGAAGTGCACTCTCAACAAAGGAAAAAATTATGTCAGATGACAACAAGTTGTAATGGTTAAAAAAATTTACAGAAAATAGCGAGTCAAAATATTAATATGGCAAAACATAAACAACTGACTGTGGCCCCCAGTTCATTGCAGCAGTTGACTACAAGTACGCTATGCCACTGGCTCACACTCCTCCATGTAATTTTGTTCTAATGAAAGCTGAACCTCAAGAGGCCATCAAATAACAAAAAGTACAACATCCTGCTTGGTGTAACCAAGTTGTCTACCAAAGATTTGGAGGCAGGGCTCTGTACTACAACATCACCCATGTTTCAAATGTTGAAATGAGGGCCATACGCCACCTAGTCATCTTAATTTTCCATCCTAATTAGATGTCATCGCATAAGAATGAAATTCAATTACTTTGAGCCTAAGACCTCTCTCGAGCAAATATGGTGACACTGACTTGAGGATACCCAAGATTCAAGGCAGATGAATTTCTTATTCTTAAATGGCAACTAGCGAATTGCAAACCTCTGAGTCTGACTGCCGAATGAGGAATCAGGCCACCTGAAGAGTATGCATCCCTGGCAGGATGCCTCCTTCCAAAAATGGAATGTGCTTGGCAGTTACAGTATGGCTTCAGCTCTTCAAGTCTTATTTAAATAAACTTATAATTGAGCAGAGTGCTCTACTCAATGGAACAGATGCTAAACTCTTTAGGTTCTGCTCTAATTTAAGGAATTCTGTTAAAAAAGAGGAAACCCCCAAAAATCCAAGAGAAACCCTTAAAATTTGTTAGAAAATGGATATTAATGTGGCAACCCATTTAACTAACAAAACTCATTTTCCGAGTCCAAATTTTACCAAGAAGCTGGATTATGAATAAATTTATTTTAAATCTTTTTACCTGGCCTATAAGAAGTGCAAACACAAATACTCCTGACAGCCAACTCCAGGTCATGAACAAGTACTCTGCTTCATTTACAGGTTTTGGGTTCTTTCCTATAGAGGTGGCCGTTTTTGTGGCGAAATAAAAACAGCGAATGTACCTGGACAAGAAAAAAATAATTAATTTAGAAGTTTAAATTATGTTTTTCATACTGCAGCAAATCCCTTTAACTCTTATCAAATAAATCTTTCTTTTGTCTTTTCACATCTTTCTCCTTTCAAATGATTTTCAGCCCTTTTTCAATTCCTTCCTCTTTGCTTCAATCGTAGCTTACATAGTCTGATAACCTCTTCCTACATTATCTCCAAGGGTGGAGCAGAGCCAACTGACACATTTCAGAATGTTCTTCTGTCCGAGGGGTTGGGGTTAGGGGGTGTGGCTACATGCCAAGCAAGAGAGGATTTGATGCCATTTTAATGTTTTATTTTTTTTCAGTCACAATGGAGTGCACAGAATTGCAGGTGTTTGTTTTTATTATGAAACTAAATCCATCATTCAGGCACAGCATCGTTTGCGGCAGCAGTTTAATTTTCCTAGGCATGGCCCGATTCCATCACGCAACGTGATTTTGGCCTGGGTACGTAAGTTTGAAGATACTGACAATGTAACAGACATAACTCATAGTGCTCCAAAAACTGTGCATACTGAAGAAAATGTTCAGAGAGTAAGGGAATCTTTTGAGCGTAGTCCACGTCATTCTGCTCAGCAACAATCACGCATCCTAGGCATATCCAGGAGGAGTTTGGGACGAATCATGCAGGATATCAAGTTTCACCCCTACAAAATACAGATAGCCCAGAAGCTTTTTCCTCGTGATAAGGTGTCTTGAGTGGAATTTTGTAACATGATGCTCAGAATCATCAATGAAGACCCTGATGTTTTGAACCTTGTTTTAATGAGCGACGAAGCGCATTTTCATGTAACGGGTAGGGTGGGCACTTTTGGGATTGTGGGACCATTTTTCTTTGGAAATGATAATGGGGAACCCATTACAGTTATTGCTGAGTGGTTCGTAGCCATGCTGTAAAACTTCTTGCTTCCGCAGTTGGAAGCATTTGGTGTTCATCCCAACAACCTATACTTCCAAAAAGATGGAGCCACAGCAAACACTGCTGGGCGCAGTATGGACATGGTCCGCAATCTCTTCCATCAGGTTATCTCACGTTTTGGAGACATCCCCTGGCCAGCACGTTCCCCTGACCTCACAGTCCCAGACTTCTTCTTATGGGGATATCTGAAAGAATTTGTGTACAGGAATCGTACTCACACAACACAGGAGCTGAAATGTGCAATTCAAGCTAAAATTGCTGTCATCAATCAAGACCAAAATCTGTTGTGCCGAGTTTTTTATAATTTTCTGGATCATCTAAGACAGTGCACTGCAACTGAAGGAGGCCACCTTACTGATGTTGTCTACCATAAATAATACAATTGCATGCTTTGAACATAAACCTCATGTGTTTCATTTCATCCCTCTCTTGCTGTTGAAAAAATTATTGCATATCCAATTGTGTCAGTCGGCTCTGCTCTACCCTGTAAATACTGGCATTTTGCACTTTTTATCACTCATTATGATAGTGTTGCCAAAGCAATGACTATTGTTGGACTAGGATTCGATAAGTCTAGCACATTGGTGGGCAACCTTATATTATTAAATAGCCACATGTGCCGCAAATTAGAAGTAAATTCGCCACACCAGTTTTGTGATATATTTACCTAAGCCTTTAGAAAGAAACAACATATTAAGTTAATATACATTTTCAATATAAATTTTTTTGTATTGTGTATTAATTCCCATATAATTCATATAAAATTTATATTAAAATACATAGAGTAGAGATTATTATTGCACAGGTTTGAAATCAATTACAATGCATATTTTGAATGTATTTATTTATTGCAAATTAACATTTCGGATTTATTAATTTAAGTTAAAGTTGTTTTAGTTCATTTTGTGACAGGAATTGTACACTAAATGCTAACGTATAGTAGAAATTTGCAAGTTATCATCATAAATCTGACATCATATGTAATTTCCGTTTTATATAATCCAAAAATATTGAGTTTCACTAAGGACAGATCTAATAGGAAAGTTTTCTTACATATATTTTTAATAATAAAAACAGAAACAGAATTTCGCCACACTTTAAAACCAATTCGCCACTTGTGGCGAATGTCAGCAGGGTTGCCCACCCCTGGTCTAGCACATACACGCATTATTTTTGCCACACAAATACACATGATCAATGTAGTTTTCCATTATAATGTATTTGTAATATTTTATAACGGTAAATTATGAAATTTGGGAACACAAAGAGCAACTCATCAGTGGTGATGTTAAAGCTATTAAAGCCAATATAAGTTTTAAATAAACATTATGTGGAAAGTAGGCATCATAAGTTCTGTTTGGATCATCTTGTTAATAGATATTACTGCTATAAAAATAAAGTACCTATTGCATATCTAGTTTAACCATTAAATGCGATCACTCACAGACGTATATTTTCCATAATATTTTTCAACGTGTTTCTTTACACTAAAAAACAAAAGCATGCAACTTGTAATTATTTTTACTATGTAATGCTTTTATTTGAACATCTCACTACCAATAGTTAATGAGAAATACGATTTTTTCACAAAACGAACAAAAATATCCCACAGTAAATCTGGTGTTTAAAGATTAATTAGTAATACTCTTAACTTTCAAAACAATCTCCTGAAAAATAAACTCAAGCAAGCGAACATGTTCTGCATGCATACATATCTGTGGGAAAGAATACTGAAGCCTGGTTTACAATTCTGACGTTAAAGACTAGAACATTACAAGACGAGAGCTGTGAAACCAATGGAATGACTGGAATGTCATATCCTCAGAAAAGCTCTAACTCAAGTGGCATGGCTCCCATATGTTAGGATGAGGCTTGTTTTTATTACGAGTGCAATAAATTAAATGTGTTCATTTTATTCGGTTATAAAATATAAATGAAAAATTACAGTTGGTTCAAAACCTATACACCTATATTCACCTACAAGCTTTAATTTTCTTTTAAAATCCGGTGCATGTGTTAAAAGTGTGAGGGAATTACACGCTGCATACAGACACATACATACGTATGTATTTAGGTATTATATCATAGGTTTCATTCCCAGGTTCATCATTTATTAGGTACTTATCTTAATTTTTGAACTATAGCGGAATTAAATAATTATAAAATCATCTCCGGGAGGCTTCTGTAGAAATAGCAAATGCGGCGACTGAAGATTTATGGAGAAATAACGCTATAACAACGTGGGATACGTGCTTTGTTACTCTCCCATAGTACTTTTCGAACGACATTAAATTCGTTCACTCAAATATTTCGTATGCTTTTAAGTTCGTCTGTGTTTTGTCTCTCTTGATCTTCCTTCAGGCAGACTTAGCTAACTCCTTGCGGTAGCTTAACTCACGGTCGTAGAATTAACGTAAATTCTACGTGGGAATAGGCGTGAATAGACGTCCGCATTAACTCATTTGTTTCGTGAAAGAACAGGAGAAGTTTTGATAGTGCGTTGTCGAAAACAACCAGGATCTGTGGTTTCCATTTGAAAGAGGTTATTGGTGACAGCTATCATTCTTCGTGAACTAGAAATGGAACAGGTCTATTATTAGTCGTCCAAGACAAAAATACATAGTTACTATTATAAACGTGTTTATATTTAACAAGATTAAAAGGGTAATAAAGAGGGGTAAAGATAATAATATATATTACTCCAAACGTTAATGTGTTAAAAAATAATAAAACTAGATGTAAATAGTTTTGAAGAATGATTTTTTACAACTTCAAATCTCCAACTTTGCCTAATTAAGTAATTTATTTGAGAACAATTACAGATACTTTGAAGAGGCTAAGAAGCTGAAGTAATACAAGTGCATTTAGTTTGACATTATGAACAATTAAAATTTCATTTCCAAGAAGAATGAAAAAGTTGATGAAACGTACACAGATAGGTTGGGTGTATTCATAAAATTATAACAATAATTTAATATTGTCTTACTCTCTCACGCATAATTCATTGTAATTTTAGATCGAGTAAGAGGTAAAAAAAGACTGAACAATAATTTGTTAATAAAAAAGCTCAGAAAATTTTTATTTTGAATTGGAAGTAAACACTAATAGAAAAATTTGACTACTAAACAGTATTAACCCTTTAACTGCTATGTTTATGAAATGGGAGAATTAGGGATATGCCAAGTTTTTAAAAATAGAAAATCAATATTTAACAATAATAAATTATAATAATACATCTAACTTTATTTCATACAAAATTGTATATTTTTCTTTGTTAGTCATTTTAAAGATGTTTTTATGCTGGTTTTCAAAGGAAGCATAGCCTTATGAAATAGTCATGTCTGTGTATATTTGTGTGTGTGTCCCCTACTAACAACCTTTGCATCAATGGACCAATTTTCATGAAACTTGGTATGCTCCCATGGCAAAACTCTGGGCTATATTTTATTTGGTGAAGATTGTAGTCCTGGGTTCAATTCCAGGAACTTTTTTACCTATTTGTTTTACATAGGAAGTCTCAAATCCATCGTGCAGAGATGTTTTCTTTAACACATTAAAATACCTTTAAATTGTGATATCGGAGTGAGGTTTGTACTATTCTAAGGGGAAAAGAATGTAGAATGTAATTCTTATCGCAGAATTTATTGTATTTTCTTGAATTTCTACTAAAACAGCGTTTTTGCATTTTAAATCTCATTTTATCAGATTGTTGCCATGGAGACGATTATTACCTAACTCAGCTTGAGCATAGACGAGTGAACAAATGGGTTATATTCTTTTCCACTCAACTACTCTTCAGCAATGGACAGGTGATCCAGACATATTTGCGTATCAACAGTAACATTTATAAAATTCATTTATTTAAAAAAAGACATGCAAAATATATCAGAAAGAGATTTTAACATTGTTTTTAGTATTTTTAACCTGATAATGCTCTATTAATTTGTTTCCCAATGTTTCTCTATCTCTATGTATATTGATAAACTATGAACTACAAGTGGTATTTATGGTATAAAAATACCTTTGAATGACTAACACATACTTAAACATTTCCTGTCAATATAAGTAATCAATTCAGGACATCAATTTTGGGAAACCAGCTTACATTAGTCCTGGTGTGGACTTATTGTTTTTTGTTGTGATGTAACGCATGAGTGGCACTGAAGGTACAAAAACATTTAACGCAAAAATGCATTCACAGCTGTTAAAGGGTTAATAATGGCGATGATAATAAGGTAATAATAAATGAATGAACATCGTAAATATTCTTGTGTTTGAAAGGTAATTTTACGTCAAATCTATGCCTCAGGCATTATATTTGAAAAAATTGGAAATTTGAATATTTGCTGAAACAATTTGTATAGACATCAATCAAAGGGGAGGGTGTGGTAGATATTTCTTTGTAAAGATAATATTCCTCATAAAAGGGAATCTCTCGTAGAAGAGGCATTTTTGTAAATACTTATAAGACAATTTTTTTGTAATATTTATGAACCATTTAATATTTTTAAATTTTGTCATAATGTCTGTTACCACCTGGCCACTTGCCTATCTGTAGCAATTGATGCTAATAATAATAAGGTTTATGAGCTATGCATCTGGCATTCTATTCAAGCGTGAGGGTGTGTCGAATGCGTTAAACACTTCACAAGTGGTCTCGAATTTCAGACAGAGAAGAGTATTAGGGAATTTTTGAATGTGTTAAAAGGTCATTGAGGGAGAGTAGGAGGTAACTTCAGGTAAAAGTTTTTTGAAGGTCATGAGGTAAATCCGAATTCCGCTGATAAGGGTAAAAAATGCCTATTCGGATATATATGAATTCTGCAGCCAAGGGGTTAAAGCTCTCTCAAGTTCATTTTGCATAGAATTTTGGGTATTTATGACAAGAGTTATGTAATTTTATCAGTTTCTATAATATTTAAATAAATTTCTTGTAATTTATATGCTAATTTTTTTGTATTTATTTTGCAAAGAATTATGTATCTTTATATAAAACACAATCCATTTTTAACTAAAAAAATTTGGAAAAAAGTGCCTTCTATACACAAGTATTTAGGGTAAATGTTACACCAGGGGTGTAGACCCTTTTTATATGGCGGGCTACATTCATATATGTGACATGGTCATGGTCATCAGAGATTTTGTTTCTTCGGTGTTCAAAATCCTGTCCTAGGACTGAGTTCATGGTCCACGGTCAAGATGGTTAGACTCAAAACAGGACATAGGGATTTTCTTAACTGCACATGCATCACTTGCGTAGTTCTGGATTTTGTCACAATTCATGCCTTTGCAGCTGACATAATAGTTAAGCCATTTAAAGTGCCTTCGGTGGTTGCAAAGGAGAAGTTAGAAAATTTGCAGAAGCAATTTAACAGGGAACATTTAAAAGTATAAAAAGTAGAGGAGTGATCAGTGAGACGATGTTTAAAAGAGGAAACTTTAGCCTTACTAACTTTGTTTTATTCCTTCAAGTTTTTTGGATTTCTTATTTTTTTATAACATGTTAAAATTTTGTGATGAATTTTTTTATTGCCATGCAAACTTAATTATCTCTTCCTTCAGAAAATCGCTAATACTGAGATGAATCTTATTGCAGCACAAAAACCCTGCTCAGTGAAAAGAATGAGAAATAATGTTTATGTTGCATATATTCCCTTTGCCCAAAGATGTGTCATTGGACCTCCTAACCCAGATTGTAGGTTATTGCATCGACGTTTATTGACAGAAAACCACTCTTGAACAAACAGGCCATTTCAATGACATTTACAATGCTGTATCTTTATCTATGGTAAAAGATGGGTAGTGTATTTTTAAGAACATTATTCACCTCACAAAAAAGAAATTAGTCCTGAAGGAATTGTTGCATTAAACGAAGGCATTCTCTCCCTCCCTTACCTTGGCACGATTCTAGAAATATAATGCCGAGACAAGCATTATTTCGGCATGAAGGTATTGTGATGTGAAAAAAAATATAAGTTATAACGTTTTCTTAAAGTAAATTTCATGCTGAATCTGATTAAGTATGTGTAATTTTTCTATAAAAATCGGCAAATGCCTTAAAAGTGCAAAAAACATTTTTGTTTTTTTTATTCTATGCATATAATCCTTTCCGATATTTACAACCTCATATCTACACTTCAATTGAACAAAATGGGACAATTTTTACTTTCTCCATGCGTAGTACAGGTATGCCTCTTAGCGCATGTTTTTAGCGCATTTTCGATATAGCGCGGTTGGCATCTCGGGACTCAAGTTTTAATTTTTGAAAATTTTTAAAATAATGCTCCTAAATGCTACGGTCCTTTATTATGGTCCCAGCATTTTTCTCACTTAACCTCATTTGTACTTCACTTTCTGTTCCGAGATAGTCATTTCACTCTAATTAAAGAAAAGTTGTTATTTATACGTTTATTAACTTTATTTTTACTTCACTCGTTCACTTTTATTGTTTTTTACATTGGTTTGCCGCAATTCCAGTATTTTGCAGTGATGCTAACATCGGAAGTTTTAAAGTTCTTGACGTTACTGACGAGATGTACAGGGTTGGGTTTGCTTTGGATGGGTTTTTGCTTAAGATCGGGTTAGATTAGGATCACGACAACTTTAACTTTAGCTATCTTTAGTCATTTGTTATTCTGATATTATTTTGCTGTTGGTACCTATGCTATAGTTACGTGTCTGAATCTGTGGCGCCGCCGCCAAATCGTAAAATCACTCGTATTCCGTTTTTGTTTACTTTTGGGCTGGCCAATCATCATCAAAGATCTTTGTAATCATAAAGAATTTTAGGAATATGTCAAGGTAATACACTATATTGATGTTTTACCAAGTATATACCAAAAATACTCATGATATTTTGTATATCTTATTTATTTTATAATACGTTTTTTCATCGCAAATGTTATTAGAAAATTGTGATTTTCCATCAAAAAGAATGAGTTTTTTGAAGCTGTTGTACACCAATAAGTTCATAATAAATAATTATTTAAAAATAATTGTCATATACCGTATTAACTCGTTTAATAACCGCACACGGGTAATGAGCGCAGCTAAAAATCTGGAAAAAACTATAATTCGTGTCATGTCCGCACTTCCAAAATTTTGATATTTTACAGCAATATTGGTTGAATAATCTATTTGAAGGCGAATTTGATGATATAATTATGGCAATAAGTAAATATTTAAGAAATGACTTCAAAAAACTATTTTTGCACTTTTTTAACATACGTAAACATGAAAAATCCACATCCATTGCCATTATATTACACGGAGACAACTCAAAAACCAATTTTGGAGTCTAGCAAAATTTTCAATTTTGAGTCACTGCACATTCTCAAGTTATTTAATTTAAAATGAATAATTTTGCGAAATTACGTTAACTCAGCTAATATTCACCTAGAAAAAGAGCAAATTTTACATAAATAAACGTAAACGGTTCATGCTCAAAATAAATCCGTGTCAAATCCCTCAGAAATCACACAATACCAAAAATAAACCGGTCACTAGACGCACTGCGACCAGTTAAATAGAAGCATTTCTCACGTTTCTGTGGATAAAATGTATTATTACAGCTTTCAGAAAGTACAAACGAACAATTTAGTGACACATTCCCATCGCAAGATTGTGTTCTTTTCTATTATACGGAGTAATAAAAGTATGTTCACATATTCTTTTAGGATTGCGTAACGTAAAAGGAACCCAAAAAAATTGACTTACGGTAAAATGTGATTTGAGCATATCATGAATTAAAAGGCAATTTAACAGAATTCGTCTGTTTTGAATGAAAAATCTATGCAATTCAGTTGTTTATTTCTCTTAAATCGCCTTTTCTATGAGAATGAATGACACTCTTCTATTTACATAGAAATTTACGTGATTTAGGTTTACTACTGACAGCTGGCAAGGAATTTTTAAAAATGCCTGGTAAATACCTATCGTGCTTATTATATTATTCTACGCGTAAAAAATCCTTGGTTATAAATCGAGGAAATAAAATGCACGGCATATTGCGCCTACCGAAGAAAACGCATACACATCTCATGGCAGGCACGCAGTGTTAGTAGGCGTTTCGCGGGCGGCCTACCCTCAAAAGATGAAGGGGCAAATATCGTGTAATATCCGCACCCCCTTTTTTATGGGAACTTGTGTGGAAAAAAGTGCAGGTATTACACGAGTAAATACGGTACTACGTTTTCTTGACTTTAAATTAATATATAAATATGTCCTATCATTATATAAGTTGCAAGATAAAAATAGTAACATTTCTGAAGAGTAAGAATCAACAGGGTTAAGTGCTATGTTAAAAACTGTTCTTTTAGCGCAAATTCTGATAGCACAGAGCTGTCTCGGAACACCTCTCATGCGCTAAACGAGGCATAGGGGAAAGTACTGTTTTCATGAAAAAAATCGATTTCGAGATTTCAATGGAAATACATGTTTTGAGGTCCCCTGAACACGTTTTGACCAATTTCTCAATGCTGTCTGTGTGTGTATGTGACAGTTTTTTGTTGGTGCTCTAACTCAAAAACTAATAATCAGGGCAATGCTAAAATTTTATATTTATTTAACATTTTCATGAATAGTAGATGGTAGCTCGTAATCACTTTGGCTCCAAGTTGAACAGTTGTATAAAACTCCTTAAGCCAAAAAAATTGTAGGGTAAGCCCTATGCATTTCGCCCACTAAGTGGGCATCTTCAGGGGAGAACCTGCCTTGGCAGTGAACAAGGTTCAACTGCCCAGTTGAACCTTGTTCACTGCCAAGGCAGGTTCTCCCCTGAAGATGCCCACTTAGTGGGCGAAATGCATAGGGCTTACCCTACAATTTTTTTGGCTTAAGGAGTTTTATACAACTGTTCATTTTCATGAATGTCACAAGTACTGATTAGTTTTTGATAAAACTCGGTCAACCAAAAGTGGGTGTTTACTCTAATCACTTATATATTTTTTGAAATATTTGCTTTAATATTTGATTAATGTAAAAAAGTTCTGGAATAAAAGTTTTAGGAAATTTAATTTTCTATAACCTTAGTTTCCCTATATGGTTTAGAGCAACGGTTCCCAAACTTTTCTTTTCGCGTACCACCGAAAACGTGGCAAAAGTTCTTCGTACCACATAGTAAGTATGAACTTAAAAAAAGTTCTTTACTAACGAAAGATGCATTTTTAAAATAGTATAAGGTAGGCAGATAAAATAGCTAGTACTGAAAAATTAATTATTTTCTCGCACTTATCTTACTTAAAATACAAATAAAATCAGTCAATGTGATGGATGAGCTTGGATATATGTAGATAGCATTTTAATATTTGGTTCAATGTTAGTTAACTTCCAGCAAAGGTCCGGTTCGAGGTTCATTCTTGTTCGATTTTTGTTTTCAATTACCAACATAGTAGAAAACCCTGTTCCACATAGGAAAGTCGTGAAGAATGGGATTAGAATTTTCAACGCTATGTCAGAAAGAGTGGGATATTTAGCTGATCTTAAAAAAAATTCTTCGAGTTTGTAGATGCTGAATCCAAATTGTAATCCTCCATCACAAGCCAAATCAATCAGCTGGTCTTTTTCCCTAACGTTCATATTTTCAGGAATGGAATTAATTGAAACAAACGAGTTTCTCACCTAATTCAATTCAGAATAGTGTTGTTTAAAATAGCAATGTGAAAACACAAACAGATGAGTAACGATACGTCGGCAGTTGACTGTGAGCCATGAACGGCACAGCGGATGCGTCCGGACGGTGCGGGCAATAGTCCATCCCTCTCTGTGGTCACTCGTTGTGCAGTTGCATGGGTGACTGCTGACACTAAACTCAAGTACCACTGACAGAATCTTCGCGTACCACTGGTGGTACACATACCATAGTTCGGGAGTCACTGGTTTAGAGGGATACATCCAGTGAATGAAATTATTAAAAAAGTTGAAATATTTTTTTGAAGAAGATTGCATATCAATAACTGTAATAGTTTTAACAATACTGAGAAACATATGAAAGCGTGGGTGTGCATTCGACAGGTAAGCGATCAGTGTGCTACGTCTTCTCTTCAGCAATTTGTGCATGATGTAAGATAGCATAAAATATATATTTTAAAATGCCATGTTTTACAGAAATCCTCAAAAATTTCATAAAAATCACTAAAAAGGAAGCACTAGCAATGATCACCAAAAGAGATTTCTTCCATTATGACTGAACAGAAACTGGGCAAGATGTCCCGGGAACCAAGTGCAGCAGTATAAACATTGAACTTTGTCTGTGGACATTGTTCACTGAACTTGGTCTCCCAGGACTTGTCCCAGGACTTGTCCCAGGACTTGTCCCAGGACTTGTCCCAGGACAAAGTGTAAATGGGGCTTTAGAGGCCCCAGTAGGCCAGATTAGAATTTACATCAGAGCTTACTCAAGAGATCATATATGATTTGGCAATATGGCCGCGGTGAGGCAGTCACGTCGCTCGTGTGCTCCGCCATATATTGCAGTTTGTACGTGTATTCTGATAATAATTGTATTTAATTTGTGCCAGTCGACGTAGTTTTCGACATTGTGTAATGTAAATATGTTTTCATCTAGTGAGGAGTCCTTCAGTTTCAAGGAAATACAATTTAAAGGCTTCTTCCTTGTCCGCTTCTCTCCAACGTGTGTCCCCGGCAATGATCGCCTTGCTCGCCGGCATGCTGTCTCCTCTCCTCATCGCTGTCTCCTCCGCTTTCTCCTGCTCTTGCTGCTTTGCGGGGACATTGAGCTGAACCCGGGGCCTTGTTCATCCCAGATTGCGCTTATATTATCAAAATGTACGTAGCATTAAGAACAAAATCAGTGATTTGACCCTTTCCCTCCAGGAAATCAATCAGATTGATTTACTTGCACTCATCGAGACTTGGCTAAGTGAGAATGTGTCCGATTCGGAATTACCTTTCTGTGATCATTTTAGCATATTTCGGAGAGACAGGAATTCTCGTGGTGGTGGTGTTTTCATTGCAGTAAAGTCTAATTTGAGGGCCGTTAGGCGAATGGACCTAGAAACCAATTGTGAAATTCTCTGGACAAAAATCTCTCTTTAAGTATAAAAAAGTGTTGGTCGGTTGTTTTTATCGTCCGCCTAGTAGTGGTATTTGTGTTTTAGAAAACTGCTTTGATTCGGTTTTTTGCGCTCGATCATATGGTGATGTTATTTTGTTGGGAGACTTCAATTTATCCCTAACATGGTCATCCCCTCAAGAATGTGAAGCTTTCGAACCAATGGATAAATATTTTAAGGAACACTTCGTCATCGGCCTTGGACTTTTTCAGTGTAACATGTATAAAACTAGAAACCAGGCAACACTGGATTTTGTCATGACGTCATTCAAGTCCTGCAAGGTCATCCTGGGAAGGGATTTCATCGAATCCGACCATCGTTCCCTTGAGGCGACCTTTACCCTCGGTACTCCCGCTGGCTCACCCTCCCCACTCCCGAACCGGACAGTAAAAGTGTGAAAGAAGGCAGATTGGGAGGCAATTAACCGTGTTCTTTCCCTCTTGCCCTGGAGTCTTCTCAAGGTTGGTTCTCTCGCCGATGCTGTGTCATTGTTTTACGACTTTGTTCTCAGTGCCATTGACGATGTTGTCCGTACTCGCCGTCTCACCAAGAATAGGCCTCCTTGGATGTCTGCTGAATCCTCTCTAGCCCTCAGAAACAAACTTGCCTGCTGGAAGTTATATAAAGTGCACCCAAACCCCCACACCTTAAATAATTTCAGAAATATCAGGCGCAACTCTCGGTTTTTGCTCCGGCGGGATTATAATAAATATGTTAATTCAATTATAAGTGACATTTCTACAAATAATAAACATTTCTGGACGCTTTTAAACACTAGACGCCGGTCTCAAAGGATTCCGAACAGTGTGACTTATAATGCTCAAATGTTTTCATCCGAGGCAAGGCCTTCCGCCTTTAACAATTTCACACCCCCATCTCAGCCTATCAATTACCCTCATCTTGTAGAAGTGTCGTCACACTCCCTATCATCAATCTCGACTACCAGTGAAGAAGTCTATAGTATCCTCGCTTCCTTGAAGACCAATAAGGCTACAGGATGTGACAATGTGAGTGCACTCTTTTTAAAGCGAACCTATAATGTTTTATGCCATCTAATAGCTCATCTTTTCAATCGGTGTTACCTCGCTGGAATTTTCCCCGATCAATGGAAATCCGCCAATATAACACCCATACTGAAATGTGGTAGTAAGTTGGAAGTGGAAAATTATCGCCCTATATCCATCCTTCCTGTAATTTCCATGATTTTTGAAAAAATCATCCACAAACGTCTTCTCTCTTTCACTCTCCCATATATCTCCTCTGAACAGCATGGATTTTTACCTGGTAGTTCCTGCTTAACAAATTTATCTTATATTATATTTATATTTATCTTTCTCGCTCCACATTGATAAAACCACATCTAAGGCCATGTCTATTCTTAGTCTTCTATACCGATTTAAGGAGATAAATGATCCTTTAGCACTTAAATCATTCTTCTCAGCCTTCCTTCTCCCAATCCTGGACTACTGCTGTCCTGTGTGGGCCACAGCATCTCCGACTACACTCAAGTGTCTTGATCGTCCATTGAATTTCTTCCTTGCGATCACGAGGAACCGTGTTCCTGCCTTCCGTTCGCTAAGTAAACAAGGTGTTCTCGCCGCTCTTAAACTGCATCCTCTGCATCTCAGGCGGCAATATTTTGATTTCCATTTCCTTCACACTGCGGTGAATGGTCTCTACAGGTCCACTGATATTTGTTCTTTTTTTCTCTACGTGTCCCATCACGTTCCACTTGTTTGTGCTCTCTCTTTCATCTTCCGCCTTTCCGGCTATCTATATCCCAAAGGTCGCTCTTTTACCGCATTCCCACCTCATTTAATGCTTTACAAAAGGTAGCACCCTCGCTGGATATTACATGTAGGTTCTTGCTCCTCCGTGCCTCCACGGGTGGCGAATGTCTCTGAAAAGCTGTCTTGTTTCTGCAATTTTAATTTTTATTACAACCATCTTATGTGTGTTAATTTCTGTTTTTATATATATTTTGATATGTATAGGTATTTTGTTATATATATATATATATATATATATATATATATATATATATATATATATATATATATTTAATATTGTTTTGGGTGTATCCAATGTAAAGGCCAATGTGCTGTTTTTGGACTAAAATAAATAAAAAAATAAAATAAAATAAAATAAAAAACTAAAAATAAAGTTTTCAGCATTTTTGTAGCATTTAAACTTCACCAGGAAATGTGTTATGGCAACAACTGTACTTAAAATGCATGAAATTATCTGTAATAAATATTATAGACCACATCTTCATAAAAGCTTCATGGGCTGCATAAAATGCTATTGCAGGCTGTAGGTTGCATGCCCCTGCTTTATACAGTGTTTAGGTGGACAATTTAGGAGGTACTTTATATAGCCATTGCATTGGTGGCTAAAATAGGGGATGCTCGAAATAAATCTTTCAATTGACCTTCTTCTTTGAATAGGCAGCCAAAACATCAGTTTGCATATGATCTGGTCCTAATACTGTTATATCAAAATGGTGAAAAAATTACTTAACTTTTCAATAAGAGCAACCTTACCTATGTTTATTATCAACTATACAAAAAAATATATATTAATTTAGGATGTAGAGGATGATCATATCATTGCTGTTTTAATACCATGCTACCTAAAAATGGTAAAGACAAGTTTTTAAACATGTTATAGATTAAATAATTATTGCTAAGTGACAAAACTAATAGAAATATCTATAATCTCAAATCTCTCACTCACGCATTTCCCCGGCCAGAGAATACCCATCCGTTAGAGGCAATTCCTTCCCACGTAGAAAATAAATAGTAAGCACATGCATGCAAGTGCACTAGATACAGCATTGAGGCGACTGTTCGTGCGATGCGGACAGCATGAGGAGAGGCAAGAGTCACATCCAATCTCTCACACATTTCCCAAAATGTTCCTGCCTGCAGAAAAATGAATATCAAAGAATATTACTACAATAATTTTGACAATAAACACAAGATGTCTCAGTTGTTAACCACTTAAAAAATGTATAAAGGCTTCAAAATCTAAGATTTCTAATGGTGCTATTGATTTTTTAATAGAACAGAATCTCACTGTAATGTGACTCATTATATTGCAGATTCAGATGCAATGTGGGTCATAATACATCCCTTGAAAAAATTACAACCAAGTAAAAATCACATTCAGTAATTAGTTACTTCAAAAACATCAATGGACTGATGTTATATGAGATAGCAGAAATTGGCTGAATAGTGATTGATAGCAATGACCTCACATAATCTTCAACCATATCTTACTGAATTTATTTGCATAACTTCCTTATAATACTTACTTGCATATCTGTTGCCATTGCTTTATGATCATGCACCTGTTTTATGCCAGAAAAATTGGAAATATTTTCCTACACAAAAGTTGAATCAAAATTTCATAAAATTTTGTTTTACCTTGCAGAATATTTATTAATTTATAGGCTCCAACCAAAATCTGAAAAGCTATTTTATTTATCTCAAGGTGAAATGGATGGAGAAATTTCCCAAAAAATCACCCCATCCCAACTTAAATTCAAAAATTGTCGTTAAGTATGGTCATTACTCCGGTAAATATAGTAATACTTCTGTTGACCCTGCAGAGTATTTATTAATTTATAGGCTTCAACCAAAAAATGGAGGAAAAATGATACAGGTTTCATAAAAAGATTACTGATCAGGGAGCAATTTTCACAATACCACAGTTGTAGCAGTTTTCCATTACAAATTAATATGAGAAAATGAAATGATTCACTTTTAAATGTCAGTAATTTTCATAAAATGAGTTTTTTGCTTCAAACAAACAAATTTGATATGCAATGATTCCTCAAACTTCTCTCATTCACAATAATAACAAGAATATTCAGATTAAAATGTTCTTTTCAGTGTGAGTAGCAATAACTAGTGAGAGCTGAAAGGGAAAGGGGATATCCTAAAATAAGGCAGTGACATAATCAAAATAGAAAAATGTAAATGGGGTAGAGAAATCATTGAAGGTTTGTGTACAGGAAAGCTAAACTGCCATATTTCCTGGCTGACAAGACACCTAGATTTTGAGACAAAATTTTTAGAAAAAATTTTTAACAAATGCATCTGACATCATGCAAAAATTTTCATCCAGTAATAATGCTTTAGTGCCTATATGGCTTCACTAATCCACATAATACTTGAGGTATATGTATGGTACAACTATTCATCAAGTTCAATTCTCATATATATATATATATATATATATATATATATATATATATATATATATATATATATATATATATATATATATATATATATATATAGAAGAGGAAAGGTAAACTGCATAATAATGGGAGATTGGAACAGCATAGTCGGAGAAGGACAGGAAGAAAATGTTGTCGGGCAATACGGACTTGGGAAGAGAAATCGAGGAGGGGAGAAACTCGTAGAATTCTGCATCAATAATGACCTTGTAGTGACTAATACATGGTTCAAAAACCATAAACGAAGGTTATACACATGGAAAAGCCCAGGAGATAGAATGAGATGGCAAATAGATTACATCCTTGTAAAACAAAGATTCAGGAACAGCATAAAGAATGCCAAGGCATTGCAAGGAGCAGACATTGATTCAGATCACAGCCTTCTAATACTTGACGTGAATACAAAGCTCAAACAAATAAGAAAAACGAGAAGAGAAAGACAGACCTGGGACCTAGAAAAACTGAAAGAAAGGCAGGATGTAGTCAGCATGAAGCTGGAAGATAACCTAAGAAAGTTGGAAAACAAACCGAAGACCGTCGATATAGAATGGAATGAAATTAAAACCAGTATCAAGGATACCTTGGATAAAGAGATTGGAAAACTAGAGAAGAAAATCAGAAAACCATGGATCACGAAGGAAATGCTGGAGAAAATGGATGAGAGACGAAAATGGAAAAACGTAAACAGTGAAGAAGGTAGAGCCAACTATAGGCGTATAAACAATGAGTTGAGAAGGGTAACAGATAAAGCTAGAGAAAATTGGATAAAAGGAAAATGTGATGAAATAGAAAAAATGGAGAAGTTAGGCCGGTACGATATGATGTACGCTAGTGCACTGGAATTAGAGGATAAGAAGTCTAATGGAATTTGTGGTAAAGGAATTATGAATACGGATGGGAAGATAGTCTCAGAAACAAAGGATGTAGCACAGGTATGGGAAGAATACATTAAGGAATTATACAGCAAACAGGCAGGAGCGGCAAAAATAGAACTGGAAAATGAGGAAAACATTGAAGAAGACAACTTAGGACCAAGTATTATGGAGAGCGAAGTAGAAAAAGCGATAGTGGAACTTAAGAAGGGGAAAGCCACGGGCAGCGATGGAATACCGGCTGAGATACTTAAAGTCATAGGATCAGAAGGACTAAAAGCGATCACGAAATTAATTAATAAGATTTACGACACGGGAGAGTGGCCTCAGGATTTCCTAGAAGTAACAATGATCCCTCTAAAGAAGAAGCCAAAGGCAATGCAGTGTAAAGATTACAGAACTATAAGCCTTCTGTCACACACATCGAAGATCATCACGAGGATTCTTAATAAAAGACTGGAGAAAAAGGCAGAAGAAATAATAGGGGAAGATCAATTTGGTTTCAGAAAAGGACGAGGAACTAGAGATGCTATAGGAGTAGTTAGAATAATATCAGAAAGGGCAATAGAATACAGTCAAGATATCTGCGCATGTTTCGTAGACTGGCAGAAGGCCTTTGATAGAGTAAATTGGGTAAAGTTGATGAAGATATTAAAGGATATAGGTGTAGACTGGAAAGACAGGAGACTGATTAGGAATCTATATGAGAATCAAGTTGTAAAGGTCAGGTTTGATAATGTGGACACCTGCGGAATAAATATCGGTAGAGGAGTAAGACAAGGCTGCTGCCTATCGCCAACCCTATTCAATATATATGGAGAAAGTCTAATGCAAGAAGCTTTAGAAGGCATAGGGGATTTCAAAATAGGAGGAAGGATTATAAGAACAGTAAAATACGCAGATGATCAAGTACTTCTAGCAAGAAAGGAAGAGGAGCTACAAAAAATGATAAATAGACTAGTGATAACAGGTAGAAAATACGGTATGGAAATAAACACAGAAAAATCCAAGGTCATTCGAATATCGGGTAAAGAAGAGAATCTGAACATAACTATTGGGGGAAAGCCATTAGAACAAGTTTCAGAATATAAATACCTTGGAAGTATCATAACACGAGAGGCAAAATGTACGGATGAGATCAGAACTAGAATAAGAAAAGCAAAAGCGGCTTTCAGGAGAAAGAAACAACTACTTACAGGGAATATAAGGGAAGATATCCGCAAGAAGTTGATAAAATGCTACGTATGGAGTATAGCATTGTATGGGGCAGAAACATGGACGCTAAGGAAAAATGACATCAAATACTTGGAAAGCTTTGAAATGTGGACTTGGAGGAGAATGCTGAAGATAAAATGGACAGATAGGATGAAAAACGATGAAGTGCTACGAAGAATAGGAGAGAAGCGAATGATTATACAGACTATCAGAAAGAGGAAGGCTAACTGGGTTGGACATTACCTGAGGAGAGAGAGTATGATTAAAGACGTGTTAGAAGGAAAACTAGATGGGAAAAGGGAAAGAGGTAGGAAAAGGTTTCAGCTGATAGACGATTTGAAAGGGAAAGAGAGTTATCAAGAAATAAAGAGGACAGCGGAAAATAGGAATATATGGAGAACCAGGTTTAACCAAGAATAATCACGGACCTGTCTACGGACAGACTACCTATGATGATGATATATATTTATTTATTTATAAATTACATGGTACAGTGTGGGACCATTTATCCGGCTACCCAGTAACCTGAGGGTTGCCGGATAGGGGTTTTTTCCGGAATTTGGGTAGCGAGACCTAAAATGCACAAAAAACACAAGAAGAAATGCAAGAAAATAAAATATGAATATTTATTGAGCTGAGTTGATTCATATCAATTACATGGCATCATCAGAAGAAATATCTTCAGAAATATCTTGACAGTTTTGGGAAGATGTAGTTGATGGGATAGACACACCAGAAGTTGAAGGCTGGGATTCAGGTGTAGATGCTGTACATGTGCCTGTAGAGTTTACCTTGGAAGCCAGTTACTGAAATATATCCTTTAAACTAAGTTGTTTTAGATATTTTGGTCTTTCTTTTATAAGCAATTCTTGAATTTTATAAAGAGACATTATGTGATGCTCTGTAGCAAAACTCCTCCGATCCATTCCACAAATCAGTTCTTCCATAAGGCTTATCATTCTTTCAATACCGATTTTTTCTTCAACAGTATCATCATCCTTGTCATCACTCTCGTTATCTTCATTTTCATTCATTACCATATCACAGATTTCACTGTCTGTTAGCCTGAGTGTAACTGGAGCATCATCATCAATATGGAGGCACTCTTCCACTGCATCATAATCCAACAGCTGGGCCTCGGGACATGACAAACCTTTAGCAAAATTCATAAAGTCATCGAAAATTTTCTTCTCTCTTGACAGACAATGAAATCATGTTCTTGTTCATGATCATCATCAAAGACTGATTCTTTCCATAAATTATGCCAACCATGTTTTAAAGTGTCTTCATCAACCCTGTCCCAGGCTTTTGCAGCAATCCAGATTGCATCCTTGATATTAAAATGTCTTTATTCCAACACCCTTGTTGCATTCTGTGAGCATTCTATGCATGAATTTATTCTTATAGATTGACTTGAATGACCTCAGTATCCCTTGATCCATTGGCTGGATCAAGGACGTACAGCTAAGTGGCAGATATACGGCAAACACATTATCTTTGATAAGAAACTGTGCGTCAGGATGTGCCGCACAATTATCAAGAATTAACATTACCTTGCTGTCACTGGGAAGCCCTGCAGATGTACAATGTGCTTTAGCCTCTGGTACAAAATGATTTTCACACCAATCAAGGAAGATTGGTTTGGTAATCCATCTCGTTTGTTTGCCTTGTAAATAACTGAAAGACACTCCTTTTAAAGCTCTTGGATTTTTGCTTTTACCAATAACAAGCAGTTTCATTTTGTGTGATCCAGCAGCATTTGCATAACCTAAAACTGTTATCCTTTCTTTCGAGTCTTTAAACCTACTGGGTGCTGATTCCTCGGGTGCAACAACAATTTTTCTAGGAATATACCTCCAATATAAAGAAGTCTCGTCAGCATTATACACCTGCTCTGCAGTAAACTTGTTATCATCAATTAATTTTGCAAACTCACTCAAATATGCCTCTGGAGCATCATAATCAGCTGATGCTTTTTCACCACATGCTGCCAAGATACGAAGACCATTACGTTTCTTAAATTTTGCATACCAGTCTGATGTATAATCACAGAGTGTTGTTATGCCTAACTGCTCATGGAAAAGTTTCGCCTGGGCCATAATAATAGAACGATTGAGAGGGTATTTTTCACTTTGGCGCTGTCAGATCCATTCCATTAACACTTTGTCTATTTCTACATTCTTTGTCTGGTGTAATGTCTTCCTGAGTTCCATTAACTTGGGTTAATCACTATCACCATAAAATTTTAAGTTTTTCTTTCTGTTTCATGAAATCATAGATGGTAGATGAACCAATACCATACTCATCACACAAAAACTTGACTGATGCACCTTTGTCCAGACGTTTTAGTAACTCCTCCTTATCCTTAATGTTTAGAGACACGCGCTTCCTTTTGGTAGTCTTACCACCCAGAGGTTCCTCTGCAGTCCTTCTTGGCATAATGACTATGGGTATAAGTGAACAGAGTTAAAAACTAGTAAGAATTTTTAAAAAGTATTTTTTTAAATATCTTTTATATTAGTATTCTTAGGACTTTTAAAGCAGACAAGATTCTAACGTTAATATTTCTTCTTTTCTGATCATTTTATGATTATCCATTAGATTTCATTTAGATTTTAATATAAAATATCCCCTATAGACATTTTTTTCTTTTTCTACATATTTTATGGTTATACAGTCTATTTTTCTATCTTTTTATCACCTTTTTTTAAACTAATTTAAAATCAAGTGAATTTCCTGATTTAATCGGAAACTGTGAGGATATGCGAGGAAATGGGAGACTAACAATTGTTAACTTTCTCAATTTACACAATATAAATCACATTTAATTCATAAAATGTTTGAAAGTACCTATTAAAATTATGATGATTGTATCTAATGTAGGTTATTCGCTATTGATAAAAATTTTGTTCCACATTCGGACAGAAATATTCATGTTCTTTTATATTGAAAGCATTCTTTTATTTACAATACACATAAGTAGAAATAAACTTCATACGCCTTTATTTAATTTTCAACAGCAAAAAAGGGAATAAGGATATCGCGGGAGGAGGAACTAATCGTTAATAGGAACAGAGAAAAAGGGACACCTGCTAAACCCTAGGATGAATTCACACACAAAAATAAGAGTTATTGCTACTGAATTATCTAAAACCAACTCCTGCCCATGGGCGGATTCAAGGGGGATAAAGGGGATAATTCCGCCAAGATAAAAGACAATCCAAAAATACTTTTTTAAAGTAGACTTTAACTATGAAAAAATGAACTGTTTTAGTACTTCACACCCATAATGTTATGTTTCTCTATTATTTCTCAGTTACACCCTCTAGCCAATTGATTACCCCCCACAAGGGTAAGTCTCAATCTGCCGATCATCCTTTCAGCAATGGCCGGGAATAGCAAAATATATAAACATAACTTACTTATTAATGGCGACTGCATATTCTTGATCAAACCAAGATACACCTTCCTGCTTCCACATACAAATTCTTTACTCACTACGTTTACCAAAGGAACTCAGATCGGTCTGAACTCAGACCGATCTGAAACTGAGCAGCAAGCTGACTCGGCCCAGTGCATATACCAATATGTTTTTCAATATTAATCTTTCAGTCGTGTTTGATATTGCCGGTGCATACGTTGTCAGTTGGTTGTTTCCTAATAGCAGATGAATTATCAACTTTCAGATTGGGTTCCCGAGCAGGCTGAGCCAGTTCACTTATCAGACCGGTCTAGCCAGGTCGATTAGTTTACCAAACCGATCTAAATCAGTTCGCAGTTGCTATACCGATCTGAGACCGCTTGGTAAATGTAGTGACTGAATACTTCACTAATGATTCGCTGATTAGCTCTGCAGTCAAGGTAGGACAAATCTGTCACAAAGGGATAATCCCTGCTGCCAGAATATGCTGCGTCCACTTATGGCATATCAATCCCTATTAGAAAATATGTTTATCCAAACAAGTATATCCTCACCTCCAGGGGAACCGAGAACCTCCTTAAGTGTTTGCGTGTATGAGGAAGGGAGAGAGAGAGTTCGTATTAAATGGGAAGCGATTGCAAATTCTCAGACTCGCAACTTCACAGACAACAAATTTTCTTTCAGTTATCTATAAAATAGTGTATAATAAAATTTCTATTTGGCACCCCCTTACAAAGTTGTATCCTGGGCACGTGTCCCAGTTGCCCTGCCCTCACTACGGCTCTGTATATATATGTATACATGACTAAGTTAATATAAAATTTATTAAAACACCAAGATTGTGAGCAAAAATACCGAGAAGTTTTAAATATTTCACTTTATTGGTTTCCGGTTTTCGGAACTTCCAGATACTGGGTAGCCGGATAAATGGTCCCACACTGTATATAGAGAATCAAATGAGGAATAGGGTGAAATTTTTTTTCAGAATTTTACATTGATGAAAAGATAATGAAAAATACATTTAAACATTATGTAAACAATTATCAAATAAATTTGTCAAGAAATGTGGTATGTGACCTATACCATCGGAAAGAGATTTTTAAGGCCTTTAAAATGAGACCAAGTGCAAGTCTGTACGATAAATAGATCTGAAAATTTTACCCATCAAATTCATCTAGCGCAGTTGTTTTTCCACTTTTTCTAAGAACTTCAATCTCACGTAACTATTTATTTATTTATTTAATCATTTTTTCACATACAGCGATACCGCCAATTTACAGTGAAAATTAAACATTCAAAAATTAACAACATAACAACCAAAATAAAGTACAAATAATATAAAATGAAATACAATATAATATAAGTGTATGCAGGAGCAGTCAATAAAATTAAGTTGTGCGACAACGTGACATTCCGTTTTTAAGAAAAGACTCTTTGGATATTGAAAAAGGATCTACATTAGGGGAAAGTGAGTTTAAAAGGGAGGGGAGACGAAAGAAAAGAGAACGTTTAGCAAGTGAAATTCTGGGGGTGGGGTAGTAAAATAAGAAAGAAGAGCGAGTAGATCTATTAGGAACACGGAAATTAAATTGAGCAAGTAACTCAGGACAGTCAGTAATAGAGTTTAGTATATTGTATATAAAAGAAAGATCAGACTTAGTTCGATGAACAGAGGGATAATCCAAAGAAAGGGAAGATAAGATCTTACTATTAGAGAGTTGGCGAAAGGAGGGCACACGGGATTTAACAATTCTCAGAAAAAATTAATGGCACAATCCAAAGAGGCAAGGTTGGAAACAGAAGACATTGACCAAATAGGAGAACAGTAGTTAACCACAGGTAAAATAAAAGAAGAAAAATACAATCTAAGAGCCAGTGGATCAGTAATGTCCGTAAAACGATATAAAATTCCCAGGAGAGACATTGCTTTATTTTTTATTTTCAAAATATGATCAGAGAAGCCAAGTTTAGTATCAAAGACTACGCCAAGGTCTTTCTGTTTGGACACTCTAACCAATGGAACAACATTTAGTGTATAATTAAAATTTATAACATTTTTAAGAAGAGAGATGGACATTACATTACATTTATTTGAATTTAATTTAAGTTTCCAGAAATCACACCAATTAACTACCAGATTAAGTGCCGATTGGAAAGACACACAATCAGCCATACCGGAGAAAATATCAACATATCAACAAAATATCAACACTAATTTTTTTTAAAAAACACGGGTCTCATATTTTCGTCTATATAATATGTGTACAAATTTTTATGCAAATAAAAAATGTGACCGTAAATTTTTGCCTCAAAGTGTATGATTTGACATCCATATATGAGGCTATCAATATATTAATAGGTACTATTTATGTGCAGAAAAAACTTTCTGCAGTTTTGTTGTTTTTGTAGCAACAGTGCTACTTCAGAGTCACTTCCAGTTAGGAAATAGTGTAGTGAGACCAGACGCATACATGAGAAAGTTTGAGCAATGTATATTGCACCGATTTTTTGTTTTCCTCCAATCAATTACTAAAAAGAATCATCAGCACATCACATAACTTCTAAATGCCCTTCACAAAATACAGTTGAATCACTTGTGTCCCAAAGGTGACTTCATGTTGTGTAACCTGCCAATATCAAAGATCACTATTTCTTCTACTGATGCTATTGCTTCTTACACAGACTTAATGATACTATGCATATCAGTTTTTCAAAACTTTTTTTTAGAAAAGTGTCTTATTGGCAGAAAAATATGGTATGTCACTGACACAAATACTGTGAGGAAATTTGGGAAAAGAAATAATCAAACTGCTAGTTAATCGAGTAATTTGTCAACTTGTTACTCAGGAATTTATTTACAATGCAATACATAATACCATAAGTTTATTAGAGGAGTAAAACAGATAACATTTGATATAAACTACTGTTTGTTCTCTATTTACTTTGTCCATTCCCTGACATAACCAATAGAGAACCTATGGAAATTTCTAGATGCCAGGAATCCAAAAAGTTAAAGGGTAAAACACAGCCATTCAGGAATAAAACATAAGTCTTACCTTAAACAAACGAGGAATTCGAAGGTAGGCATGATCTCTTCCATTATTTAAAAAGTAGAAAATTATATCAAGTGGAAGTAATGCCACAATATCCAACTGTAAAATAAACAGATGTTGTAAGCTCTTAATGGTTCAGAAGTAAAACACATTGTGGTGGCAATTAAGCATTCATTATCAAATTCGTTGCACTAATACTACAAAATATCGAGAAATAAGGTATTTCTCCATTGAAAACCCAAATTTAGAATGAGTTTTTATGTAATTGGTTAGAAATAATGAAAAAATTACTTGTTTTCATATTAAAATTGTTAGACCAATTCTTGAAAATCTTTTATGTATTTTGGTAAATAAACTACTTGTTAGTTTACCTTTGATCGTTTCCTTCTTGAATAAGACTGAAGAGTCGTAGCTATTTCATCAGCCCACATACCACTTTCGGTGAGGTAAGAGACACGAGGTTGGATAATGAGGACATCTAGGAGGTATATTATGTCTGACAAAACATCTAATGTAAGCCATGTAGGAGTTAAGAGGTTAGGAATGGAAATCTCTGAAGAATTTTTTGCAATTTTATCAAAGATTTCAGGTTTAAAAGTAGCAGATTCTGGCAAAGTATAAGGTAAAGCACTTGAAATTTGAGAGTGATTTCCCTTATCTGGAGAGATTCTAAATGAGGTTGTGGAATGATGACTAGAATTGAATAGCAAAGAGGTTGTCTTAAGGTAAGCTGCAGAATGGAGGATGCCTGGTTCGAAAGAGGAATCCTCTTTTTTATACATTGGTACAGGGGTTGTTAAGCGTGGTTTCATACTCTGAATATGGTTATCAAGAGTGAAAAACAATGAATTTTGCTCTGCTCCACTGATGACATTCTGAGAAAGGGAAGCAGTTGGGCTGTGAGGCAGGATGTTCCCATGGCTTAAGGAAGAGATCTCTTGTACGCCAGTTGAGTCCCACACTGTGAGCGTATGTTTTGGAAAAGAAGTGCGCAGAGGGATGGCCCAACAGTTATAAGCAAAACATAGAGATACGGCCACCAGCCACCAAAGATAAGCACGACCTGAATTTTAACAAAATATGAAGAAAGATTAGTACTAACAAAAATCATCAGGTTATATATAAGATATTTTAAATAAAATACAACAAACAGAATAAATCTTCCTTCTCCCAACTAAACTTACTTTGAGGATCCAAAACTTTTCTACAAGAAATGCAATGGATACATGTTGATCTTTCTGATGACTGCAGTGACCGGATAGTTTTCACCTCAGTTCCTTTGAAATCAAAAATGCAAAAAATGAATCACAGAGAATAATATATGAGGTAGATATTATCATAAAGATAGAATCCTTGGAATTTTAAGGATATACAATAATGTAGGTATATAACATTCCTATTGTCAGATTTGATATTTCGTGTGCTTGAAAACAGAAATATATTTTTCATTTTTCTATAATCAAATTAACATCAAGTTTATAATAATATAATCATATAAGTTAACTTATTCTAATTTTCAATATCATGCATATTATGAAAACATCATTATCAATATTTTCTTCTGATAATATGTAAGATTTTACTGTATCCAAAACACTAATTGAATCATGTACTGTGATTGAGGGTATTGTAATTCTCAAGAAGGTACTACTGAAAGCCCAATCACGATGATTAAATTTGGGATATCGACTATAGGATGGAGCGAATAGGTTTGTTTTTCTCTAGGACTATAAGGGATCACAATTGCAATGATGGTAAAATGTGAAAAGTATTTTAATGTTATGTTTCATGGTTTTTGGAGGAATGTTAACTTTTAAAATGTTAAATGTAATGGCAATATTCACCAATATATAATATAATACCAATATCCAAAGATGTTAAAGACACGAGTGATTATGTCATAATCCTAACACAAAATATCCTAATTTTTCCATAATTTTAGTGTATAGGGTATTGTCTTAATGATGATTATTCTTATTCTGAGTCATGAAACTTGAAATACGAAAACTTGAACAGGAGCCAATTGCCAGAGAATTTGAAAATTATGGATAGTTGCCTTAATTCCATGGAAAATTATAAATATACTGCTATTATTTATGGAATTTATTATCTGATACATATAGGCTCCAGGTGGCTGAAGTGCTGTTGCCCTGGAGATCGCATTGGTTTATTTACGAGTTTAGACCTTGGTATATGGTGATTTTTTAGCACTTGCAGTACGCAAACACTGACAACTCGTATATATATATATATATATATATATATATATATATATATATATATATATATATATATATATATATATATATATATATATATATATATATACACACACACACACACACACACACATACACACACACACAGTAAAACCCCTTATTTACACTTTTCTAGAGACCTGAGGAAAAAAGTGTAAAGCGGGAAAAGGAAAAATAGCTAACTGATTTTACTTTTAAACTCGCTCATTTGTTACAGTAAAACTAACAATAAAATCAGTGTTAAAAGAGCTAATTTTATAAAGAGTATATCTATTTATTCATTTACTTAACCAGCACACTTTTTAATAATAATAATAATATTAAAATATATGCCAAATTAAAGTGCTAGTATAGTATGCTTGGGTTTCCATTACATTCTCCATATTACATTTGTCTGGAAAATTGTACATATACATCATAGGTGTATTTACTTCAGAAACATACTTTTTTGAAGCTTGAATAGTGTTCGTTTTTTCCACCTCTTGAGCTATGACTATTTTAAAGTTGATGTTATAACTTCATCGGATTCCTATGTTAACCTGAGATTTGGAAGAATCTTTTTTTCTCCACATCCTTTTTCTCACCCATTTTAAAAATAACGGATGGGTAAAAACTCGCTATGGTAGGTAAAGAGAATACACCGACACAATGATAGCTTCAGTTCAATGACTAATGAGGAGTACAGCCGCCGACTGAACTCTCTATTTTCGCCTCCGATGCTATTCAAGTACATTGTAACATGGATGCCTAATGTGTTTACAATGTAACAAGTACATATCTTGTATCACTTAACAGACGTGCAGAATTTACGGCGATTTTTTCAAACACGATTTTACGGTCTTTTAAAATTACTATTACTCGAATATAACTTTTAAAATTTCATTTTTTGGGAAAAAAACCGCGTTATATTCAGAACGATAAGGTAATTTAAATTACAACAAATTAACTTAAATCTAATTACAAACTATGGGAGCCAAGGGGCAGAATTTGAGTGGAAAGGGTAAAAACATGATAGTGCCAAACATGAACATTAGTATTAGTATTTTTATTGATTCCGTTGGTTTACATAATAAACATGGAATAGGTCAGCAAAATATACATAGGATGGTCATAGAAAATTAATAATAATATACATATTATATACCATATATACCTAAGCCCTGTTACTATTTTTGTAAATACTCATCAACACTGTAAAATCCATTTTTTACAAGATACAATTTAACATGTTTTTTAAATATATTTATGTTGTTTATGTCTTTTATTTCATTATGTAATGAGTTAAAAGGTATACAACACATAACACTAGGATTGTGTTTTGTTAGGGTTAAACAGTACCTTTATATATATATGGATGTCAACAAGGTGTTGGGATGAGGAAACCCAGTGAGCACTCACCAATCAGACGACTTCAGGTTGGCGAGGCCCCGGGGATGTCGAAGCGACACACGTAAAATAACACAAAAACACAGAAACATCACAAACGTAAAGCTTTCGGAACTACTCCTTCTTCAGCTACAGAGAGAGAACTGATCAGTTTGCATGATATATATTTATTTAACTTATGGCTCATTTTTGCATTATAAATAGCCTGGCTGCATGGCATAATTATCCCCAAAAGATTATGCCATATCTCAGAATTGAGTGAATGTGACTATAGTAAAGCATGAGTAGAGAATTCATGGTAATCTTGTCACGCAGTGATCGAATTATAAATATTGTCTGTTTGACCTTATTGGTAACTGCTTGTATGTGTGTTATCCAATCTAGGGTATCTGATATATTTAGACCTAAGAATTTAGTCTGGGATGATTTTTTAATGCAGTTATTGTTGATATTTATATTGAGGGCAATTTGACTTGGTTGGGTATGGATGGAAATGTAAATAGGTAGTTTTTGAAATGTTTATGTTGAGAAGATTTTTGTTTGACCATGTATCTAATTTTCTTATTGAGTGTTCAGTATCTGTGGTTAGATCTGTGAGTGTTTGGGATGATACAAATTGAGAAATGTCATCTGCAAAGATTGTTTCAACTCCTTTGGATTGGATAATGTTTATATCATTTATGTAAATCATAAACAATAGTGGGCCAATAACTAACTCCTGCGGGACTCCATAATTTGTATTTTTACAGTCTGAGGAAATATGGTTTTATCCATTTTCCATTTATATAGGGTATTGTTACCTTTTGGGTTCTGTTAGTCATGAAGGAGGTTACCCAGTCTAGGGCACTTCCCCTTATTCCCAATGTGTACAACTTTTTAAATAATAGTTCATGATCAACTGCATCAAAAGCTTTGTGAAAATCATAGAATATTCCTAGAGCTTTGTTTTTTTGGTCTAGGGTATTGTATACTTGTGATAGGAAGTGGAATATGGCTGTTGCGGTAGACATTTTTTTCTAAAACCATTTTGTGATGGATTTACGAGGTTATGATTTTCCAGGAAAGTGGTTAGACAACATGTCATGATATTTTCAAATAATTTGGAAAACGATGATAGATGAGATATTGGTCTGTAGTTATCTGGATTTTGTTTGTCATTCTTTTTGTGTATGGGTATTATCAAACTATTTTTTAGTTTGGAAGGAAAAATACCACACCTTAGTGATTCATTTATAATGTGAATAAGGGGATCAATAATATATTGTTTTGATTTTAGCAGTATTGAACCTGGAACTTTATCTTTACCTGCTGAGTGTTTTGAGTCAATTTTCTTTAAAATGGTTTCAACCTCTTTTTTATCAACTGGTTTCAGAAATATTGTGTATATATTGGATGTGTTGTGACAATTTACATTCTCAGGATTATTTACAACTGAAGGTTTATTAGGGGTTATTTTTGGATAGTAACAGAAATGATTATTAAATATGTTAGCTATTTCTAAAGGGTTTGTAATAATGTTATTGTTTTGGAGTAATTGAAAGTTCTCAACCAGAGAATTTTTTTATTGCTGAGATTTTAATTATCTGCCATGCTGCTTTAGAAGTGCATGTGGCTTTGTTGAGGTAGTTATCATTGTTATGTTTTTTTGCTATTATTATTAGCTTTTTATAATGTTTTAATAAAGATTTGTAGTTTGTCATTAATTTTGTATCCTTTGATAATTTTGCTTTTACATAGATGTCGACCCATTTGTTTTAGTTCTGGAGTAATCCATTTTTGCACTGCATTGTGACTTGTTTCTTTTTATCACTAATGGAAATGAGAAAATGAAGTGATAGAGAAATATTTCATAAAAATTATTAAATTTTTCATTTACTATAGTTGCTTCATATACAGTGTGCCAATCAGTGTTTGAAAGTCGATGTAAGAAGATGTTAATTTTGGCTGGGCTATATTGTATTTTGTACTCGTAAGTCTTTGTCAATTTGTTATTTTCTGTTTGAAGTTCTATAAGTTGCCCAAGGTGATCTGAGAAGCCTAAGTCTAAAGTTTTACGTGATAATCTACTGAAGGAATTTGTGATAAAAATACTGTCTATTGTAGTACTTGAGGATGCGGTTAATCTTGTAGGAGAATGGATTATAGGTATCAAGTTGAAGGAGGATGTCAGATCCAAGAGTAACATTTTATGTGTATTTTGTGTTAGCAGATCAATGTTAAAATCACCACAGAGAATTACATTAATATCATGAGTTACCATTTCACATAGCATTTTATCAAGGTTATACAAGAGAACATTTATATCACTATTTGGAGATCTATAAACACAAATTACAAGAAACACTTCCACTTTTGATTTATATATAGCAGCAACACACTCAAACACTTTTTCAGTAGAAATCACTTTCACTGGGTTTATGCCCCTCATAGTCATTTTTGTTAATAACATAACTCCACCATTTTTTTATGTTTCACGGTAAAAAGAAGAAACAATTTTGTATTCTGGCACATTAATTATGTCAATTTAACTTTTTTAAATCCAATGTTCTGAGATGCAAACTATGTCTGGGTTTATGTCTGTGAGACCTACTTCTAGTTCATCAAGTTTGTTTTTGCACACTGTGTGTTAATGTGTAGAATGCTGAGAGATTCATGTCATAATTTCTTGGATTTACTAATTCCTGCTTTTAATCGTGTGGTCATATTGAATTGTGCTTGTTCTTTGTCTTTGCAGTCAGCTGTTTATATTGGAGATAGGCTTCCTTCTGTGTTCTCTTGATTGATTGGTGGTGGTAGTGTTTCTGGAGGTAGGATTTCTGAGCTACTGAACTTTTTGAATTTAAAGCGTCGGACTGATACCCCAAGAGGCCAATAGGTGCTGTCATATAGTTTGGATATTAGTGAAAGATCTGCACTTATTTTAAATGAGAACATCACTTCATTTTAGTAGAGTTTTTCACAGGTAAATTCATGTCCCTTAAATTTGTTGTTTAGGTAATTGATTATATCACTACATGTCATAGTATTTTTTATGCGGCCTAGATGAATCCATGCTTTTTTCGGTATTCCAAAGTTTTCCTTTTGTGCGTCATTACTATTTCCGTAAATTGTGCATTGATGTCTTTGTTGTATTCCTCTCTTTCTAATTAGTTGTAAATCCTTCATTGTTCTCCATAGATGCCTTGTTGTCATGTACTATATCTTTTCAATAGCAGTCATACTTGGTTCAAAGAGTAAATAGTATTTCTGTATATATGTGCGCTGTTTATGCTCTGCTAGTGTGATTTACGTATGAGGTTTTGAAGTTTTCATCCAAAAGAGTTCATATGTATTTCCAAAGACTAGTACCCCTACGTATTTCTGTCTCTAAGCACGCTGTTCCTGAGCAGTAGTGGTGGAGAAATATCGATAGTTTTGACTATTGAGCCCATCGATAGTTTTTTGCAAACCATCGATAGTTTCCGTTTGTTTATTTTTCAGGAGAAAAACTAATATTGGAAAATTAAGACTTTATTTTCCTATGATTTATCATAATATGATATTTTGTTTTAGTAATAAAGGTTCATTATACCGCTAGATCACTTACCTACTTACAATTTCAATCATTAAATTGGTGGCTGTTACAGACGCTGATAGCATCTAGCGAAGTTATAATACCAGCAATAGTTAATTATATTTAATGGTAATGTTGTATTTTAGGGGACTGACGGTGGCACCTTGAGTGGTCAGAAATAGAACTACGTAGTGTACATGTTTATTTCTCATAACGTAAGTAAGTTATCTTTATTAATGGATTAGCGGCAATATAAATGTGTTAAACATGGCTTGTTGATGACATAATAGTTATTCTTTATCAAACTAAGGAGTCTGTTACTTCCACTGTTGGTTCCTGGTACATTTTGCACTTCCATATCTTCTCCTGCAGCTAAAGTTTCACCAAGTTCTTTCATTTAATCTCCTAAGTTGCATTTTTTCTTATCTGATGGGGTGCGAGTTTCACGATAAATAAAGTATGAATTGGTAACAGTCATCATAAATGTATGAAAGAACAATTTCTCCCACCATTTCAGTTGTTTCCTTTTGAAGAGATAGTAAGCTACCATTTGATCGCTCCTGTCTTATTGATATTGTAGTCAAGGACTGCATCTGGTTTGGTTTTTTTTACTCTACCCTCCTTGCATCTCACTACTACGTCTGATGTGGTTGCTTTATGGGCAGTTGATAACACCAAAACATCCCTAGTGTCTTTCCACTTCAGACACAACAAATGCTCTCTTCTCATAAATACAATGTCACCTTTTTTAATTTTTTTATTCACAACATTGTCTTTGGGCAATTCTCTATGATTGGGCATACAGGTGCCAACTGCTAAAGTTTTTTTATTTCACAAAAAGTCAAACACAGCAGGCGAACTGTAGTATCGGTCCATGAAAACAGCATGATCCTTATCAAAATACTTTGCTAAAAGTCTTTGTAAAAGAACCATTACAGAATTGTCCACATTCCCTTTTCCACAGTACACTTCCATATTTAGCACATAACCAGTTCATGCATCAAAAACTACAAACAATTTCATTCCGTATTTTTTAGGCTTATTTTTCATGAGCACTCTAAAATGGATTCTGCCTCTAAAACTGCACATTCCTTCATCCACTGTCAAATTGATATTTGGAGTGTATGCAGAAGAAAATGATTGAATCAAATGGTCAAAAACGGTCTCAGTTTATGCAAAGGGTCATGATTAGGTTGACCACGAGGAACATAAGTGGAATTATCGTTCAGGTGTAAGTTCCACAAAATGGCAAGAAATCTGTTTCTACTTAGCAATGATGATGGCAATGGAGAAGACATAAAGATTTTCCTTGTCCAATAATTTCTCAGTGTTCTTTTTTTGACTAAACACATGTAATAAATTATAGAAAAAAATTAATAGAGTTCATCCAATTTTACAGGTTTCCACTTCGTAAATAAACTGTTAGGTTTCTATCTGTTGTTGCACCTCAGTTTGTCTATAATTGAAGCAGCATACCTGTTGGTTTCCTTCTTGATATGTCTCACCATTGACTTAGGGAAGAATATGGAAAAACAGTCATACGGAGTTAAAGATGCATCAAGAGTTGCAGTAATTCCGGGCTATTCTTGAAAAACTGTAAGTTGAGGTGAAGTATCTTGAAATTTACAGCCAAGTTCTACATCCGACAACTGGTGTTTACTCTGCCTCTTTCTTTTGCTTGTCTGCTGAACATTTGTAGTGGTTGGTGAAGGGGTAGCTGAACAAGATGAGCAACAATCACCAGCCTCAAAAGTTGCAGGAACACCTGGGTCACCATCGACATCACTATTTTCTTCATCTTCTTCTGAACAGTAAAATTTGTCAGAGAACAAAACAGAATCAGTTTACTTTGTAATCAATTTCATGAATATTATTAGAAAAAAGTATGAAAAGAAATATAAAATTTTATATAATACATTCAGTATGCAAAACGTAAACTAATAGGTTATAATTACCTTCATCTGAATTTCCTTCATAATCAGGATCATCATCAGAGTCTGCTATGTCACCTTCCGAGCCAGAATCATCATACACCTCATCAAGTACATCTAGAATCTCACTTTCATCTAAACTATCCATAATTATAATGTCAATACCTTGTGAAAATCAAATACAAAGAATTACATGTTAAAAATAAATGCACATGTACCCGCGAAGTGCGGCCTGACAGTATCGTTCATCATTCTCATTTGGTCTGACTTGTCTAACTCATGAAGTTCATATTTACAACACAAATGGCAGCACTATGCAAACATTGTGGCCAAATGTATTACTAAAGGAGCTAAAGGAATTATAAAGCCCAAACCCTAGATATACTCGTTCAGTGGTTAATATAGGATGAGATACGTGAGCCCGAGTGGGACTCGGGCTTGGGACAATGACACCCTGTAGTTATCCCGACCTATGCTCGGGCTTGGGATTGAAAGTGTTAAACATAGAACTTAAGCAATTTTGAATTGTAGACAAAATGTGATAAGAATAAGAAATTTAACTTATTTTTCCTTAAAACTGTCTAGGTCCGAAGATAGTAGGTCAATTATTTCTAATTTTTATTTGCAAAAGAGTAAAAGCCTGTAAGTCAAAAAATCGATTTTTACATGTTATCTTATGAGATATAGAAATTATCTTCTGGATATAGTTATCTCCTGGAGTTGAACCTATATCTTTTTTTACGTTTACTCGAATCTCAAACTTTAAGTTATCCATACTCATGAATTAATTGGTTAGAAAAACTGCTTTCATATTATAACAAATGAATGAATTGTTACGAAATACTGAATTGTTATGGCTAAGATAATGCTAGTTTAGGACCTTAAAACATGTATTTCCGTTGAAATCTTGAATTTGATTTTTTTCATGAAAATATTACTTTCTCTATACTTCATATATGGAGAAAGTAAAAAAAACAAAGCATTAAGATTCCTGGAAGAACATCAGGAGTGCACACATAGGGGGGGTCCACCGGGTCTGGACCCCCCCCCCCCCCCCCATAGGGGCATATTTTATCCTGAGATGAGGGTGAAGGCAAGATGTTTAAAGTGTTCTCAGGAATGCTTTTGCTCCAGAAATGAGTGCGTGAATATGGGGAACACGAAAAGAGGGAAGGAAGGGAGAAGGGAAAGTTCCTTTTCCAAGAAAATATCGGTGTTTAAAGTGACCGTTGGTCAAGACAAAATCTTTTTGCTGAAAATATCCTATTTCCATGAGAAGGGGTTTCAGTTGAGAAACGTTCATCCCTTTCTGGGTCTTATGTTCTCCGTTTGGTCTTTTGGAGACTTCCTGGATCCCTGCTGTGTGGGAGGAGGTTCAGGCGACCAGGAGAATGGCCGTTTGCTTAAAATATCCTATTTCCACTAAAAGGGGGACAAAAAACTGCAGCTGAGACTCTCAAAAGAATACAATTGGAATCTCCAATTTGGAGAAGTTAGTTAGTTGGAAAAGAAGTCTCGATGAGTGAGGAAATGTAGTGATGAGTGTATCTCTTACTGTGGAAAAGTGCATTTTTTGGAAGAATGGAAGCATCCAAGCAATATTGAGGCTACAGATCTCGAACATCAACAAATCGGGTACTTTTTCAGAAAGCTCTCCGCAGCCTTTTTTTCACATTTTTTGCACATCCTGAATTTCGGCAACCCTGTGGAGTTTCCACTAGGAAGTCTAAACTCACCATTGAAATTGGATAAGTATTTAATGGTGAAATTGTGAGTGCAGATTCCATGCAGATAAGCTGTTTTCCTCGAATCACATGAGCATTTATTTCATCTCGTTGGCCTCGTGGTCGGTGAAATTCGAATATATAAAACAAAGTAGGCTGCTTTGATAAGTGTTATCCGTGAAATTACATTAGTGATATATAGTAAATAGCCGTATAGTAGTGGCCTTTAAATATGTTATACTACATTATTTCATTTCTAATTAGATAGTTTGCTGCTGTTACGGAGAGTACCGGCACTTATTTTTATCCAAGTAAAGCACTGCTTATAGACGTAAGATAGGCTACTCGCATTCTAGTGCAAATGAAAAAGTGAGAAACTGTCCTTTTAAAACTCTTTGGTTTACCCCTTACATAGATAAATATGAGTAGTAAAAGAAAACAAATTTCAATATTATCATTTGTGAAGAAGTCGCGGGGAAATGTGCATAGTGAACAAAAAGATGGTGAGAAAATTAATTTCAGCGAACATAGTGACCTCATCGATAGTGCATCATTGCAAGAAAAAGAGCCGTGTTCGTCGTTCGCACTGGTTACTGGATTTACTACGGAGACAGATGCGGACAATAAAGGTAACCCTAATGATATAGCAAACTTTTTGAAATCGAAAGAATATTGTTCTGGTAAGAAACTCCTGGAAGTTTTTAATAGTTTATGGTCACCAGATGCTAAATATAAATTTCCTGTCAAGAATATTAAAGGCAAAAATTTAAGGTGCCAACCACATTGGCTTGAAAAATGGCATTGGGTATGTTATTCGGAATTAATGGATGGTCTCTTCTGCAAATATTGTGTGCTATTTACTCCATTTAGAGTAGGAGTGCATAGGGAGCAAAATCCGGGTAAATTTGTTTCAGAAGCTTTCAACAAATGGAACCATGCCTTAGAATATTTTGAGAAGCATGGCAAATTGTCATATCATGCACGAAGCTTGGAAATATTTTACAATATAAAGAAAATTAATGAGAAGAAAGTGCTCCCAATTGATTTGATTTTAGATTAAAACAAAGCAGTGGAAGTAGCAAAAAACAGGGAAATACTTGGCTCAATAATAAAAACTGTCCTATTTTGCGGGAAGCAGGGGATCCCCTTACGAGGACATTTAGATTATGGCCCTTTAACTGTCGAAGAAACCCCTGAAAAAAACAAGGAAATTTTAGAGCATTACTTAGAATGCATGTGGTAGCAGGAAACGAAATTTTAAGGAATCATTTTAAAAGTTGTGGAAGAAATTCCTACGTTAGCTGGAGAACACAAAATGAAATCATTTCTTCCATAAATGATATAATTTTAAGGGATATTGCAAATCGCATCAATAAGAGTGTTTCAATATAATAGCAGATGAAACTACTAACGTTGCTGGGATAGAACAGTTTGCTCTTGCTGCTCGATTCATTGAAAATGATACTGTCCAAGAACAGTTTATACAATTTATACCGGTTGTCAGTAGAACAGGACAAAGTCTTGCCACACATTTGATAGATTCTTTGCAATATTTCAAAATTAATTTAAAATTTCTCAGAGGCCAAGGATATGATGGGGCTAGTGCAATGAGTGGACAGTTCCAAGGAGTTCAAGCTCATATTAAAAAACACTTCCCCTCTGCATTATATGTGCATTGTAGCTCACACAGTTTAAACCTAGCGATTTCAGATTCTTCTAATTTACCCAACATCAGAAACTGTGTGGGAATACTGAGTAAAATCTATAATTTTTTTCACACTTCATTGAGGCAAAATGTTTTAATAAGAAATATTGAAAAACACTGTCCTCATTCTAGAAAACGAAAATTAGTTCAAATGTGTGGCACGAGATGGATTGAAAGACATGATTCGATACTAGTTATGGTTGAATTATTTAATGCTATACAAGCATCACTGAATGAAATGACAGAGTGGAATGATAACGATGTTTCCGTTCAAGCTTCTCTTTTAAATATATCGATTTTTAAAGCTGATTTCATCATTTCTTTGCTGACTATAAATAAGGCATTTGCTCTTACTAAAAGGTTGAGTGAATATTTATAAACAGTTAATATTGATTTGAAGAAGGCAATGAGTTATGCTGACTCGGTCATTGAAGGACTTGAAAGTTTAAACATTAATTCTGAATCAGTTTTCAAAGAGATTTTTGAAATGGCCATAAAGCTTCTGTAATTTGTAAGAGGTGAGGAAGAAATTAAAATTCCAAGATGTCCCACGAAGCTATCAGTGTACCGCAACAATATTCCAGCTAAATCCCCTGAGGAGTACTACAGATGGGCTATATTCTTACCCTTTCTAAACAATGTAATAAGTCAAATAAAACAAAGACTTGAAAAACATAATAACATTTTAGCTAAATTTGGATGCTTACTGACTCAAAATTACGATGATGAAACGGAAAGTGATTTTCTCACGTTAGCAGAATTTTATTTGAACAGTGATGATCTTTTTTGCGACAATAAGGAAAGCATGCTTGGTGAACTTAAACTATGAAAAAATTTTATACGGAACAAGGAATTATTTTCTGCTATTGAAGGGTTCATTTATTGTGACAGAGAGTTGTATCCTCATATCAAACTGCTCCTACAAATACTATGTACACTTCCCATTAGCACCTGTACCAGCGAAAGATCATTCTCTACTTTGAGGAGGCTAAAAACTTATCCAAGAAACACCATGAAAAGTGATAGACTTAATGGTCTTGCATTATTAAATACCAACAGTTTACAGGTGTCTCCAGAAGATGTTTTGGATGAATTAAGCAAGAAACCGAGATGATTGGATTTTACCATTTGAGGTAAGAAATGTTATTTTTAATCAAGTGCAGTAAGGCCTCCAAAGGCGAACCACCTCTCAAAGTGACTCCTATTTAGTGGAACAGTTTCAAGAGTGCAATTATTTTCTCTGAGATGACTACTCTGACCTGTCCCCTCTAATCTGATCACCGTCTTCCCAGACCAGCAGATTCTAGTATTTAACCTGACCACTGTGTCCCATTAAATGACTTTTCTGTTTTCTTTCATTTGTAATTTTGAATATTATCAAACTCAGTGAACCCAGTTAATAATTGCGAGAGTATTTTTCATTTTAAAGGGTAATGTAGATTTAATATAAAACAATTAAAAATTAGATTATTAGAAATCGAATGTTTTGAATATATTTTCTTCTTATGTTCCCGATTTTCAGTAAATTTAAACGACAAGGGAAAAACGATGTAAACCGCTCCTAAGAATCATATTTTGTGTATTCCTCTGAAAATACTGGTATTTAAAAAAAATTAAGCGCATGACCTAGACTATTGGATTTTGCTGTTTGGGACACAAAATAGGACTTTGAAATAAAATCAAATTGTATATTTGGTTTGTTATTTATGTTATTTTTGCTTATATTTTCGAAGTTAAAATACGGCGTTGAAATATTACTTCTGCTGATAACCCTGGACCTTTAGTCTATATTTCACTGTAATAATATACTCGGAAAATTTGAGATATTACACTGTGATATATTTATTCTAATTGTGTGTTTTACAGTAATAATGTACTATTTAGAAAGGGAATTAATTTTTAAATGCAAGTTGTGTAAATAAAATAAATAATAAAGGGTAACCTTAAACTTTTTTTATGCCTGCCAAATAGATCGGACCCCCCCCTAGAAAAAAGTCTGTGTGCGCCACTGAAGAACATTAAATATAAAGGTGTAATCCAAGTTTTAACAAAGAAAATTAAAGATGATCAACTAAACTTACTTGTGTTTTGTACACTGACACCATTGGAGGAGTTGAAGGACGATGTTGAAGACTGTGTTGGAGTTGGTGGCCTCTGTAGCTTTGAGAGAAATAACTGTGCTCTTGCTGAGAAAGCACCAGCTAAATGAGTCATTCGGGTGCGAATGAAATGGTCATGCTGATTCGAATCACATGGAACTTTCTTATCTATTTCCATTGGAGATCTGCAAGTAGAAAAAAGTTTTACAATGCGGCCGCTAAAAATTCGAAATTGTTTAAACAAATTTTCAAGGTTTAGGTATTTCCGGATGTGCTACGGATCTCAAATTTTTTTCATATGTAGAATTAGTAAAAAAACGAAATAGAGATTATACAAATTTTGATATTTTAATTTGTTTGGCAGTTGAAAATTCTTAAAATTTAAACAAATAGGTAAATGTTTAGATGTGAGTTAGGGTGCCGAAAATTTTGAGTTACTTAGAGCTTAGTCTATATAAACGAATAAACATTTCAATGTCTCCATGAAATTGTTATTGCAGCCGTTAAAAATTAATTAAATTTAAATGATTAGAAAATGTTATTTCTCTTCTAAATGTGCTACAAATTTCAAATTTGGCAGAAATGTGTGGCATTATTAACCCAATGTGGAAAAAGTATAATAATCCTAACATTGCAAACATTAGCAATTGTTTTACTCCATTATTATTCCATAAGGAAAAACGAAAATCAGTGCAGAGGAGAAATCTTTTGAATTAAAGAAATATAACTGATGATGAAATATCTCTCTGAAAAATTAATATTTTTCAAGGTGAGATGAAATGCTTGCAGAATGCAAGCACTACTAGTATCATTAAAAGGCATTGCTAATTAATGGTTATATCCTGTCTAAAATTTGAACCATTTTCAAAGCTTTAGAAATTGAAAATATAATGCTTTCTATAAAGTAAGACTTACAAAAGACTTCCATTTCGTTCTGATGAACACTGGTACATGGAAAAAACCTGCTGAGAGGTTTGTTTGTCATATTTAACAGGAGTATATTCCATATTTTGACTGGCATTCTTCTCAGTTATCCTTTCAGAGGATATGAATTCCACATGCTCTGGAAAGATCATTTTCTGTATGATATGAATTGAGAAACAGCATATAAGTATAAAAGGAAAAGTGTTCCCTCCTTCAGAGCATTGTTTTACACCGCCTCCCACAACATGCAGCCCTATTTAAATAACAATAATGAGCTAAATCGTCATGTCACAATCAACTGTGGTGACACAGGTGGTGAGCCTGCAAATTACTCAATTACATAAGAAACATTTTACATTAAAAAACAACTTATTTTCTTTTAACAAATAAAATATACGAATTAAAGTAAAATAAACTGATTTTGCGATCAAATTGCTTAGTTGATTGATTGATTAATTAATAATTTACATTGTCAGCCTAGGTTGTCAGCAAGTATTGTTGGCATAAACAAGCCCCTATAATTTGAGTCATAGAAAGTTGACTATAGTAAATAATATAAGTTATCAGTTAAAGAGTAAAGTGACATTAAAATGGATGATAATATTGAGGAGACACATGAAGAACATCAAAGACGATTGGCCAGGAAATGAACTTGAAGATGAAGATCTCAACTGCAGTTGGATGAAGGGAGAGACTGCAACCGAAAATATCAACCAACTATGATCAAACCTATTTTCTTTTGTTCACCCATCAACTTTGACAGGATATTGGCTAATACATATATTTTTACCAACTTTTATATTAACTTCACTTTATATATATACATATACTACCTAAAAGCACCTGGTGGTGTCCAGGCTATGCCAGACATCTTTGGCAAATAAAATTGTGTCATATGGTAACACAATCATTTCAACTTTTGCCCCTATACTACATACAGAGAAAGTAAAAATCCTATCACATACAGAACGACAGACATCATCGCGAAAATAGTCAAAACGTGTTCAGGGGACCTCAAAACATGTATTTCCGTTGAAATCTCGAATTCGAATTTTTTCATGAAAACAATACTTTCTCTATGCTACGTAAATGGAGAAAGTCAAAACTAATTCTGAGATATACATATATATATATTTGGACCACATCTAATCTGAAAAAATTCAATGCTGCTTGCAGAGTTCGAACCACCTCAACTGAGATAATCATCACATAAGACGAGTGATTTAGTCACCTCGGCTACCAGATCTATACGTTGGTGCTCCAATAAATGCTAATTTGAATTTGTGTGGGAAGATAGATATATAGTATTAGTGGCATTTTTAATTTTAAATTATGTTTTCTTTTTAGTTGTTTATTTTTATAATTTCATTATTTTGACAACAGTTATCACCTTATTTGTACTATACAACCTTAGCTTTCCTTTTAAGTATTTATATTGTAGAAGCAAATCTAAACAAATTACAAGCGTCCATCATAGCAAAGAGATTAAACAAACTATTGTCATTGTTTGTGGTGTAATAGAAGTCTCTTTATTTTAATGTGGATTTGTATTGATACGAGCATTCCTACGTTTTTTTGAAGGGATATTTCTGCTAATAATTGTAAGTTTTTATTTATCATAATTATTATTGATAGTGTTTTTATTTATCTTAAAAACTTTTTATCATTATTCATTTAAGATTATTCTGAAAACTGTTTTCCCTATGAAAAGGCGAATGAAAACCTCATTGGTGATCAACAGTTTCACTCCAACTGGTATATAAAGCTGAATTACTCTGAACTAGCAGTATATTTTCATTGATTTTAAGCAATATGAATGGATAAGTCAGTATTTTCATTAATGAAACAAAAGATACTATCAAACTTCTTACTAGTTATATACCAAACATTCTTACGTTTGCCACCAAGATCTCTACTTCTGTCTGCCATTCTCTCAACTGTAAAAAGATTAAAGGTTAAATATAGAGACCCCCACATCACTCAACAGCTAGTAGACACTTTTGCAACTTTTATGCCCATTCAAGCAGAAAGGTTATGATAATTATATTATCGAGTTTATTCATATTAAAGTATTAACTATATAAAAGTTGGTTATAAAAATTCATTTTTATATCTTCACTTGTTCATAATTTAGGTTTATGAAGCAAAAATACAAATATTAACTGTGATAATTCAAATGATGCACCCATGCTAGACATTAATTAAAAATTCATTTTTCCAAGACAAGTTACAGTTCATATGGCTTAACTGTAACATCTATAGTGTGTGTATATATTCATTCATTCGTGTTCTGTCTTACGACAGGTCCTACCAATTCATTGATTGGTTTTGACTAGGGAGTATACATACATAGTGTGGTGGTTTCCCGTTGCCTTCCACCCTGGACACATACAGAAGGGAGGAGGGAAACCTGGTGCCGGCATTTGCCTACTCTTTGCAAAGAGCACCAAGGGGGCCTCTGTTTAATGTCCCTTCCCAAGGACGGAATGCTGAATTTGCGCAGTCTCCTCAAACCACACAAACAGGGGGCTGGACAACCTTGGAAAAAATCCTACTTGTACAGGATTCATGCCCGCTGCCTTTTCAAGCAGCAGGCGAGTAGCAGCCAGCATCCTAACCACTACACCACCGGCACCCCATTGTGTATATGTATAATTGTATATATACTAGCTGTACCCAGCATAACATATGCCATTCTAGCACATCTTAAAGGTTATTAATTAAATACCAATGCATTTTATTTATTATTCATATATTTCATTGTAAACACAATTAACAATCTTGTTCTTCTCAGATACAACACTTATCGAGTCCAATGATCAAACTCTTGAAAAGGCAACATATAGTTGTCCGTGACTGAATATAGGTTTCAGATGGTATAAGCAGATTCTGTCACAAGTCTGTCCCTGTGACTTGTTGATGGTCATTGAAAAGGCTAAATGTATAGGAAACTGTCTTCTTTGAATTTGAAAGGCATATTTGTATTAGATGGAATGAGAGGTATGTGTATTATGATTACAGCACCTACTTTCGATTTTAGTTCGAGAGGAGGCATTCCTGTTGGTATTAAGCCGTTGAGAAACTCTTCAGGGTATGCCAGATGGTCACTTGGTTCATCGCTTCCTACAATATCCACACTTTTTTAAACAGTCTCTTCTTCAGGCATACGGTCTAACACTCTGCCTTTGAGTTGCTGAGCTGTTCCAGTGTTGAAGTTAATATCATCATAGAGTTGTTCTAAAGGGCATTGCATGTTTGAAAAACAGGGTGGAGGCCAACGTATAGTTGCACCACTTCTTCCATAGCCTACTTCTAATAGCCAGTCTGAAAATATTACATGTAAGTTTCAATACATGGAATTCAGTCCATAGACTGTTTCTTTATACAACTGGCAACAGTTAGAGATCTTGAGATTAAGCTAAATTTTAATAAAACTTTTTAGTTTAAATAATCATAACTCTAAAGTAAAACTTTACACCACCTATACTAGTTTCGATAAAATTATTAACAAATGCTAGCTAAAATTCACCAAAAGCAAAAGGGGTAACAATGCAGTATGTAGTCATGCCAATTATAAATTAGCATTGTTCGAGACTTGAAAAATAGGCATTTTTTCATATTCTAAACATATTTTTGGGCTAATTCAACATGGATTCAAATTGTCCCTTTTAAAAATAAACTGTGTTCTTTTAGCCATACATGAGTCAAAGTCCTGAGTTTCTATCTTAATTCTAACTAATTTTAAAATGCAAATAAAAAATGTGTTACGCTCATCCTCAGCATAACAGCTGAACCTTGTACAGAAACAGGCTTAAGCATTTTATATATTAAGATTCCCGTAGGCATGTTTATAATCCAGGTGTACATGTCAACCTCCGCTCATGAAGAAGAAAGGTGAACTGCATCATAATGGGAGATTGAAACGGCATAGGACAAGAAGAAAATTTCATCGGTTAATACAGGCTAAGGAAAAGAAACCGAGGAGGAGAAAAACTGGTAGCATTCTGCGTTAATAACAATCTAGTAGTGACAAATACCATGGTTCAGAAACCATAAATGAAGACTGTACACATGAAAGATCCCAGGAGATAGAATGAGATGCCAAACAGATTACATTCTAGAAAAACAAAGGTTCAGGAACAGCATAAAAAAATGTTAAGACACTATCAGGAGCAGAAATAGATTCAGATCTAATAGTTGATAAAACTACAAAGCTAAAACAAATAAGGAAAACAAAAAACAAAGATTTAAAACCTTGGATAACTGAAAGAAACGCATTAAACACGAAGTTAGAAGATTTTCTTAGAAATTTTTTAAATAAACCAAAGACCATGGATACAGAATAGGAGGAAAAATGCCAGTATCAAAGATACTCTGAATAAGGAGATTGGAAAACAAGAGAAGAAAATCAGAAAACCATGGATCACTAAGGAAATGTAAGAGAAAATGGATGAGAAGAGAAAATGGAAAAACATTAACAGTGAAAAAGGTAGAGCCAACCATAGGCATATAAATGAGTTGAGAAGAGTAACAGATAAAGCTAGAGAAAACTGGAAAAAGTAAGGAAATACAACAGATGGAGAAGTTAGGGCAGTATGATATAATGTATGCTAGGGCACTGGAATTAGAAGATAAAAAGCCTAATAGAGTCTGTGATTAAGGAATTGTGAACACAGGAAGATAGTTACAGAACCAATGGTTGTAGTAAAGGTATTTTTTATTTTTTTTAATAAATCAGTATGGGTAATAACCCAAATTATAGTATAAGATAGAACAACAGTATATGTATAATACATAGGTAATAATGCATAAAGTATGGATACCTGATTCATAAATGTTACAGTACATACATAAGTAAAACATACCTAATTTAAATAATACATACAATATATACTTCATAACTTGCATAAAATATGACCAGAATACACAAATACTACATAGACTCAGGGATTGCCTCGATTTGTTTAACAGTAGTTTTAAAAATATCTAAAGAATTATGAGATAAAAACAAATTACCTGAACGTTGAAGGCGGTTTATTGGTGAGTTGCATATATATAGTTTGTAGTGCAGGTGCTGTTAAAAAATGTATCAGTGGATCTAATATTATAAGACGGTATGCAAAACTGAATTAATGATAATAGATCGAGGCAGTCATAAGTGGAATTTACTATTTTTAGTAAGAGATTTCTCAACGGAAATGTAGTGTTTTTAAGTTGAGACTAGAAAGATGTTGATAATGTATGTCAGATATGCAATACCTGAGTTTGAAATTAACCAGCCTTAAAAACTTATGCCGAACTTTCTCAATTGAGTGAAAATGGCTTTGGTAATATGGTGACCACACAGGTGAAGCATATGCTAAATGTGGTCTTACCAGGGAACAATACAGTATCTTTAAAGAAGTGACATTTCGGAACATGCTAGTATTCCTTGAATTAAATCCAAGCATTTGTAATCCCTTCTTTACAACAAAATTAATATGGGTAGAAAATGTAAATAAATAATCAAAACACACACCCAAATCCCTAATTTCGTTAACTCTATTAAATGCTTTATCATTTATAAAATAAAGTTCTAAAACACGATATTTGCATTTATGAAAGGTGATGACATTACATTTAGAGATATTCAATTGCATTTTGTTGTCAGAACACCATCTGAAAAAGTTATTCACAGCCAATTGTAAAATATCGCAATCACTAGAGGAATGTACCGTTTTATAAATTTTTAAGTCATCTGCAAAGAGAAGTATATTTACGTTTTGAACATAATTAACTATATCATTAACAAAGACATTAAATAATAATGGCCCCAAATGGGAGCCCTGGGGGACACCTGATGTCACGTCAAATGCATATGAAGAAAAGGATTTAACTTTAACATATTGACGTCTACCAACTAAATAACTATGTATCCAAGACAACATAGTACCACTGATGCCTACAGTTTCTAATTTACTAATCAACAAGCAATGGTCCACTGTATCAAAAGCCTTACTAAAATCTGTATAAACAGCATTTACCTGCAAATTATTATTTAAAGCACTATAAATTTTTCCTCATAAATTAATAAATTGGTGACAGTAGAACGATTTGCCATAAACCCATGTTGTTGATCAATGATAATGTTTTTTAAAAGTGGAGTTAGCATATCAAGAACTAAGCTTTCCAACAATTTAGAAAGACATGACTGAATAGACACAGTTCGATAATTAGTAATATCAGACTTTTTGCCTTTTTTATAAATTGAAACGACGTGACTTATTTTCCAATAGCTTGGAAATACACCTGAAGAAAGTGACAGAAAAAAAGTATGAGTAGTGGAAAACATAATACACTAGAACATTCTTTAATCAAACGTGGAGGAATGTTGTCAGGACCTGGACATTTTTAATATAACAGATTTTAACTTTTCAAAATATCATCAGAGGACACCTTGCATGTACGTATATGTGTAGTATTAACTTCTCAAAAATTCAAATCATTGTTCATATCAGAGTTTGAGCTGTAAACACTACTAAAATATTTGGCAAAAAGATTTGCTATAGCTTGTCCATCTTGAGCTAATTCAGATTCTAAATACATGCGATTAGGAAGTAAGTTGTTTTTCCTCAAAGAATTAACATGATTCCAAAAAGGTTTGATGTTAGAATGCAATAAGAACTCAATATTATCAATATGGTCCTGATAACAATGTTTAGACATATGTTTACATCTGACACGCAGTAAGGAAAAAGCTTGATAATCAGAAACAAATCTAGACAATTTAAACTTCCTATGGGCTTGTTTCTTCTCATACATAAATGACCTCAGTTCAAAATTGAATCAGCTTGGAAAGGACTTATTTTAAATTTAATTTTGGCAACATATCTTTCAATTGCACAACCCAATATATCATAAAAGTAATTCACAGCACTATTTGTATCCAGTGTTATCAGCACATTCCAGTCAATAAGAGATAGATAGTTGGACATACCTCTATAGTCACCTTTGGGAAAATTATATGATATTGAGACATATTTGATGAAGTCAAGATTAGTTTTGATCATAAAATCAGTCAAGGGGTTGGTGCTGAGGATCAGGTACTATGAGAGACTCACAGGCCTCTCTAACTGAAAAATACATTAAGGAACTATACAACAAGCATGTAAGATCATTGCAAATAGAACTGGAAGAAGATGACAACATTGGGGCCAATTATTATAGAAAGTGACGCAGTAGCTGAAGAAAGGAATAGCCAGAGTAGTAATGGGATACTGGCAAAGATACTCAAAGTCATGTGATCAGAAGGACTAAAAGTTATTACAAAATTAATTAATAAGATTTACAACTCAGGAGTGTCCTATTTCCTAGAAATAAAAATTATCTCTCTAAAGAAGAAACCAAAGGTAATGTAGTGTAGAGACTACAGAACAATAAGCCTACTGTCGCACACTTCGAATCTTATCTCGAGAATTTGTAACAAAACACTAGAGAAAAAGACCAAAGAAATGTTTAGGGGAAGAAATCTGAGCCATCCTTGCTGTAACTATTAAAAAGCTCGATTAAAATTATCACTGTAAAACACTAATCCAAATACAATAGAATTAATTCCAAAGTGTGTAATAATATTTAAATAAATACGATAATTACGGATTAGTAGACTGTTATAACTTTCATCTATAACTTTACTCTGACAACAAGAAACGGTTTGAGGCGATAATTGTAAATTACAATAATATGGAAATAACTGAAATATTTGTTTTTTATTATAAATATAAATAATTCCTTTTCATATTTAAATCGAATAATTTTTAAACGATAAATGCTTTCACTATAATATATACAATAATTTTTATTTACAGCTAATAGGAAGTCATTCTTGTAGTAAGCAAGTTAAACCGATTGATTGATTGAATGCATCAAAGATAAAGACACTGTCAGTCAAAATCCCTATGTACAGACTTAACTGGCTCCGTAACATAAGGATTATTTCTACCGTGATAAAGATAACATGACAGTCCGATTTATCGAGCCCCAATTCTCTATTTCTATGCCAGTAGAAATGTGGTAAACAGGATTTATACAAGTTTTACTTATTAGGTACTTTCATCGATAAAAAAAATTGAAAATTACATCAAGTTTATTGTCAGTAAAACATCCGATTCTGGACTCAAGAATTTGATAAATATATCTCGCACAATACAAAATAAAGGTCTAACGCTACTTCATTTTCTTCTTACACGCGAAACTTACGATGTTCTGCTTTACAGCAAGGCTTCAGTAAATGTCCAATCTGTTTAATCCTCTAAAACTCCACATCTCTAGTCCGTAATCAACTAATGTGGGACGAATCGATTTCGTTCGTTGCTCAGATGGTTTCATTTCATGGATCAATACTTGCATGCTGCTGTAAAATGAAAGTTTAATCGAAAGATATTGTTTTTCTCCATGTAGATGTGGAGTGATTTTGTCTTTCGACTAATTCGATAAATATTTTATCAAGTTTACGTCGGCAAAATAACTACGTAATTAGTTTATGCTTTATAAAACATGCTATTCGCGCACATTTGTTGTTGGCATTAAACAATTAATAATACATTATAAACATTTGAAATCGGTAAAAATGAATCCGATTCTAGAACATTTAGCCAATAGACCGCAAATATGACCAAGAGTTCAAGTTCCATTTAGGATTATTTAACGTACCATTCAGAGTGATACAGTTGCTATTTTCTGGCTAAAAATCTTCAGTACATTAAAAATATATAAATCAATACTCGCACAAATAATTTACTGAATTTTAAAGAACTATTGATTAATATTGATACTACGGCCGCGTTTTAATTAACATTATTATTGCGTAGGTTAACGCACTGAAAATTTCATATTATCTGGAGCAGTTTGGGGGTGCATATGCACCCTTGCACTCCCCTGGCTACGCCACTGATTAGTAGAAATAAGCATGCCAGAAATATCCTTAGCTACTTATAAGAGGATTTCCTGACAATTCAAAAATAAATTTCCATAGATGATTATTAACCCTAGAATGCTACTGTGGGGTCAAACCTGATTTAAAATGCAAAGAAAAACATTATTAAAGTTAAAAATATATCCTAAAAAATTCAGTATTACCTCATAAACAGTTGACATCTTATGAATCATCAAATTTGTGGTGAGGCAAGAAGATAAATTGTTATTGGAGGAATTTTGAAGGAGACATGGGCAGAGGATCATCATCAGTGGAAGGGATTTTATCTGGAGACTTTGAGGGTGCAGGTGCTGTAGCAGGCCTTTTGAAGAATCAATCCAAGCGAGTTTGGATTGGCTTATGTTGCTGTTTTTGAAGTTTATAGTAGCATCAAACCTCTTTTTTAACAGCTCTCACAATTGAAGAGCTGTGTTTAACATTAGGGTCGCATTCTTCTATGAAGTTGAAGTAATCCTCTAGCATTTTTAAGTCCTTATTGAGATATTGGTTCGTGTCTTCTTGGATGGAGTTTCTTCAAATGATTCTTCCTGGGTTCCATCACCTTTAAGCACGGTCTCCAGCTTAAGCAGTTCTTCAGAATGAGAGGCCAAAAGTTTTCTGACATCATAAGCATCAGTCTCCAAATCTAGCTGTTCAGACATTTGAAAAATATCTTGCACATTTTCAATCACCGCAACTGGATCCTCAAATCCATAAAAATCATTGACCATCTGTAGACTAAGCTTTTGCCAAATGCCATTCATACACTTTTGGGTCATCTGCTTCTTTGCACTGTCAATGTTTCTAATGGCTTGCAAAATATTATAGCCTCTCCAAAATTCCTTACAGGTTTTCTTGTCTTGACTATCTGTCGCTGTAATAAGCTGCCTATAGGTAATGCTGTGATAATATGATTTTAAAGTGGCTATTGCTCCCTGATCCATGGGCTGGAGTAAGGTGGTTATGTTAGGTGGCAAAAACACAATTTTGATGTTAGGGTCCATCTCTGCTAAATAATGGGGGTGACCAGGAGCATTATCAATTAAAAGCAAAGCCTTAAATCAGTGTATTTAAAATGGTGGGTCACAACCAGGCCCGAAGAGAGAGGGGAGGGTGGAATTGGTATACAGTATCCAGGCCCCGCCGAGTATACCAGTATATTGTATACTTATATTGTTGACAAAGTGGATGTGTGGGGAAAGACGTTAACACTAAGTAGAGTGGCTGAAAATAGAGATCTCAGTGGTTTCCTAGTATTCCTGGTGTAAACATTCATTTATCACAGTCATTTATACGGTATAAATATGTATAACTCTCCAAATTCTCTCTTTTTACATCCTTGTCAGGAAACTGAACTTATTTCTATCATAAAAAGCCTTGTACCTAAGCGCTCCACTGGCAGTGATGGTGTCTCAAGCTCTGTGTGTGTGTGTGTTATGACAATCAAGTTTCCTCTCCTTTTTCTGGTTAACCAGTCTTATCAGCAAGGTATCTTCCCATCATCTCTAAAATCTTCCAAAATAATACCAATATACAAGAATAAAGGCAGTAAACAAGATATTAATAACTATAGACCTATTGCAATTCAGAGTCAGTTTGCCAAATTTTTGAAAAACTTTTTTATAATCGACTTGTCTTACCTTGAAATGCAATACGTTCTCTCCCCCCACCAACATGGGTTTACAAAAAATAAATCTACAATATCTGCAATATACAGAGCAATAGATATCGTTTTAACATCTTTAGATGACAAAAAGGAAACCCTAGGGTTATTCTTTGATTTTTCTAAAGCTTTTGACAATGTGAATCACCAGCTATTACTGAAAAAATTGTACAGGTATGGTATTAGAGGCTCATCTTACACTTGGCTTAAATCCTACCTTGAATGTCGGTCTCAGACTGTCAATATTACCTCAAATGGTGTCAAATATGTTTCTCTTTCCAAAACAACAAATATGGGTGTCCCACAAGGTTCTATTTTGGGTCGTCTTATTCCTACGTTTTATAAATGATCTACCGAAGGAATTCTATGAAATTCCCTGTGCTAGGCCAGTTCTCTATGCTGACGATTCTAACATACTTCCCTCTGCAGCCTCCCAGCACAATCTATTACATAACAGCAATTTGGTGATTCAAAAAATGTGACTGGTGTAATGACAATTACCTCAAATTAAATACTGAAAAGACCCAAATGATTCATTTCTCTCTTAGAAAGTCTGGTAATAAGAATCTGCCAATTAAGATTAGCAATAATTTAATAAGTAATGTTGAAAATACTAAATTCCTAGGCCTGTACCATGTTTCCAACTTAACATGACAAACATATCCAGTCTATTTCTTGCAAACTGAGCTCAACCTGCTTTCTACTCAGATACCTTAGGAGTACTGTAAGTAAGGAAATCTTATTATACTTATATTATGGAGAGTTTCATACACATTTGCAATACAATATTATATTCTGGGGGCCTAATTCTTTAGTGGATAATATATTTAGAATTAAAAAAAGAGTCATAAGGATCATTGCTGGAAAACATCCAAGAGCCCTTCTCGTCCCATATTTCTTGATCTACATATTCTTCCACTCCCCTGCCTATATATCCTTTTCTTATTATGTTTTATTAACTCAAACATTGATGAATATCCAAACAACTCATACCATCATGACCACAACACCAGAGCTAACAAGGACCTTCACATCTACAGTTATAGAACCAAAACATTTAGTCACAGACCTAAGTAAGGCAATGGGTCTTTGCCTCTATAATATGCTACCAAACCCTTATAAAAATATTCGAAACAACAAAACTTTCAAAACAACGATTAAACAATATCTCCATAGGAAACTTTTCTATTCAGTAGAGAAATATCTCAACAACTCTTGATGTCCTAGTCTTAACCCTGTCGATTGCCTTTTGGCATGTAACCCATTACAGGGTTACTAGGGTGTATCGAAAAAATCGAAAGTTTGAATTTGAATTAGGCACTGTGCGGAACAATTGTGGGACCATAGTAGTAACTCGTACAAAAAATTTGGGCTTGATCGAATAAATGTTGCTAACCCCGAACGAGCTTCAAAGTTTCAAGAATTTGACTAAAATTGAGGTTTTGTATAATAAAGTTCGAATGGACTTTTCGCATGTAGATTTTGGTACATGTGCAATATAAAGTCACTAAATACTAGATAAGCCTAGTCAGAGACATAATGAGAGGTTTTGGGTACTTTGGGGGGTGCTCCGCCCCCTCAAAAAGTCTTAAAAATTTCGCCGTTTTTCACCCAAATGCGATATTTGTCAGTACTGTATGATGCTTTTCCATGTCATACTCAGGCCGTGGAGCGTACAGTTAAGGAGGTCACAAAAGCTTCATTAAGCGTCTGCAGAGCTGAAAATCGTGATGGCTTAATTCGAAATGCTTTAAGATCGAGGCAAGTGATGCCATCGTTTGACACCAAAAACCAGTTTTGAGGCATTGACACTGATAGTGACACTTCTTAAACAAACACTTGTTTCTTCAAATGATTTGTCTAGTAGCCTTCACAAGTCTCATTTTTGGTACTTACCAATACAATTGTCATTGTCTGTAGGCATTAAACCCATCATTGGTTGGTTGGTTGGGATGGGTTAGAGCGGAACTAGATGTGCAGTCACCTTCTCGTGGTGAGTTCTGAGTCGGTTTCTTCTTTATTCTTATAGGAACCGGGCGAAGAGCTGCACTCTGCAGTACTGACAAATGTCGCATTTGGGTGAAAAACGGCGAAATTTTTAAGACTTTTTGAGGGGGTGGAGCACCCCCCAAAGTACCCAAAACCTCTCATTATGTCTCTGACTAGGCTTATCTAGTATTTAGTGACTTTATATTGCACATGTACCAAAATCTACATGCGAAAAGTCCATTCGAACTTTATTATACAAAACCTCAATTTTAGTCAAATTCTTGAAACTTTGAAGCTCGTTCGGGGTTAGCAACATTTATTCGATCAAGCTCAAATTTTTTGTACGAGTTACTACCATGGTCCCACAACTTGTCCGCATAGTGCCTAATTCAAATTCAAACTTTTGATTTTTTTGATACACCCTATTGCTTACCCCTGTGATTATATTTGGGTAAATCATTGAAATATTTTTATTAATTTTACTTTTATTTTCTTTTGATGTACATGTTTTTTTTAAATTCTGACCTGTCCAATATCAATGTAACTGATCTAAGGACCAATAAACATCATTATCATTATATGTACTATGTATGTATTCAATATTTTAGTGCAACCAGCATAAATTATATGGACTTATATTTTCAAGATGTTTAATTGGGATTAACAATAAAGGTAAGTAATCGCTATTTATATCCTTAGTTATATTTACTTAAGCAACAATATTTTTATTGATAATTATTCATAAGTTAAATACCATATTTACTCATGCACTCGTTATATTTGTTTCATTTTTGTGTTATATCCATTAAATTGTTTTGGCTATTTAAGATAAACACGTTATTTTTTCAATAAATATAGTAAATGACTTGATGCTTTTTAACCCTCATATCTACATGTGGACGCATGCACACACAAATACAAATACACACACAAGGGGACCCTTCATACACTTTACACTGGAGACTGCATTAGCTCTCGACGCCCCTGGTTGTGACCCCCTTAGGGGGACGCAAGAGGATTTTAAGGAGGTTGCAAGCACTCTTTGCTAAGCCAAGCGATTTTATTCTGGTTTTAAGTCTTGCAGGTTTTAATTTATCAACATGTTTTGTTAAAAAAATAAAGACTATTCTGTAGCTTATCAACGTACAAAAACGTTTTTAGCAAATCAGTTATTTTGATGTAGTAAAAAAATCAAGAAGTTTTATCTCAGTAATGGTTACTTAATGAATTAAATTATACTCCACATATTGTCTCAATGTTTTTAAAATAATTGCTCCCAGCAATAGAGTAAACCTATCTTTAGCTGCTTTCAACCCTTTTCCTGCTTGGAAATGAATGTCCGACTGGGCATTATTTCCCAGAATAAACCAGTCTCTTCCACGTTAAATATTGGTCTAGCAGTGTAACCACCGTCTTCTATTATCTTTGCTTAGGTCTTAGGGAATTCAGCTGCAGCAACCTGATCAGAACTGACTGCTTCTCCAGTCGCTTTTATGTTATGCAAGTTTCCTCTTACCTTGAATCAATCGAACCAACCATCACTAGCAACGAAAGTCTCTTCCTGAGAAGTTGACCCACCTTCCTTCTCCGGGTCATCAAAGAGAACCTTAACCTTGGCTTGGATTATGCCGTCTTATAGGGGCACGATGCTGAGTCTGATCATCAATACACAAATTCAAAAGTTTTTCCATTTTCAGCATAATGGAACTCCTAGGCTTGATGCGTTTTGACAACATTGGAGCTAATCCTTTAATATTTTCCAAAATAATGTCTTTCTGTTTCAGTATTGTGTTCACAGTTGATTTAGAAAAGTTCATAGACCTTCCAATCTGTTATCGAAATGCCACTCTCATATTTTCTGATGATACTTTGTTTATCCTCTAAAGCAGTGGTTCCCAATCTTCGGTCTCCGAGGCTACTATAGGAGAACCGCAGAAAAAATAACCTCCTCACTGCTATGCTCCGCAAATATATTTGTTGAGGTAATAAAAAAGACTGTCACAAAATGTAAGCTTTGAACATTACAAATGATTACCTAGTGCATATTATTCCTTTGATATTGTTAAATTTTCATATAAAATAGAATGTAAAAACAACTAGCAGCATGATATGGCCTGCAAAATTTTTGAAGGTTGAAAAAGGGGTCTGCACACTCGAAAAGATTGGGAATCACTGCTCAAAGTAAATAACGATTTTAAAGTTTGATTTTCTTGAAATCGGCTACTCCTTCGATAAAAATGTACTGAACAAAACGTATGCTATTTGATTAGTTCTACAAAGTAGTTTAAAGACTTTTTTGTTATAAGCTATATTGTACGAGATATAAAGAAAAGTTCATTTTTGTCACCAGTAAAGTGGCACTAGCAATTAGGTGTAAGCAATGTGAAAGCTTATAGCTGTTGAGGAAGGATTCTTAAGATTTCACCATTTTGGTATCACATTGTATGACCTTAATGAAATCTTTGCTTGACAGGGGCTCTCTTTGTTTTTCATGCATATTGTTTTTCTGCTGTAGGAAAATTTTGAGTAAATTTTGTCGAGGACATCAATTGCATCCTTGGTTACATTATTTCAATGATTTCAGGATTCTTGGTTTCTCATTCAATACCATATTTCATGTATCAAGGTAGCAAAATAACCATTTAGTTTGGGCCTATCGTAAATTAGTTTTTCCATGCCAACAATAAAAATCAATTAATGTTAAAGCTTTTCAAGTTGCTGCCAGAAGGACCCTCAACTATTTTAGCATAAATTTCCAATACTACCCGAATGGGATATTTAGCAATTAATTTTCAAAAGGAACCAATTGTCACAATGAAACTAATAAGATAAGGCACAACTTAGTGAAAGTGATTCATTCTAAAACAGGAAAAGAAAAAAACTTTTTAAGTCTTCAGGACCTAACGATGCTGCAGTGCAATGAAATCTATGCTGTAATTAAAGTGATATTATTCCAGTAAAACGTTCAAAAAGGTTTTTTTCTTTTCCTGTTTTCCAACTCTCACAAGTTATGCTCCAATTTCCTGAAGGTATTTTTTAAATTATTAATGTAGACAACACTCAAGAAATGCCATTATTATACATTTTCATCATTTATGGGAGATGTCCCATAAGCAATAAATAACACTGCAGACCAACAATGTTTGGACTATCAAGTTTTATTACCCACTCAAGAGCTTCAATATTTGTGGACAGGCAGGAAACTGACTATGTTCCAAACATTACTCTTTAAAATTTCTAGTTTATCATCCTAGGATAGAAGATGGGTAGTATTAAATTTTTTTTAAAACAAAAGCTTGTTATAAATATCCCACAATTTCCAATCATAATCAATAAAAAGAAAATATCCTGCAAAATATTTCCATTCTTATATTTCTTGCTAGAAAGAAGTATGAATAAATATGGATTTTACTATACCTATTTCAGGTTATCATAATTTTAAAATCTATTCATTTATAAAGTTTATTGAAGTGGTGAGTTACCCAAAGCTGCCGTAAATTTTTTTTACTATTGAAGTATATGACTGATACATTTCTTGTGGCCTTGAACACATTGACTACCATGAGGGTCATAATTGTCCAACACCCTGCCATTCTCATAGGGCCGTGAAGATCAGATATATCCCTCAGCAGGTATATGTATTTGAGCCCTCATGACTCATTGGAGACACTTTCGACGGAGTGTTGGATGTATGGCTTTGTGAACTGAGGTCTGTGAGATGCTTATATTCTTTTGGCCCCCGATATTGCCTTTTCTTTTATTTAATAAAACGACCTGACTAATAAAATGCATTTGGCCCAAGGGACATTTTTTTAAAATATTGGTCTGGCAGTCAACATGTTAACCCTAGAACTACCAAGGGTGAGTCTCCAAGGCCCATAACTTTTATTAGTCTATTTCTCTGTAGAAAAATCACATACGTTTTGATAGTTATATTGTGCAGAGACTCATAGAAAACAATTATCCACAGTTTTCAATCAATTTTATAAGTCCTATTTTCTGCAACTGATTTTGGCAATGACTGCATGCTATGACACACGGGTGGTTTAAATTAAGGGTTGCCTGCTGGTCAATTAATTTTATTTCCACAACCACTGCCTCCCAACATTGCTTTCTCCAGTCTTTCTGAGGAATTTCACACACTGTGCCTTCTTTGAAAATTCATTTCCTTTCTCATACAGCCATATATCGTTGTGTAAAATGATGCTGGAAAACCTATACATATATGCAAGGATTCAGAGGGATTTTCTTTTAACTTGAAGTTGTCATGTAATTGGCCTGTGCTGTTAAGTAGGATAGTCAGGCTGTAACTTTAGCACAGCAAGAAGAAGGGGTGGCAAAACCAGTCTCTTGGGACGTATGATCCAAGTAGCCAAGAAAAAAAGGTCCCTTCCCAGATGAATAGCATCCCAATGCGAGATGCAATAATGCATTTTATGACATCCTAACTTAAGGCTTCCTTTGTTCTTAATTTCCCTTTTCAATGGAAGTCGCCACATGCCCTATATTACAATATGTATAAAACATTGTGACTTTTTAATATATATATATATATCTTATTAAATGTGGACTTGGAGGAGAATGCTGAAGATAAAATGGACAGATAGGATGAAAAACGATGAAGTGCTACGAAGAATAGGAGAGAAGCGAATGATTATACAGACAATCAGAAAGAGGAAGGCTAACTGGGTTGGACATTACCTGAGGAGAGAGAGTATGATTAAAGACGTGTTAGAAGGAAAACTAGATGGGAAAAGGGAAAGAGGTAGGAAAAGGTTTCAGCTGATAGACGATCTGAAAGGGAAAGAGAGTTATCAAGATATAAAGAGGACAGCGGAAAATAGGAGTATATGGAGAACCAGGTTTAACCATGAATAATCACGGACCTGTCTACGGACAGACTACCTATGATGATGATGATGATCTTATTAATTCAACCATTGAAGGCATGATGTGGTGGAATAATTCCATATTGATTACTAAATAAAAATCTTGTAATTTTCCACTATTAAAATATATATCTTATATTAGATAATGAGCTTCTGAGTGAAAATAGCTTTGTAGTCCTAGGGTTAAGATTCAGTTCATATTCATAAATAACATAATAGATCTTTCATGTCAACCCCAGACTTATGAGGGTCACACCATTATAATGCACCTCAACCCTGAGCTTAGTCTCAGCCCTGAATTGAGACTTGTTACTGCATTTCAACGTCATTAAGATCATGAGTGCAACTCCTTACATTGAGATATTGGTTCTTTTCTTGTGACATTGTTTCTATAGCTATGGGATTTAAACATTTTCAATATGTTTTTTGTTTAATTACTCTTCATTTTTTCAGTTTCAGAATTTTCTTCTCTACTACAGTACTAAGTCCCAAATCCGGCAATCTTGGGACTTGTAGACAGCCGGTTTTTGGATTATGTACAAGGTGCAGCAGAAAGAACTCCCCGATTTGGGAGGGGCTTAGCTAGGGGTGGGATGGGGGTACAGGAACGCAGCGTGCCTTTCGCAACCGCGTGGGATGGGGGTACAGGAGTGGGGAGTGTGTCGGGGAGTTCTTTCTGCCGCACCTTGTATATATAAATACATATATGTAGTCTAACCATGAATTATAAACAAAAGAAGTCCAAATATAGCAAGAAAAACAAAAAATGTATAAAAATATAAAATGTTTTATTAACTTATCAAAATGAATTCTTATTCTCCACTAATGAACCTAATGTAGGCAAGGGCTGTGTGTTGTTGATACTTCTTGGCATTGGAAGTGAAGATGCTAATGATTTGATTTTTGAAAGAGGAAAGTTTTTTCCTGCAACTTTTGGTAGGTTTTTAAAAATATCATGTAATGTCAGTTGTTTAACACGCTCAACCTGGCGCGTAATTTTGACAAAAATCGGGGTGACCACCACAGATATTCTGTATCGGGCGGCTATGTAACTATGTAGTACTTGCTATTTTAAATACATTTCACTAACTTATTTGATGTTTTTCAATTTCCCTGCAACATTTTGCCGCCGTACAGAATGATGTAGTCGTGACTCACCAGTGACCCACGCCGGGTTGAACGTGTTAATATATTTGCTCTTTTCTGAAACAAGTTTTTCTTGAATTTCATAAACAGACTATTTATTTCCTATTCAATAATAAAGCTTCTTTTCACAAGCCACTCAATGAAGTCATCAGAAATGCATAATAATTTATCTAAATTATAAAATAAAATAAAATTTATTTTGTACATTTTTGTCGTCTTTTTTTGTGTTCAGGATTTAACACCATTTCACCATCACTTAGTTTAATGACTAGCTGGGCATCGCTTTCAACATTCAAATCCACTTTCATGTCACTTACCTTCAAGTTTTTAGCCAGATCAGAGACATGCCATTAGCATAAGTTCGCAATTCAGACATGAAATATTTTCATTTGAAACACTGACTCCCTCAAAATCAGGTTTATTATCAATTACCATCAGCTGCAAGTTATGCTAAGCATTTTTATAACATTGCCCCAAGCATGAGCAACAGCCTACACATCCTTTTCATTGAATTCTCTAAGGAACATTTCAATTCCTCGCCACCTTTGATGCATCTCGGCATGCACTATATACTTGTTGTTATAACGGCACTTCAATGTCCGTAAAATATTCTCATCCATGGGTTGTGTGAGAGACATGCAGTTTGGTGGTCAAAATACAGCATAAATATGATATGTCACAAAAGGTTCACCGCTGAGGTGTGCAGAGCAGTTATCAAAAATGAAAGGTATCATGCAGTCATCCGGTATGCCAACAGATTTACAATAGTCATGGGATTTGGTCGGAAAATTGTTTTCAAACCAGTAAATTATTGTTTCCTTAGTTATTCAGTTACTCTTGTTAGAATGATAATTGGTTGTAAATATCCTAAATTCCATAAATGACTGAGGATGTGTATTTATGTAAATAACAAGTAAATTGCATTTATGAGTTCCAGCAGCATTTGCACATGTGGGAAAAGTTAGAATATCTTCCACATTTTACACCCTTGTTGGTGCAATATTGTCTTCTGCTTCCAGTTTTTAGGCTGGTTTCCAAAGGAAACAGTCTTATGAAATGGTCCTGTCTGTGTGTGTGTCCTCTACTAACAACTTTTGCACCAATGCACAGAGGTCAATATCGTGAATCTAGCTGGACAAAATCCATTTTAGTAAGTGTCATCACTTTCTATCACAAGTTACAAAGAAAGGTTGGTTTCAATCAAAAATGAAACAATTAACCAATTTAACTAAGACTAATGGAACCGAGACCGTCATAATTATTCCCCAATCCCATGTGGCACTCAGAGCCGCTCTAAGTCGCCTTTCCTCCTTGGAAGTAAAAGTTCAATCTGATGTGAAAGTGAAACTAGACATAGGATATGAAACATCATTTATTATGATTTTCAAATGGGGTTGTGATGGGAGCTCTGGCCAAAGCACACACAAGCAGAAATTTAGTGGAGAAGGAGGTGAAATTCAGTAAGATTCTGATTTGTTTGTTGTGTCCATAGTCCCACTGCAACTTTCAGTAGATTCTGATAATGAAAAAACCATTGTGGCGAAATAAACAGCCTTCCTCAACCAGGTATTGTAGGCCTATTAAATTATTATTTGAAAAGGAGATGGCAGAATTATGCAAAATAGAAATAAAGAAGATTGAAGAACAAATAACTCATCTGTCTCCCACAAAAGTTGAAATGAGAGGGAAAGAAATATTGGTGAAACAAAAGCTTATTATGACCATGGTTGATGCAAAAGTATGTAGTGCTATCACAGGAGTGTTTGCGTAGAAATATTACATGTGTGGAGCTATTCCCAAAGAAATGAACAATATCATTTTAAGTCACTCAATGAATGTGCATGATATTACTACGTACGACTTTGGAATATCAGTACTACATGCCTGGATTCGGTGTTTCGAGTGCCTTCTGCACATCGTCTACCAACTTAATGTAAAGAAATGGAAAAATAAGAGACTCAGAAGAGAAGAAAAAAGTAAGTGAAAGGAAAGAAGTACAAAGAAAATTTCACTCCGAAATGGGTTTATTGGTGGACATTCCTAAGCCCGGGTGTGGCACAACGAATGATGGAAACACTGCCAGATGTTTTTTCAAAGATCCCTTCACTTCATCATCTATTACAGGGATTAATGAGGAACTAATAAAGCACTTTTCCACAATTCTTCACACAATATCATGTCGGTATGATATCAATGAATTGGCTTTTGAAAGTTACGCCATCGACACTGCCAAATTATATGTGCAACTTTATCCATGGTACTACATGCCTGCAAGTTTGCACAAATTGTTGATACATGGACCGGCTATAATTAAATCTTGTTTGCTGCCTATTGGTCAACTGTCAGAAGAAGCACGACACAAAGACTACAAAAGATTTAGAGAGAGTCACACACGCAAGTTCTCAAGAACAAGTACCATGGTGGACTTGCTGCATACGTTACTCATTACATCAGATCCCGTCATTGCTCATTACAGGACACGTTCACAACGAAAAAAGGACAAACTGACTCTCTAAGATTTTAGCTTACTTGAACAGCCCTTAATGCCGGGCACATCTCATTGTCAGACAAAATTCAGAAAGTTCATTGAACTTTTATTGTAATTCTGAGTCAGAAAGTGAACACGAGTATGTGTTCAAATTATAACCAATAAAATCTATTTAAAGAAGATTTGATTTTATTAAAGCACTCTGAAAAGTGGATTAGGCCTAGGCTACAGCACGGGGAACCACTAAAAAAAACGTGCCGAAATCTCTAAATCTTGGGTGGTGTGGAAACGAGATTTGTGTCCATAATGTCTTTGTTTTAATTTTAAATGATTCTCCCAATATTTAATACAAATGTGTAGCACTTAAATCATTGAAATGTCTCATACCAAGCTCAGAAGTTGGTCAATTTTGGGTTAATGCATTATTTTTTAGTATTTTGCTCAGGACTACATTTTATTTCTACATTATATCCTGAGTAAAACTATATTTGGAATTTTGTCCAGCTAGATTCACGATATTGACCACTGTGCAATGGACCGATTTTCATGAAACTTGGTATGAGGCTCATGCTGCCAGGGCCCACCTCCAGGCTATATTTTATTTGGTGAAGATTGAAGTCCCGGGTTTGATTCCAGGAACTTTTTTCTCTATTTGTTTTTCATAGGAAATCTCAAATCCACCGTGCAGAGATGTTTTCTTTGATATTTTAAAATATCTTAAAATTGTGATATTGGAGCGAGGTTTGTTCTGTTCTAAGGGGAAAAGAATCTAGATTTTAATTCTTAACACCAAATTTTGTTAATTGATCGTATTGTTGCCATGGAGACTTACCAAACTCGACTTGAGCATAGATGAGTGAACAAATGGGTTATTTTCTTTTCCGCTTGATTACCCTTCGGCAATGGACAGTTGATCCATACATATTAGCATATAAACAGTAACATTTATTAAATTCGTTTATTTAAAAAAATACATACAAAATATAATATCAGGAGATTTTGAGTGCTTTTAGTATTTTAAAACTGATAATGCTCTATTAATTTGTTTTGCTATTTTTCTCTATCATTGATAAGCTATGAATTACAAATGGTATTTATGGTATGAGAATTCCTTGGAATGACTAAAACATCCTGAAACATTTCCTGCCAATACAAGTAAACAATTCGGGATGTCAACTTTGGGTAACCAGCCTGCATTAGCCCTGGTTTGGATTTCTTGTTTTCCTGGAACATAGCTCTGGAAAACCTAAGTCTCACTGGAATCATGTCATTGTGGAAATTTGTACTTGGCCCATGAGCAGAGTGGTTGGTCACAAAACAAGTCTGGTGCCAATTTTAAGTTAATTTGTGTCGCAACTCAGACAATTTTCAGTGAAAAATTTTGTGAAGTGCCCAGATTTCCAGTCATCCCAGATTTTGGACTCTATTTCAGATTTTCAATAGGTTCTAGTCTATCATCAAAGCCTTGCATACAATTAGTCATAAAAATATCACCAAGGATTTAATTTTAATCACTGGAGACACCACTTCAACCCCTGCATGTCAAAATAAAGTGAACTACCAAAGGGAACCCAATATTCAGGAATATGAATATGTGGCAAGGAGGCCCAGAATGTTTCCAGTATGCCACCAGCTAAGACCTATAATTTTATTAAAAGCAAGCTAAAAAAAGGAACTTTTTATACAAGTTTTGGTAATTTGTATAGAATGGTCAAGGACAGGAGTTTCACTGGCAAAATCTTTGCCTTGATATTAAACTACTGCCACTCCCCAACTTACATAAGGGTTCCGTTCCACAAACCTCTACGTAACCCGAGTTTCACACAAGTCGGAATTTGCCTAACTACCCACACAGTTCAGTACAGTAAATAAGTCATTGGAAAAAAATCATTTTAATCATAGAAATTAAGGAAATTATTTAGACCCTGTGCTATCCCTCACTCAGAAAACAGTAACCACAAAAAGTTCCAGCCTTGCAAGCAGTGAACAGCGGTAATATTTCTCAGCGTAGCCTTACCCGTAACCTCAATCTGAGGCCTTGCCTTCTAATTTTTAAGTAACTTATTATTATGAATGTAGATTTAATAAAGCTCTCATATAAGATTATTTAATCTTTCAACCTCCATTATGAAAATAAAAATAAATATTCACAAAATTACTAATAATTCATAAAATCAATGTAAGACTAAATGTTTGTTTATATGCAAAGACCTCTGTAAAATCAGGAAGCCGTTCCCGCAACACATTCTAACGTTTACGGTATTAGACTGAGATGCCAAGTGTAAATTTTTTAACCATATAATATGAGTAAATCAATTTTTAAAAAGAAATGAGAGGAGCAAGGTAGAAACCATCCATGGCAACATTATTGTGTTACGATTGTACGATAGTTAAAGATGCGCTAGTAGGTAGGCATTTGTTTGGCTCTTAGCTGTTCCTGTAACACAGCATTCTTAAAACATTTCTCACTAGTGAGCTATGAACTGTGACAATTACAGTTATTCACTCATTTTCTCTTCATTAATTTGTAAATACAGGTAATTAAAAGGTATTTTTTCAATTAGAAGTACAGGTATACATTTGAATGCTTTCTCTTTACTTTCATGGAGGTAGAAATCATATGGAAACGAGCTAAAGAAAACACACTATATTTTAGAGGAACTGTAGGTCGCGCTACCAGAACTTAAAAATTCCAACTCGCACATTATATGACACACAAGATAAAAACAAGATTTTGAGGCAAAAAATAAGGGATCACAAATTATGCGGAGTCGCAAAATACTCGAGTATATATGGTACATACTTTACATTCCGAGTGTAATGTAATATGTATGCACTTTTGCACTTTGAATTTTTTTGTTTGTGGCTTATGGAAAAGTTTACATAAGGTCGAGTTTACGTAAGTCAGGGCTTACGTAAGCCGGGGAGTGACTGTACACAAGAACCTAAATAGAAGTGCTGTTACCAGCATTATGTAGGGCAGTGGACAACTATTTTATTAACTAGAGAGATTCACAACTTATTAGATTTGGGAATTCTATAGTGACATGGAAATTTCTATAGCCATTTGTGATTCAAGATGGCTTAGCATAATTTTTTTACACTTGAAGAGTAGATTACACTACATTACTGATCAATGAAATAGGTGATCTTGTGCAAGTACAAAATACAACTGATGCAACAAATTTTAGTCAGGTGATTTACATAAATATTCACATTTAGTGTACACATTCAGATTCCAATAGTCCTAATGAAACTTGTTGCTAAGACATCAAATGAATGGAGAAATACTTTTGGCCAGTCTTTCAAAATGCTAACTCCTGATAGGAAAGAACTAGGCATTTATTGTAACAATAGATTCTGTTTAATGAAACCAAAGGAATTAAAAAATAAGATTTTATTACAAATAAGATAATCATACTAAAGTATTACAAATACATGATGGCATCATTCATTTAAAAGACAACGAAGATTAAAATTTAAAATCAAGTACAATAAAGTATCAAGTGCTGTAGTACTAAGAATGCATCTCATAGAATCTATAGCATTTTTAACAAGAACGATAATTGTCAACTTCTACTCTTCAATAAATACTAAATGTTGAAGGAGTCATGTAAAATAAAAACATTTTCATTAGAAGGTATAAGTAAAAAAATCTTAAAATATCAAAGCTGGCAATTTCCATGAAAATATTCAGACTTGCTTCTATATAAATATTAAACCAGCATAATTTTTCTACCTCTAGATATAAAATTACTAATTGCCAAGTATGACATCTCTAATGAGAAAATAAGGCCTTCAAATTATTTATTACTGAAATAAAGAACATAGAAGAAAAACTTGGTAAAAATGTTACTCCCTGATTTGGAAATGAGATACAGAGCCAAACATTTAATGCTCTTATGAGTTGATGAAATAGAGAACATAAGTATAACTAATAAGATATCAGTAATGTTGTCATTTTCTCTTACTGCTTTCTTCTTCTAATATAAGCTTCATAGTTGATAAAGCAGATTTGAGCTCATCCAACTGAAACAAAATATAAAATAATTCTATGAAATATAAATATAAGAGGAGGCCAAACAATGCCTCTCAAGATGCATGCAACTCTTTCAACCTAACCTTTATTGGCCGTGCATACACTAAAATATAGGGGCTGTTGGCAGGCGGGCATTTAAATCTGTACAATAAAGGATAATGTGTGGCTCTATTACATTTCTACTCAAGGTGTGTCAATGCTTTTCACAAAAGAATACAATAATGCAGTGTGAATTGAGACGTTTTGGGGATGTTTAAGAGAAACCCATTCTCTCTGTATTGCTTGGAGTACAGGTTAAGTATGCTGCTCATAAACTTATGTGAACAGACAGAATGTATGACTTGCAGCTCTTGAACTTCGGAAGATTCTTGAAAGCGATGGTTAAGTAGGTTAGGCCCAGTGTTGCCGTTTTTGGTACTATAGTACCAAATTTGGTACTTTCAACTACATAAAGTACGTTTGGTACGACTCTCAATAAAATAATGAATTTTTGGTACAAAATTTGAGTTATGTCACCCAACTGTGCTTAGTATGTAAACGTATATATATTACAGAAATTCATAACCAAGCACTACCACAAAAACAATATTTGTGTATTAAATTCTGAAATGTTTGAGCTGTGGTATGTTTTCTCGCCATTCGTGGTGTCATTGTAACATATTGCAACAAAATGAACGTGATCATTTTCACTTTGAACATGTAAATAAAATTCTCATATCTTTTGTTCCGGCTGATCGCACCCATTAAAACCTAAACAATTGCTCTAGAAATGATAATGTTGTTTTGTTTTGTGTTGCTATATTGTTTGTAAGGAGAGTAAGTTTGAATTTCTAGTTTTCGGTTAGAATCAATTCATTTAAGCATGAATTTAAAAAATCAAAAATTTTTCATTCCTACACAAGATTATTTCTAATGTATATCTATTTCTCCACCAAACAGTATTTTTCATCGTTTATGATAATCCATAATATATCAAACGAAATTTCAAATTGGACTTTTGACAATTTTATGTAAACCCTTTCAGAAATATAAGTAAAAGAATAAATAAGTCAGATGATTCAGATTCAGGAGATAGTGATAATGTTTCTAAATGCAAAAAAACAAGTATGAGCACAAATTCCAACTGAAATCGCTACAGGACAAAAGATTCAAATCATGGATGTGTAAAAAAATTAAAATAAAGCATTTTGCAACATGTGCAATTGTGAGATGGCAGGAAGTGTAACACTGCTTGAAAGACATGGAAAAACTGAAAAACATCAAAACAATTTAAGTGTGAAAATACATTCCGAGAAGGTTACAACATTTTTTCAACCATCTGCATCATCACATTTTGAAAAACAGGTAGAGCAGCCTCGGAATTGAAACTCGGTGCTTTTGTTGCAGAGCATAATTTATCAATTTCGATAATGGATCATTTCCCTGGGCTCATGGCAAATGCATATCCCGATTCAAAAATCGCAAGTGCAATGAACTGCGCAAGAACAAAGGCAACAGTTATTTAAAAAAATGTAATAGGCGATGTCTATTTTACTGATCTCATATCCCAGTTACAGATTACTAAATTCTCATTAATTATTGACGAATCAACAGATATATCAAACATTAAGTACCTTGTCCAGATAGCACGTTTTTATGACTTTAAGGATTAGAAAACTCATGACAATTTTTTTACTTTATTGGAAATCAATGATTGTACAGTTCAAGGTATTTATAGCTCATTAATTAATTTCTTTGATGTCACCGGCACACCTATTGAAAATATGATGGGTTTTGCAAGTGACAATGCAAATGTCATGATGGGAACAAGGCGAGGTGTTCAAACTCTCTTAAAAAGGAAAATTCCTGCCCTTTTTTTACAGGGTTGTGTTTGCCACTCAATGCACTTGTGTGCTTCTAATGCATGCAGGGAATTTCCAAACTGCGTGGAAGAATTAGCATAAAATAATTTTTCATGCATAATGAATAGCCCCAAAAGATTGTCTGAGTATACAGAATTTCAGAAATTTGCTGAAATTCAATCTCATAAAATATTATATCCTAGCTGTACACAGTGGTTGTCACTGAAAGGGGTAATAAAAAGAATTTTAGAGCAATGGCCTGCTCTTATTCTGTTTTTCACATCAGCATGGTACAGCTTAATACGACAAAACATAAACAGAATGAAAATATTCAGTCCTTCGTACGTAAAATAAGCAATTTCTCGTGATCATAAGTTAATATTTAGGTATATTTATATCCACATCAGTGTAGGGCTGCATGGCATTTTGGGGTTTCTCCACATTATTTCCCATGCATTCTTATGGAAATAGTATTTTGTTTACTCCATGGGGTATACGAGACCCCACGGTCTGCAAACCTAGACCAAGTTCTTCCTGTGGCCCAGGAAACTTTTGAAATCGATAGCTTCAATGGTGTAAAAACATATAAAGAACATACATACACTAAAATATTTATAAGATATCTTTTGATATATTTTCCATTGTTTAATGTAATATTGTACTTTTGGATAATTTGGAACAAATCTAACAGATATAATTATAGGCTTACACGAAATTGTTCATTTTTATTAATTTTTTAAATTTAGTACCTTTTCTGGATATTTGGTACATTTTGCTTATCCGATTTGGTACTTTTTGAGAAAATAGTGGCAACCCTGGTTAGGCCACTAATGAAATATTTGCCAGAGCATCACTGGTGAAGAAACTTCTCTAAATTATAATGCCAGCAATAGTGAGTATTAAAAAACTTTAGAAAAAATAAAATACTGTATTTATCTGAATCCACAATGAGGTTTTTTCCCAAATTTCAGCTTGCAAAAATCGAAGGTCGACTTTAAAATTTGAGTACAAAGTGCTATATTGTCAATTCATCACTCAACAAATTCGCCACAAGATAAATTGGAATGTGAAACAGCATGGCTGCTCTAAGGCAGGGGTATACACTTGTTGGGTTGGGAGTCACCCCTTGCCATGCACCATTCAACGTGTCCCACCTCGCATAATTCACAAAGAGGAGAATTATTATTATTATTATCAAAACATAAAGAAAAATTTTGTATTGGAAAAGTGTCTCCCCATGCAGTAGAGCAGTCAAGGTGTCTCGCCTTCCAATTTGTCTCGTGATGAATTTTTCGATCAATGAATTGATGCAGGATGAGTGCCATGCGATGTTTTACATGCTATGAATTTTTCGTGACTTGACATGTGTCGAACTAACTGAGATGAATTGACACGTGACCAACTTACCGCAATGAGTTGCCATAGAATCGTAGATAGTATGGTTACAAGTTTAATCAGTTTCTTAAACAAATGAAATGGGTAAAATAATTGTCAACTGCAATTTTTCATTGATCCAGATTTTAATTAACACAGTATTAATTTTAAAAAATTCATTTTAAAATTTTTTTTCTCAAACAAAAATTTGAAACAAATCATTTCAATTAATAAATGAACTAGTATACTTACAGTAAATGCATGTGTTCAAAATAACAGGTAACTCTCGTTATGCATGCTTTCGTTATAAGCATTTTTACATTTTTCTTCTGACAAAAGATGCAAAAGAACCCAGGACTTTTTCTACAAGTTGGAGGCGGTTCTACCACTTTAAGAGTTGAAATGCATTCCACAATCTCTTGTTAACTGGTGAGGCAGCTTCTGCAGATCACTTTGCAGTTGAATTATTACAAACTATCAGCCTCCCAATTTACGCATATTCGATATGCGCTGCGATTTTCAGGAACGCATGTACTGAATATAACGAGAGTTACCTGTACACCAAACACATTCAATGAGAAATTAGGCCATAAAATTGTTTTAGATTCGAGGTCATCTTGGATTCATGTAAATACAGTAAATTTCGAATTAATTTTAAAAAATAGTATATTTTTGTAATGGGAAAAACAGCAATTCCCTGCTGTATGTCAGCTTGTTGTACATTGTTAATGAATTAAGAAACATTTTATTATAAGTTGTATCATTTCTGATATGTTATCTGTGAAAAGCCAATTGTGAAATTCAAGAAATTTCAATTGTAATTATAATTTTAAACCCCTTTAGTCATTTATAATCTCATGTTTATTATTACGTAATTTTATTTTATTGTTGATTCTATTTTGCTCTTACATACAGAGTAGCACTGTTATGCAATAGTTTCAACTTAAGTATGCTCCCAGATATGATTTTGTAAGTGTTAATTTCATTTTGTGATCTAATTTTTTAAATAGCAAGTCTCATATGCTGTATGTATTGTCATATATTATTTGGGCTGCAAATAGTATTAATGTACGGCAAAATGGCCACCAGAAACATAAGCCCAACTTTTATCATTATATCTATGGGAAAATAGGTTTTGCTATACATTAACTATATATCGCAGTTTTCAGGAAATCATCTCTGACATATAGCAGAGACTTACTGTAAATAATTTCACATGCTGTCATCTCTTTTTGAAATGATAATTAAAATCTAATAAAGTGCATTATGGCAAACAAAATAATTATATTCAATGAGCAAACTCAAAGCTAGAATCTATGAATTATTTTTGCAGGAAATGAAAATACATATTATAGGAAATACATTACCTTATAGGTCAGCATGTATTCTTGAAGATTTCTTTGCATAGAGAGAAGATCAGGTAAGTTTTCACATGATGGCACATTGATCAAACAATTAAATAAATTGTTCCATAGTCTAACATTAAATTGTCTGAAAAAAATCAATAATCTTTAATTCTCTTTTAGATAATAACTTTAAATCAAATATTTTGAAGCTTTCTAAGAATGACATCTTAAAATAAAATAATGTATGTATTAAAATAGGAATTTAAACAATGTCATCTAAAGAATTCAAACGTTTATACCACATTGTAATGAAACTTGTTCGATAAATAATGATATTATGCAAAATGCTGCAGATAACATGCAAATGATTGTGAAAAATAAAATGGATTTCTTGAATAAAATTAAAATACAGTAAAAAGTTCCTTTTTAATATTTATATGAAGTTATTATAAGAACAGTAAAATACGCAGATGATCAAGTACTTCTAGCAAGAAAGGAAGAGGAACTACAAAAAATGATAAATAGACTAGTGATAACAGGTAGAAAATACGGTATGGAAATAAATACAGAAAAATCCAAGGTCATTCGAATATCGGGTAAAGAAGAGAATCTGAACATAACTATTGGGGGAAAGCCATTAGAACAAGTTTCAGAATATAAATACCTTGGAAGTATCATAACACGAGAGGCAAAATGTACGGATGAGATCAAAACTAGAATAGGAAAAGCAAAAGCGGCTTTCAGGAGAAAGAAACAACTACTTACAGGGAATATTAGGGAAGATATCAGCAAGAAGTTGATAAAATGCTACGTATGGAGTATAGCATTGTATGGGGCAGAAACATGGACGCTAAGGAAAAATGACATCAAATACTTGGAAAGCTTTGAAATGTGGACTTGGAGGAGAATGCTGAAGATAAAATGGACAGATAGGATGAAAAACGATGAAGTGCTACGAAGAATAGGAGAGAAGCGAATGATTATACAGACTATTAGAAAGAGGAAGGCAATGAATATGAAACTAGATGGAAAAAGGGAAAGAGGTAGGAAAAGGTATCAGCTGATAGACGATTTGAAAGGGAAAGAGAGTTATCAAGATATGAAGAGGACAGCGGAAAATAGGAGTATATGGAGAACCAGGTTTAACCATGAATAATCACGGACCTGTCTACGGACAGACTACCTATGATGATGATGATGAAGTTATTAATGTATCACTTGTGACTGATACAGAAATATGGCTTAAGGTACTTAGAGACAAAGATGAAATTTATCATATTCATAGGTAACAAGTAAGGAAAGAACTTCAGAGCAAATTATGATACAGTTGGTCCCCGTTATTTGCGGGGATTATGTACCAGAAAACGCCAGCAAACACACAAACAGAGAATACTGGGGAATTTTTCCCCATAAAACACATTATATAAGGTGGGTTACATTCCGATTCACCACTAAAATCACTCATGTGATGAAAAAAGGGGAATTTTCTCACTTAAGATATCATGTGGTAAGGGAGATTAGGTTTAAGTTAAGTTAAGCTACTGGACTCTATGACATCAAAACTAAAAAAACAAGTCCGTTTACAGGCCTTCTGGTCATGAAAGGGTTAATATACAGGAAAGTACATACACTGAATATTGCCTAATCTTAATATAAATGAAAATAACTGAAAATTACATAAATACGATGGAAACCACGATGAGGAGGATAAACACAGATATTGCGGGATAAAACTTGTGAGAATCTCGGATATGATGTTCACAGCACAATTCCAAAACAAAGCATGTGATACTGGTGCATAATAACACACAGAAGATGGTGTTTTAGCTCACTTCCTTATGCTAGTTACAATAAATAAAAATGTAATTACCAACATAGTATATTCATTATCAATAGCAAAAAAATAAACAAATAGGCCAGAAAATAAAATGAGTTTAATGAGGTAGTCATTGTTGAACAAGTAGCATGCGTGTCGAATTCTTACTCTGCCACGGCAAGTAGTCTGAGTGACGAATAAGCAAAATGAAAACCACGGATACCGAAACATTATTCCATAATACATGAATGATAAATAAGTGAAATAACGAATTCCACATCCGCGAAGACCGGAGACCCCATCTACATAAAATGCTTTTTTCCTTGTTTTGGAATTATGTCATCATAAGATTACATCTTTGGTTGAGATCGACAATCTCATAATATAGTCCATAAATTCCCTTTAAAAGCATTTATATCAATGCTTTGTAATGAAACGTTTCCTATTTAAAAGCAGTGGACTCGTTGCTATGGCAGTTCTATTTCCTAAAGTTAAAAATCAGAAATGTTTCTCTTTTTTGGATTTAAAAGAATTGTTTGTTCTCACTCAACACAGATTTGAATTCTGTTTTCAAAAGATACAAACCTTGGTGTTTTAGCTATCGATATGTTCATGTCCAGAGCTCCTATCTTAATTTCAACTAAAAAAACACAAGTCAAGTTAATTTTAACTAATTTAAAATGCAAAATTCATAATGCCATGCACTGACTTCATTTTGTATGGGGCTAGAAATGAAACTATTCTGCATTTCACATCCTCCGTGCACTACGTGTTCTTATGGGAGAATCGCTATCCCATATTATTTCCCTTCTTCTTTCTCGAGTCCCTCCACCAACATCACCTACCCCATCACCTCTAAAAGCAACTGCACCACCCGTAATGTCATTTACCTGCTTACCTGCACCCTTTGTCCTGCGTTTTACGTAGGCCTCCCAGTTGCATTACACGCCAACGCCCACAATGTCCCCTTCCATAGTTGCTACAATGTAAGGGTTATCCTCGCCTTACCCAATGACACTCCTGCCCCCCTTCTTCGACACTGGGAACTAGCACATATACATCTTCTTGACTCTTTCTCCCCGCCTGGCCTCAACCTCCACTAACCCTATTAGCCCCCTTACAATGTCTCCTCGGTTACATTGTAGCTATTCACACTTTACCTTACCACACTCCCTCCTTATTGGCTATCCACCCTTCCTACTCCCCGCCTCCTCAACTCATCAACCTTCCCACATCACCCTGTCATTCCCCACCCAGTGTGTCACTTTCAGTTACTGAAGTTACTGAAGAAAGGCATAGGCCCGATGAGCTTGCATGTTTTTTTTTTGTGTTCGTGTGTTGTACGTGTCTCTTCGACGCCCCCAGCAGCCTGCCAACTTGGTAAGTGTCCACTGGGCTTCCTTCAACACCTTGTTGCTACCCTTATCACTACCTTTTCTTTTTATATCCATTTTACCTTTCCTTTTCCGTAAGCTGTTATATATATATACAGTTAAACTTCGCCGAACGTGGCTTCCCGCAACGCAGATTCAAATTTACGCGGTACTGAAATGCATGATGAGCTTCACCGACCACGGGAAGTGAATGATTGATATGGTGACACAAACTTTGAGTGAAGGCGAAAAAGAAGAAAACGATTTGGAGCCTGAGAAGCCAAAGTTAACAGCAAAAATTTTGGAGAAGTTTTTGAAGCAGACAGAAGATTTAAAAGAAGCACCACTGGAATTTGATCCTTCAGTAGAAATAAGCCTGAAGTTCAAGAGGAGTCTAGAATCAGCTTTAGTTCCCTACGTAGAACTTCATAGGAAGTTAAAAAAGTCCAAACAGATGCCTATCACGAAATTCTTCCAGTCAAGGTCTGAGCACATCAAAATCACAAGACCAAGAGCAGACCATCTAATTAACCTTGGTGAGTTTCACTGTAACTTCGTTAAAAAATTTCATTAAATTTTCAATAAAATATTTCTAGCGATAAATAAAAATTACGCGAAAATTAATGCCAGTATGTACGGTTTCAGTGAGTGCAAACAACTGCCGGTAGTGCCGCTAGTGTTATGCATCTGTGCAGAGGCCAATCCGACATAGCTGAGGACCGATCGTTGGATTCGCTGTCGATATTAATCAACAAGTTTTTAATATGTATTGTTTCAGTTCTGTGAACATTAAGTTTAAATATTTCAAAACTTGTTTCTAAATATTTATCACTGCGAGCGATGAAAGTCATATTTAAGCAAGCATTTCCAGGCACAAAGGGAAAACTATAAAAGTGAATGTACAACAAGATGTTGAGATGAGGAAGCCCAGTAAACACTCACCAATCCATATATATATATATATATATATATATATACCATATCTGCCTGAATAGAAGCCAACCCGGATTTAAGCCGACCCCACGAAATTTTCCAACATTTTTTGGCAAAAAAAGTATTTTCGTAAATTTTATGCTTAAGTGTACTAGACATGCACGCACAACCTAGAATACATTATACATTACATCTATATAATTATATATGTTCCATGTAAAGTTTTATTAGGTATTATTACTGTTAATTATAAATATAGTCAACGCCGTTGCTCACACCTTACAATCAAATGTAAGTATATTTATTTATCTTACTGGAATTCAAACTGTTGCACATCGAAAGCTGTCATCGAATTTGGCGTGATCGTCTACTTAGTCATTATACGCAATTTTAATAGATTCTATGAAAGAGGTTTCCAAGTTTTATTATTACTGCTGTTAATTATCAGATGAATTACAGTTAACGCCGTTGCTCACACCTTCGAATCAGACGTATCTTATGTTAGCGGAATTCAAACAGTTGCGCATCGAAAGTCATCATCGAATTTTGCGAATTGACTAAGCAGACGATATCGTCTGCTTAGTCAGTATACGCAATTTTAATACATTCTATGAAAGAGGGTTTTAACATGCATACAAAAATGACAATGGCTATAGCAAATTATAAAATAAACAAGAAAAATTAATATGAACTTCTTTTATACTGTCGGCTCCTAACTTTAACGTACCTGCCATTTAAATGATCCATAAAAGCTACGACGTCTGCTACATCTGAACTTTAAATCGATTGCAGCACCAAGAAGTGCAATTAAAACAAAGAGTTGAAGAAGCTTAGTGTAGTCAGAATTTGTAAAAACCTCTAATAAGACCGGTGTTGGTATCTTAAGAACTCGTTGCAAATTATGATCAAAACGAATTTGCTGTAGCGTGCAATCATACTATGAACCTGGTGGGTTGTTATAACTCGATTGTTATATATACCGCCCTTTCCTTTGGATAAGAACCCACTTACTTTTAACTACGTGTTAAAATATATAAATAACATTCAATAGCAATTTAAATTACAGCTCCGGGCAACAGGAGGTATGCTATGGAAACAAGACATTTTTCAGCGATGGCGTCGTACGAGGATGCCAAATTTTTCCTCAGGCTCGCATTTAAGCCGAGGGTGATTTTTTTCACGATAGATTTTGACAAAAAGTATCGGCTTATATTCGGGCAGATACGGTATATACACACAGTAAAACCCCATATTTACATTATCGGAATAAACGTTTTCCCACTATTTACATTTATTTTAGGTTCGGGCAATTTTCCTATGATTCCAATGTAAGTAAAACCCTGTATTTACATTATTTCATTTTAAGTTTTCCTGCTATTAACGCCATTTTACATTAGAATTTCCGATTTTAAAAAAAAATTTAGCATGCGATTCCCAACAGTTTTTAATATTTTTCGGCTTAGCTTTGCAAAAAATCAGGACTCTTTTGGACGTAGATTTCGAAAACAGCGGCAGAGTAGGAACAGAGCCCCTAGAGGTAGAAATATGAACTCTTTCTTTTCAAAACAGCACTCGCTTTAGCGAACAGCATACTTAGAGATGGAAATATGTATGAACCCTTTTGAGTGAAAACTGAAAAACCTCATAAGTAAATCACACTAGCAGAGCATAAACAGCGCACCTAGATACGGAAATACTATTTACGCTATTTACTCTTTGAACCAAGTATGAATGCTATTGAAAAGATGGTCAAGTTTGGCACTATCATATTTTTACCCTTTCCACTCAACTTCTGCCCCTTGGCTCCCCCAGTTTGTAATTAAATTTACGTTAATTTGTAATAATTTAAATTACCATATTGTCTCGAATATAACGCAGTGTCTTTTTTCCAATAAATGAAATTTTTAAAGTAGCCCCCGCATTATATTCGAATAAGAGTAATTTTAAAAGATAGTAAAATTGTTTCAAAAAATCACTGTACATTCCACACATCTGTTAAGTGATACAAGATAATTGTTACATTGTAAACACGTCAAGCGTACAAATTACAAGGTACAGTGGGTTCCGTTTTATTGAATCAGTGGTTAATGGAATCAACCACTTTATTGAATACAACTAGAAAACCCCAAACCATTTTGTATCCAAAGTACTTCGAAATTTCTTCTTATTGGAATCATTTATATCGGTTAATTGAATCATAAGTCAATGGATGGCTATAGGGTTTTAGGGCCTTCTTGGGATTAATAAAAAAATTAATGCCTTTCTTTACGTAAGAATATGTAAATGTCCATTATCTCTTGAAAAGAGAAGCAATTTCTGTGATCCATGAAATATTTTTCTATCTCGCTTGCCCTAATCCCCGATGCCTGAAAACTTAGGGTATGAGACATCCTTGGAGCTGTTTTATTGCCCTGAGTCACCCGTGGAAAGGGACTCCGCTTCTCGGCGGCACGTCGTGGCGGGGGTCTATAGCAATAAAACAGCGTTGCACAAACGTTCGTGTAAAACGAGCCTTACCCTCCCTGAGGGAGTTGGTCAAGCAGGCAGCAAGAAATGGTCTCCAACTTCCAGCTAAGTGCCACCAGGGGTCACTGTCCTTGAGAGTTCACCATGCTGGAAAACCCAGAGGAAAACAAAACACACACCTTGAATGGTTGAGGCATTAGCCAATTAACTCTTTCTTTCAGCACCCTCCACCTCCAAATGTCTATAAACTTTTCTTCTCTTTGCTTTCGTCGTTATTCACCGAATTTTTCCGTAATCAGGTGGTGTTAAAGTGGTAGTCTGTCTATTACCTCTCAATTTTTCTTTTAGAAATTATTGAAAGAAACCCTTTGTTAAAATGTCGAAGAGAAATTCACGGAAGGATCTTAGTTTTGCTGAGAAGAATTAGCAGATAAGAAATTACGATCAACTTCCATCTTCATTGAGACAGAGAGAGGCCTCGGCGAGATTGGGGATCTCACAGACTTCACTTTGTAGATTTGAAAAATCGTGAAGAAATTAAGAACTGTGAAATGTCCAACTTAGATTCTAAGAAGAAAAGAAAACATGAAGGCAAGTCTCCCAGTGTTGAGCAGGCTCTGCTGAAGTGGTTTTCCCATTCTAGACTCCTAAATGCTCCAATCAGGGGAATATTAATGGAAAAAGCAGTAGAATTTGCAGATCGCCTTGGTGAAGAAGATTTCAAGCCAATGGATGGGTGGTTGTCAAGATGGAAAGACAGAAACAACATTGTGCACAAAAAATTACATGGAGAGAAGCAAGATGCAAATGAAACAGGAGCTGAAGAGTGGAAAAGGACAGTTCTAACAGACCTTTTGAAAGAGTACAAACTAGACAAAATCTATAATACAGATGAAACGGACCTTTATTATAGAGCGTTACCAGATTCCTCCTTAGGGTTTAAAATCACTTCAAATTCGGGAGGAAAGAAGCAGAAAGACCGTATAACAGTTCTCATTACCTGTAATATGACTGGAACTGATAACAGGAACCTCCTAGTTATAGGTAAATCCAAAAACCCATGCTGTTTTCGAGGTGTATCACTACCAGTTGCATACAAAAGCAATCAAAATGCTTGGATGACAACCCAGATTTTCTCCAGTGGGACAAGGAACTTGTGGCTAAAAGAAGAAAGATCGCATTGCTTTTGGACAATTGTACAGCACACCAAAATGTGCCAATGAACAACATTCAACTGGTCTTTCTTCTGGCAAATACGACATCAATCATTCAGCCATTAGATCAAGGAATAATAAAAACACTAAAGACTATCGACGAGATATGAGAAAATTGATCATTGAAATTATTGAGGAGAATGACAGCGAGAAAAGTGCTTCTGAAATTTCCAAAAAAATTAATGTGTTAGATGCCATGCATATGCTGAGGAAGGCATGGGAGCAATTATCATCTAAAACTATTGCTAACTGCTTCAGAAAAGCTGGTTATATTCTGGTTGAAGAAAACAAAGAAGCAGAAAATGATGCAGAGAATGATGACAAGACTGATGAAGAGATTAATAGATGGAATTCAATAGATGATGACATTGTTGTAGCTCTAGGATTAACCAAAAATGGCTTTGTTTCAGAAATATTAGGTAACAACTTGAGTGTTGATGAGAATATCGAGGAAGAAGATCAAGAAGTGCAATCATTACCAGCCCCTTCCTCTCAAGAAATAAGGCGTGCTTTGGCTGTTCTTCGGCGAAACTTGCAGCTGAGAGGAGGAGAGCCGGAGGAATTCAGCCGCTTGTACAAGATGGAAGTTGACTCAATGTCTCATATTAATAACAACTTGGTCCAAAAGAAGTCGGAAAATTACTTTAAAACACGTTAATTTGTATGTTAAGTTAATGTTTACAGTTTATTCAAGTACGTATCTTTAACTTCTATTTTAGCATTTTCTTATATGTATAACATGCCTAAAACCAACCTCCGTATAATTGAATCATCCGGTTAATAGAATCAAATACGTCTTTACCAATGTCATTCCAATAAGCAGAACCCACTGTACTTGAAAAGCATCTGAGACGAAAATAGATCGAGTTCAGTTGGTGGCTGAACTCCTCATTAGTCATTGTATTGAAGCTATCAGTGCATCGACGTATTCTCTTTACCTACTTTAGCAAGTTATTTTAAAAATGGGTGACAAAAAGGATGTTGATCATGTTGAGAAACAAGCTTCTTCCAAATCCCAGGTTAACAAAGGAATCCGATAAAGTTATAACATGAATCTTTAATTCAACCCATGGACCAGGGAATATTACGGTCAGTAAAATGCTATTACAGGCGGCAGTTAATGCAGAAATTACTTGTTGCTTGCAATAGAGGCCAAGGTGTGGACATTATTAAAAAGGAATTCAACATTAAGGACGCGATTTGGACTCAAACTAAGGCGTGGAATGATGTAACGGCCGCAACACTGAAAATGCCTGGCATAATTTGTGGCCTGCGAGCATCTTTGAAATAATAGATGATTCCCCAATAGAGTTTCTAGGTTTCAATGTTAGCGACAAAAAGAGACTGGTATCTGAAATTATGGAGTTTGCTAGGCGATTGACAAATAACACTTTCACAAACGATCTAGAAGAAGAAGACGTAGAAAACTGGATGGAAATTGACAAAGAAGCTGAATTAACTGACTGAGAAATAGTTGAAATAGTTTTGAAACTCGAGCATGAGAATTATGAAGAGTGAAAGTGACGATGATCACAAGGCAGCTACTAACAAGCCTTCAATAGACCGCTGCATAGAATTAGTCACTGATACAATATCGGCATTAGAGCAACGGCCATGTATCAAATCACAGGATATGATGTATTTATATAGAATTAAGGACAAATTGATCAAGAAAAGATTGCAATGCATGAAGCAAGCTAATTTGTGTGATATATTCCAGAGAGTTTCTCAGAAAAACCTTCTAAAATTGATGGATCTCCTGTTTGTGTTACTGAAGATGCTGCTGATTCAACGTCATCATCTAGCGATTAGGAGAATAAATGAAACGCGTAAATTGGTTAGTATGCATTAAATTTGCATGGACGTAATTTCAAATTTGGAATTTTGTTAAATATATGTACCTACATACTTGCTTTTATATGTTTTGATGTAAACTTTGGATTCTAATGTTACGCATTTCATTGTTTTACTTATAGACGTGATATGGAGTGAAGGTTAACAGTGACGTAGCCAAGGGAGGCAAAGGAAGAATCTATTATAAACTTTTAAAAATATTTATCATATTTTTGTATCTATGATTACATTTTGAAATACATTGCATACTAACGCTCCAAAGTTTAACATGTTTGTACATCAATTTCTATGACATTACCGTATTTTCTGGTCTATAACGCGCACCTTATAGATAACGCGCAAGTGATCTTCTTCAAACCTGGTACAAATGTATAGATAACGCGCAGTAAAAAAAATCGATTTGAAACAAGCGCTTCCTAAAAAAAATGAATCAATTAAAATTTGCTGTGGCTTTCCGTTATTCAGTTGTTTTTACTGTACACCACATGGTATTATGGAGTCTTGAATTAGCTTGGCGTCGGTATTGAAAAAGTTTTTAATTTACCATGGAAAACAAAAATATGCAAAAGTGAAAATAATACACTTCGCAGTTTAAATTAGAAGTCGTAAAATTCGCTATAGAAAAAGAAAATCGTGAGGCTGGAAGAAAGTTTAACGTAGGGGAATCAAGTGTACAAGAATGGCATAAAGGCAAATTGGTGCTGAAAAAGTTGCATCGGAAAAAACAAGCAATGCATTTTAGAACTCGAGGAAGAACTGTATGAGTGGGTGATACGAGAAAGGGCAAAAGGCATTAGGATTTCAACAACAAGGGTCTTATTGCAAGCGAAATGCATTGCTCAAGAGAGGACATCGTGGGCTTCAAAGCATATCCTTCCTGGGGATTCCGTTTCATGAGGAGGAACAATTTGTGTGTTTGTACATCGACAAGCATCGGCCAAAAATTACCGATGGACTGGGAGGCGAAAATGATTAAGTTTAGACAATATATTAAAGAAAACATGTCTGGAGTTGATGCAATGCATGTCGGCAATATGGACGAGATTCCGGTGAGTTTTGATCTTCCTTGTGTTAGAACTGTGAACCCTAAAGGGGTGAAAGATGTTTCCGTAGCAACTACTGGGCATGAAAGTCGAATTTTACAGTTGTTTTGTGTGCAATGTCTGATGGTTCTAAGCTTCCTCCTATGGTGATTTTTACACGAAAGACTATGCCGAAAGAATGCTTTCCTATGGACATTGTAGTAACCGCAAATGAGAAAGGTTGGATGAGGGGTGGTTTGGTTGGTTGGACAGTGTGTGGAGAAAGCGAAAATCTGCCTTTTTTAATCGGAAGTCACTGTTAGTCATGGATTCATGTCGTTGTCATGTGACGCCTGAAATTAAAAAAGTGGTCGGTAAATATTCAAAGCTAGCTATCATTCCCGGTGGTTTAACCAAAAAACTTCAACCACTAGATCTGTCCGTGAACAAGTCATTTAAATCAAAATTGCGAGCTAAGTGGGAGGATTGGATGTTAGCGGGTGTGCATCAATATACTAACTCCGGGAAAGTGAAAAGACCATCCTATGCAGAAATGTGTAAATGGATTGTTGAAAGTTGGGGATCTGTGACAGCTGGCTGTGTAAAAAACTGTTTTGAAAAGGCTCTTAGTGATACACTTATGACAGACACGGAAGAATTTGAAGATGATGAAGGTGATTCTTGTGAAAATGAAGTTTCAAATGTGCCTGACCAAATTATGAGTGCTATTGAATCATTTGACATTGACTCAGGTGATGATTTTTATGGTTTCGAATGAATTGTAACAGTTAATATGCATTGATTTCAATAAAATTTTATTTTCCTTTGTATAATGCGCATGATGTTTTTTCCCGATTTTTATATTTTTTGTATAGATAACGCGCGCATTATAGACCAGAAAATACGGTAATTTTACAGCGCATATTTACGTACATTACTTCTGGGTGCATATGCAATTTGCAATGATTAAAAAAAAACCGGAATTTTCAAAAATCTGGCTCACGCTCGGTCCCGAGGATGCAGCATTTATGAGGTTCTACCGTGTGTGTGTGTGTGTATATATATATATATATATACACACACCCCTGGTATTTATATTTATGTGTGGAGAAAGAAAGGCATGGGTTGTAATGCAATATCTCCGCTTTGCTACACAGCCAATGTTGTCATTCTAGCAAATTTTTTGCAATATGTAGCAACTTTGGTTTCAAATTACGCATGAAAAAAGGCTATAGTGACTACCTACTAATCTAGTGAATCGATGTAATAATCTACCTAATTCTAGTGAATGGCAACAATTGCAGCATATATCTGCACTCACATGGATACAATAATAGATAACATTGTTGCTACATGTCTGTGTGGTAGTGTGGTTTTTCTCCCAATGCCTTCAGTCTTTTACCGATCGTTGACATAGGTGTTTTGATCTCTTAATGTGTGTGTTTGCTTTTGCACAAATTAACGGAACTGTGGCCCTTGTAATCAAGGCTTATAAGCATTTAGTATTTAGCATTTTAGAGAACAACTCTTTTGAAAATTCTCCTTGAACGATTCAAGTGACTTTCACATAACTGCATAATACATAAATGGCTTGAATTGCCTTTGTTTTAGCACGGAAATTAACAGCTTGACAAAATTGACATTTTACATTTTGTTTACCAAGAAAATGTCTATTTGACGCTAAAAAAGCAAACTACACTTAGTAAAAACTGACGTTTCACCTTGCATAGTATATTATTGACTTGCATTGAGAATTCATATATTCATCTTTCAATTCACACACCATTAGTCTTAATTTTCTTTGTAAGCTCCGTTTTCTGGACCCCAGCACATCTCTGCTTTACTTTCCGTAGTAAATTTCGACTTATGCGAATTTCAAGTTACACAATGGGTATATACATACATATACACATACACACATGTTAGGTAGTTAGGGACAATAGAATATCTCATGATGGGTGCTATTACAAAGAAAAACAAAGTATGAGGAAGCACGTCGCTGGCGGGGCATGGCAATGGAGAACAAAGGGAATGAGTAGGGAAAATACAGGCATACCTTCCTTTGCATACGCTGTTTTAAGCGGATTTGTTATACAGTTGAACTTCTCAAATCTGGAGAGCTTGGGACCTTGCGGACTATAGAATGTTCCGAATTACGGGTAGTTATTATAAAATGACACTACTGCTACTGTAAACACTACCTAAGCCATAATTCTTTAACACAAGAATATGAACAAATAAAGCATAGGAAAACATTAAATACTATATTTCTCAGCATATAAGATGCACTTTTTTCCAGAAAAACGACCTCCAAAATCAGCCTGCATGTTATGCGCCTAAGGTAAGATTATTACTGTTCTCAATACTAACACTAACGAACACACTCATCCCAAAATGAAATAATTAGAGCAGTAATTCGTTGCAAAACATTAAAATATAAATGATTAATAATGAAAATTTTGTTTATCTCTACAATAATACCTTATGCAATTCCAACTACACATTTTTATTATTGAGCTTTATTATTAGGTTTTCAAGAAATTAATTTCGTTTTTGTGAATAGGTTTAATTAAGCTTCAGAATTTGTTCTAAGTAACCAATTAAACATATCATTTGTGTAAATAGGATGTTTATGTTTAATGTTGCTCTAGGCCAGCGTTTCCCAACCGGGGTCCATAGAAGCTTTGAGAGGGTTCACAAGAATTGTTTAACACATTCGCGACGTAAACTATTTTTGCTCTCCATGCCCACAGGCGTAAAATGCAATAAAAATTCATTTTTGATTTTTTTGTTTAAATTAAGAAATAGAGTTTCTTTAATGTTGAAAATTATGTTTTTTTAAATTTTCAATGCTTTTGAGGCGTCTAAATAAGTTTTTATTGGTTTTACCTTAAGAGGTATGCAATCACGCAATACAAACATGTTGTTATAATTTTCTCCTAATAATTTTTTATTTATACCATTTACAAAACACAGATGATAAAATCTAGGGCTGAGATATTATAATGGGGAATAGCAGAATTATATAAACGTAAAAATGTACAATAAGTAATAAATATATTCACTAAATTTCAAGGTCACTTTCACGTTATTTCTCTCGATACAACCACTTCATTGGGAAGGCATTCCAGGCCCCTAAAAAATACGTTTACCCATGCCTCGGGTTTATGGCGAGGCTCTACGGCCGGACGGGGCAGGGGAAGTTTCTCAGCCAAGGCGTCCACTTACAGTTTTACTCGTCCTGTGCTGCCGCATTTTTGGAAATCCGTTACCCAAATTTTCGCGCAACACACGTGCCATTTATTGTTTGCAAAGCTGCTTCTTTTTATTACATGTCGACCTTTTTTCCCATGCTTAAGATGCGCTCTTTGAAATGAGTAATCTTACAGGTTTTTTCGTCCTCGGCCGCCGCATTTTTGGAAATCGGTTACCCAAATATTCGCGCAACACACGTGCCATTTATTGTTTGCAAAGCGGCATCTTTTTATTACATGTCGACCATTTTCCCATTCACAATTCGGTTTCAGGAATTTCCTCCCTTGGCTTATTTCCCTTCCTCTCTTTCTACCAGTGCACTATCCTACACATCAGTCTTTAGCTGTTTTTCATCGAGTGTCATTGTGTTCTCGTTGAGTTTCTAGAAAGTCAGTGTGTTATTCTCTATCTAAAGTTCCGTTTTTTCTATACCATGTCTGATTCTGACATTTCAATGTCAAGTTACCTTGACTCGGAATCTTCCTACAAGCCATCAGAAGTAGAAAGTGATTTATCCTCATCAGAATCTGAAGGCATCGAAGAAGCATCATCCGAAGACATCGATGATATAGAAAATGTTCCAGACTTGTGGGGAGATTGCTCGAATGTTGGTCGTCCTTTTTCCTACACAGGTAAAGATGGTTTGCTGATTGAGAAGGATTTTGCTGATCCAACACGCTCATATGAACATTTTCTGAATGACGATCTTTTGGATCTACTAGTAACAGAGACAAACAGATACGCAAGACAGTACTTAGCATCTGAAGTCCCTAAGAGAAGATCCATAATGAAAAAATGGAAGGAAACATCATCAAGTGAAATGAAAAATTTCATAGCGGTTCTGATGGCTATGGGTGTAAACCATCTACCTAAAATGCGTTTTTATTGGTCCTACAAACCTTTATACCGGAATGACTTCATACGAAACACTATGAAACGTGATCGGTTTGAGATGCTTCTGAAGTGCTTTCATTTCAATGATTATTGTGCTGATACAAGTGAAAGTAGATTGTCCAAAATCAAGCCATTGCTTGATTTGATTTGCAGAAAATTTCAGTCTACAATTACTCCTGGTGAAAAAATCGTCATTGATGAATCAATGGTGCCCTGGAGAGGCAGATTGATATTTCGTCAGTATCTCCCTGGAAAAGCAAATAAGTATGGTGTGAAGTGCTACAAACTGTGCACACCTGAGGCTTATACTTATAACTTGAAGATTTACACAGGCAAAAATGAAAACCCAGATGGAAGTGGGAAAGGACACGCCGAAAAAGTGGTGCTGGAGTTGACTGGGGGAATTTTGAACGAAGGTAGGACTTTGTATATAGATAATTTTTATACAAGCGTATCTCTCTGTGAAGAGTTACTAAAGAAAAAGACCTATGCCTGTGGAACACTAAGACAAAATAGACGGGGAAATCCAAAAGAGGTATGCGCAAAAAAACTGAAAAGTGGAGAGATTTTCGTGAAGCAAAAGAATGGTGTAAGAGTGATGAAATGGCAAGATAAGAGACCAGTGCTTATGATTTCTTCGGATCCAGCACATACGGACATTCTAGTTCCATCAGCGTCTAAGTCATGGAAAGGTGAAAGAAAAATGAAGCCATCGTCTGTGATGGATTATAATTTTGCCAAAAAGGGTGTTGATGTTTCTGACCAAATGTCCTCTTATTATACCTGCATAAGAAGAACGATGAAGTGGTATAAAAAGGTAGCAATAGAACTTCTTCTTGGAACGTGTGTGGTGAATGCATGGGTGATTTATAACAAATACGGAGGGAATGAGAAAAAAATGGACATGCTCACTTTTAGGGAAAATATTATTTATGGGCTTACTCGAGATAATGGTGAAAGCAGTGGTGCCGTTGGTGGTGATAAAGCTAGGAAGACCAAGAAGAAAGTAGTGCATAGTCTAGGAACATATCAAGGGTTAGCCAGAGATTGTAGAAAGAGATGTATCTGCTGCAGTGAAAAACATCGTAGGAATAAAGGAGTGAGTGATGCGAAAGCGAAAGCAAAAAAAGTAAACACATTCTGCAAAGACTGCGATGGACAGCCGACGATGTGTTTAGAATGTTTCAATGAAAAACATAAGTAATGTATGTAAATTTAACTTCCAACATTTTATTATAATAAACTATTATTTCCTACGTATTTTTCTTCAGAAATATTCAAGTTTTACATTTATATTCATAAAGATATAATATTTGTATTACTACTACTTGTAAAATATTATCTTAGATTTATCTTGAATAGTAATTTTAAACTAAACCATTTATCGATAATAAATACAATTTCAAACTAAAATGTATGATATTATTTTCCATTGCAATTCCCCAATTTTTCATGGATGGTGCAGCAAGATCAAATAAAATTATTTTTTTTTCATGGTAAAATTTCATAAACTAAAGATATTCGTATGCAGTATATATCCTCCTAAGAGCGTAAACTAAATATAGAATCCGTCAGCATAGGCGTCAAAAGAAAAAAAGGTAAGATAAAGGTATGGGGAGGGACCCACCGGTGGGTCCCGGCAGTTGTGGGCGCAAATGCCGGGGACCCACCGGTGGGTCCCAACGCCTATGGGCGCGTACAGCCGGGACCCACCGGTGGGTCCCGTCGTCGCGAACGTGTTCATTATTATCTTTTACTAACTTACAAATAAATATTTCATTTAGGAATTGTTTAATTATTAGCTTTTACTAACCTACAAATAAATATTTCATATAGGAATATTACATATGCGTATATGGGGGTCCACATACGTAAAGTTAGGACTCAGGGGGTCCAAAGGAAAAAAAAGTTGGGAACCCTTGCTTTAGGCAATCCCTCATATTCTTGCTTAACACTCTGAGTGTGGTAGTGGTCATTTTGATGATTTTAGTTTTTTAAATTTGCATCCTACATGCATTTGTTTTTGGAGACTTTTGTGATTCCGAGACTTTTCATAAAATAATTTTCTCTAAAACGAGAAACGAAATCATGTTGATGCTTCGATTGGTTTCAGAAAAATACGCAATTTTATCATCGACCACGGAAGCGGTCATTCTGAAGGGAATGTGATCAAGCAACGATAACTGTTTTTCGGATGTTTCAAGATGTATCTTTAATTATATCATACATAAAAGTTACATCTTCTATGTTAAAGTGAACAGCCTCTCCTGCTTTAGAATTCGTTTCATCATCGTCACCTAAAGATTATACAATATAATGAAGCCTTTTTGTTGTCAATGAACACATTTTTTTCGTGGAAATACAATGTATGTTATTTTATATAGACGCCATGGCGAGGCAATGCATCGCATCTCAACTAGACGATCACCCTCTTCTACTTTGTGTCTCCTGTCTCTCCCACCTGCAGTTTGCTCACGGTAATTATACAAAATGTAAGAATCAAAGGACTTTTTAGAAAGTAAAAACATACATGATTGCATTAAAATGCTATAAAATAGAATAAACTAAAAATACTCACACAGGAATCTTCCTTTTAATGGCCCAAATTCCATTTGCACAGGACACATCCATGAACTCTCCAAAAATCATACAATGAATTGTAAAGGCGATGTTGTAAAAATCAGCCTGAAAATGATTTGCATGAAATGTAAATTAAAAAAAAAAACAAAACTAAGAATTATTATAAATGTACTAGTGTATAGCCCGTCATATGATGGGTGTCAGTTACTACATGGTTGAAAAACCCGTCGTAAGACTGGTAATCCCACTGAAACCATATATCTTAAGTAATCGTAACTCATTGTTATAAATAATTACAAAATTAGTTTATTTTTCTAGTGTAATTGCCCGTTGAACTTCAATGGAGAACTTAGAAATGAATAATAAAAGCTGTAATTATTGAGTAAGAGCCAGTATAAAATTTGCCAAAATAGAGATTCGGGAGAAGTTTTCTCATTCTTGTTTTTTCCAATGATGAGCCCTTTGTCAAAAATGAAGTATGTAATAATAATAAATAACTAATATTTCCTCCCTCTCTCTTGCCATCCCTCCTTCCCTCTCACCATCCTTCCTTCCCTCTCGCCATCCCTCTATTTTGTCTCACCTCCCCCCTCTCTCATTCCCTCCTGTCCCAATCCATAGCTCTCCTTTTTCTCCCTCTCCCTCTTCATCTCTTTCCTCCCATCCTTTTCTAATTCTATTCCTTCCTTACTCTATATGTACCTTCCATTCTATATCCCTTCCTTCCTATCTCTCTCCCCCACATCCCCCTCTCTCTTACTCTACATCTATATAGTCGTTTAGATAAGCAAAAGAATCCAAACTATATCCCAGTCCCATTAGGATTACGTAATTTTCCAAAAAATCCTATAATTTAAGACAATCTATGCACGCGTATATATTACACGTATGCGGGTTGAGACAGTTGATTCTCGAAGTTTAACAATGACATGGTCGGCAAGGCAATACCCCATTTAAAAGCCAATATTTTCTCAAAATATATTATTTAAATGTCTAATATTTTGAATGGTAGGCGGACAAAGATGAATAGAATAAGAAACTTAATTAATTTTCCTAAAACATTGTTCAAATTTGAAGATCGTATGTCAATTCTAATTTCCAAAAGAATAAAATCCTGCACTTGAAAAAGTCGCTTTTTACGTGTTTGTGTTATCTTACAGGAAATGGAATGGAGTCGACCCTGGGTCTTTTTTCGTATTTTTTTGTAAGTTAATTTTTATATCTGAATCAAACATTCCTGTGAAATTACAACCTTCCACCTAATTGGAAAGTCTGTTAAAATCATGTTAAAATGTGCCATTGATGGCGTTGCAACGTGACGCACGAATAGAGATTAAGCTTTTTATATAGGGGTGATGCTAGTAAATGATGAGGTTAATATTAAGCCATGTACAGGCATCCCTCGTTATAGTGCGCTTCAATTAGTGCGGTTTTTTTAGTGCTCTCACTAAGGACTTAATCATTGACACATTGTTTTGGTTGTATATTACAAGCACATAACTTTCTCATAACATTTATTATGCCTAATTAGTATTTGTAGGTAAGTTACAATTAAATTAAATATCATTAAACTATCCAGTAACAAAAAATATAATCTCTTCTGTAGTTTCTGGTACTATTTTGATGACAGCTAATCTACATTAGATTATTTTATTGTTTTTGACATCTAATATATTATAACCGGTCTCTCTGCATCCCTGCCTGCGCCTGAAGCCTTCCAGCATGAACGCAAATAAACTGGGAACGGTCGGTTTGAGTTCGACAAATCTTTTGCCTGAATATTCAGTGCGAACTCCTATAGGTTTTAAGTGGATAGTCGTCCCCCGGAAAGGCATGGGTTCGATACCAGAATTGTTTTTGTATTTGCATTTGATTAACACGTAATCGACTAGAATACGATGTGTAGACCTTTATTGTTAAACATTTTTAAATATCTTACGATCAAGATTTATACCATTCAATGCAGAAAGAAATAAAGATTCTTATTCTTACCACAGATTCTGTTGTTTAATTCTTGCTTGCTCATATTTTAAGTTTATTTTCGATTTTCTCCGGGTTTTCCACATTTCAAAAAGGAGGTAGCTAGGGTAGCTGGCATTGTTCATCTCGGATTTTTGCATTGTTATACTCGGGCTTCAAGTGCATTTGCACTAAGCTTGCAATAAAATGCATGAAGGACAAAAACAGATAAGTCTCGAGTGACGTCACCTCCCACTATAAACGCAAATCAATCAAGAATGTTCGGCTCAATTTCGACAAATCTTTTGCCTGAATACTCGGTGCAAACTCTTGCAGGTTTAAAGTGGGAAGTCGTCTCCCGAAAAGGCATGAATGGTGTGAGCTATATAATTACTTTAAGACATCAAACCTGCCTTCTTTTCCCTGATAACTTAAACCAAAGTTTTCCTGAATACTAAAGATTCCATATATAATTTATCAAAAATTGTGCAAATTGTGACGCTATTTACATAGGGCAGACCGGAAGAAGTTTCAAGAAGAGGATCAAGGAACATAAATGTTGTTTCGAGTTGCAAAGCACATCATCACACTTTGCTAAGCATCTGTTTGAGAACGGCCATTCCAGTCCATTCATTCCAGAGTTTCTCCATTTCGAATCAAAGAGCAAGAGACTAAACCTCTTATAGTAGTTGGAAATTGTAATCCATGATGTTACAGACAACTTTGAACTTACTAATGAATTTGTTTTCTCCAACCACTCTCCATTGTTCTCTTTACTGCTTTCCTAACTAATTAATTTATTGCCTTTTTACTTTGTAATTTTAATCCCTTTTTGTAACTTCTGTTAATTACTTCCATTTTCTAATTACTAACTTTGCTCGCTTTACTGTTATACATAACCGTTTGAATTTGTCATTCACTTTGTAATTTCTATTTTTTAATTTTTTCAAATTATCTCAATACTGACTGTATGTTCTTCCTCCTACCTATTATTATTCATTTAACCCTCCTATCCTACCTCTTCCTTCCTTCTCCATATATATAGAACTCTCAGCAAAGCTCTGGTCACCTGATGATGCTGTAACAGGCGAAACTGGGCATATATTAAAATTCAGTGGAAATTTACAAGTTTCTTTTTCATTTAAATGGAGTCTTTCCACAAAGTGGAGCCTTCCCAAGTGGACTTTGTTATTACTGTAGACATTGAAAATTTTGAAGTTTAAAAGAGGTAAGGCCAAGTATATCCTGAAAGTATGATTCTAATTGGAAACACTGTTCTCGACTCAAAAGTGTTTAAAATGTTTGTGGCACACACAGATTTTAAGCTAATAATATAATAGATAACCAGTTCTTCCCATAGACAAGTCTGTGATTACAAGTCAAATAGTTCACACTATCTTACCTTGGAGAACTTATTACAGTAAAAGTCCATTTTAATGGCATACACAGGACGAAAGTTATCCTGCTAAATTGAATGTGCCAGTATAGCAAGTGGCTCACCATACAAAATTTGTATTACAATGGAAACAAGTATGAATAACAAGTGCTAACAGCACAGCATAAATTGCTTGTTTCACATTTTTTATTTATTGTTCCTTTCTATACTAACTAAATTCACGTTAAATGATAAAATAATGAAAGTTTTGAGAAGTGTTTGCTACTGCAAATATTATTGCATTTAGCGGGAAGTGCAGCACACCTTAGGTTTCATACCATTAGCTATAGCGCGTCTCACGAAGTCCATGCAGTACAGGCTCTTATGGGAGATCTTCCCTCTCTCTCTTTCCCGTGTATTCTTCCCTATACATCTATCTCTCTCTAAAGCTAGCCTCGCCGCAGCCCCTCTCAATTCGTCGATCCGAGTATTATGATTAAAAATCACATTAAAATACTAAATATTGCTGTTTTCGTTCTTTTTAAGATTATTTTTTTTATTTCGCAGAGAAAATATATTGTTTTATCGTACTAAACAATAATCACAATTTTAAACTGAAAGGAAATCACTCAAAGTTCGTAACAACAAAATAATCTTCGCTGTTTCGGCAGTGAAAACTTCCAAAATACTAAAACTGCGATATCTCTTACCCTTTATGTCCAATGTCAACCAAATTTTTCGTGTTACTTGTCATATGGTTCTAATGGCAGAAAGTTGTTTTATAAGTGATATATGTTTCAATTTTACACAATTGCTCATTTATTAAGTATAAACAATGCATAAGAATAGGTAGTAAAAGAAAGGTACTATGTTCAAAATATGGCATATTCCTGCAACAATACGGGATTACCTATTTTGTGCTTTCATAATTTCGTGCATCTTAATGAGTCAGGCTTTCATTCTCAATGATGTTTCTTACGTATGTGTCTGTGCAAATTATATTCAGATCGGAAAAAACTTTCCGAGTAAAAACATTTTCCGTCCTACGAATTTCACCGAAATATATAGGAAGTTGTGCTTAGAAATACGCGATAAAACTACTATGCCAGGGAGTTAATTCAGCGTTGATGAAAACACGGAGGAAAGTGTATTCCCTTGTCGGGCTGTTTTAAAACAATACCTCCAGATCTTAATGCTGCAAATTCTGAGTCAGGCTTTCATTCTCAATGATGTTTCTGTAAACATAAAGCAACTTAATATTTTAAAACTTTATGAACATTTCAAAGACGAGATATTTAATTTCTTCTTCTTTTTAACGTTTCTTCTGAATGTTGCTCATACGAGCGTGGAATATCTATACCAGCAAATAAGTGATTTATCTTGCTACATTCGCATTTATAATATCAGCAATTTCACAGTTTACCTCTCATTATCTCAAATAGTTCAACGGTTATTGAGGTGAATAGAAAAATTTAGCACATCGACATCAGATGTAGTCTGTTTGCGTTTTGCCGCCCGCCGGGTTCTCGCGAGATTTTCTTGGATATTAAAGCCATTTTCAGGCAAACCGCACAACATATCGTCTCAAAATAAAAACCGAATAAATATTTCAACATCGCTGACCATTTCATTCGCTCATTGTACCATCTTAAAATCATAGAACTTAAGTTAGCTAGAGAGTGAAAATATCGTGTCATATTTCAAAATTTTCGAGTGATGGCGATGATTTTTAATTTTTAAAAGTGTAAAATTGAAACATATATCACTTATAAAACAACTTTCTGCCATTAGAACCATATGACAAGTAACACGAAAAATTTGGTTGACATTGGACATAAAGGGTAAGAGATATCGCAGTTTTAGTATTTTGGAAGTTTTCACTGCCGAAACAGCGAAGATTATTTTGTTGTTACGAACTTTGAGTGATTTCCTTTCAGTTTAAAATTGTGATTATTGTTTAGTACGATAAAACAATATATTTTCTCTGCGAAATAAAAAAAAATAATCTTAAAAAGAACGAAAACAGCAATATTTAGTATTTTAATGTGATTTTTAATCATAATACTTGGATCGACGAATTGAGAGGGGCTGCGGCGAGGCTAGCTTTAGAGAGAGATAGATGTATAGGGAAGAATACACGGGAAAGAGAGAGAGGGAAGATTTCCCATAAGAGCCTGTACTGCATGGACTTCGTGAGACGAGCAATAGTGGATGTAGATTGGATGCAGATCCAATTTTAATTGACATAATGGGATGATATTTGTTAGGCAGTTTGTAACAGTTTTTACTGAATATTTGGAATGTGGGTAAGTCGTGTCCCACACCCCTCCCAGAAGCTATGGAATAATGAAATTTTAACAAAATATATTGTCATTTTACATTCGTAATTTACAGGTTTTTCAGAATTTTTTTCACAAAAAGTAAACGTCTACATTCATGGCTTACCAAATTTGTTTTAGCATTGAAATATATTGATAGGTTATGAGTACATTAAACGATAATAATCATAGTACAGTAAAATGTTTATAACACATTTGAGGGGACTGGCTCCATGCTTCGTTATAACTGACTTCGTTACATCCAAGAAACACTGTTTTTGCTCTGTACATCCCATATAATGCATTTTCCCCAGACAGTGCTCCTACCTATTCGTGTCACTAACATTCACACATACTGTATTGCCATACGGTGGTCTCTGCTCTCCTGACGGAATTTTCAAGGGTCCAGTCAACCAGGGGATGAATTGTCTGGCACCTCACCGGGCCGCTATCATTCTCACGTACAATGTCATCAAAGAATATGTACCTACAACTGGAACTCAACACTATCAACAATGTATAGATGAACCTTGTCTCACTTGGTCTTGAGTTTATTTTTGATGGGAGGGAGAAGGAAGGTGAGGCGAACTGCATTAACTATGGAGATGGATTTGTGCTTGCACCTGATTGGTCCAAGCCTGTGACCTGGTACCAGCCAGTCACAACAGGTAGACATTTGAATGTCAGTTAAAAGAAACTCGTCAACAGTGCATAGTGCAGTGAGATGTAACTTTGGGCTATGTGTTTGCAACTGGCAGTGACCATGTCTTCCAATCAGACAGCAGGTGGGAAGAAGACAAGAAAACTCAAGAGAAAATCACTTACTGTAGAATACAAGACTAACATTCTGAATGATGAGGACAGGAATCCGAATATACCCAAAAAGGATATCACTTATAAATTTGAGATCCCTCCTACTCTCTCAACTATACTGGCTTAGCGAGTGGCCACTGAAGAGGCCGCAGTAGGGAGTAGTGCTAAGAGCAAGAAAGTGAAAAGCGAAAAGAACGAGGACCTAGAGGACATGCTCGCAGTGGTTTTATCAGGCGAGCGCGCAGGACATCCCCTTAAGTGGGCACCATCTTAAAGATTGCTCAGCAGATCAATATTCAAGGATTCACCCCTAACAACAGATGGCTTGATCGCTTTAAGAAATGGAAGTGGATAGTTTATCATCAAATTAGCGGCGAATCAAGCTGTCAATCAAATATCCGTTGATGTGTGAATTAATGAATTTCTCCTGACCAAACGCCCGAGGTATGCGCTCAAGGACTCTAATGCCAATGAATTGGAGCTATTCTTCAACCTGCTGCCTGACAGCACAAAGTCCTGTCACGGCAGTAAGTGTAGCAAAGAGTGCATCGCTGCTCTGCTGTACTGCAACATGGATGGCTCAGAGAAACTTCAGCCAGTAGTCATAGGAAAATCTGAGAAACTGAGGTGCTTCAAGAATTTGAAAACTCTTCCATGTGAATATAAGCACCAGAAAAAGGCCTGGATGACCGAAGCCCTTTCCATTGAGTGGCTTAAAAGCTAGATGGGAGCCAAACACTGCAAAATACTTTTGTTCATCGATCACTGCCCTGCTCACCCACCAGATTTGGAATTCCTGAAAAATGTACACATGGAATTCTTGCCACAGCCATGCAGACCGTCAAGGAGTTATTCAATGCCCACGATGGGGACGACTCGGAAGGTGAAGGAGAGGATGACCATGGCAAGGAATATCTGCCTATGACTCGAGCCAAGGGAATGGAAGCATTCGAAACTTTCTGGCGATATATGAGTCAGCTGAGCATAGATGTTGTTTTTAGGATAATTCATCACCTTGAAAACACAGCCTATGCAGCATCCAACAGGGTCACACATCAAATGACCATTTGTTCTTTTTGACAAGAAAGTTTACAGTTTAGCTCTGATCAAACTAGTCGTAGCTCACATAAACTAGAATTGATATTGAATTCCCTGTGTATTTGCTTGTTGTTTTCCAAATGTATATATGTTAATTTTATTTCTGTAAATTGGATGCAAGAATTTTTTAATTTCCAGAATTGTATGCCAGATTATATATTCTCAGACAAATACAGTATATTGTTCCCAGCACTTGTAAGACTTGTCACTAATATCCCTACTAAATGAATCACAAACAGGCAAAGAAACGAAATAGCTTGAGGAAGCATGGAAACAGGTAAGGGAGTAGGGAGAGATCAACGCTGTTCCCGGAACTCTCTATCAATGAGCACATAGTAAACTATTCATAATTTACCTCTCCACACACCAAAATTCATTATTCCATATCTGCCCAAATACAAGCCAATGTTTTTTGTCAAAATCTATCCTGAAAAAAATCACCTTAAATGTGAGTCCAAGAAAAAATTGGGTGTTAGGAATATCTTGTAGTCATCCATAGATGGCAGCACTACTCTCATTGCCATCGCATTCAAATGATAGTACTATATTTTTATTAAATATTATATTAAATATTTGACTTACGATGAATATTAATGAATAAATAATAAAGCTAGAATATTGAATTTAGCAGTACCCGTGTTTTGTTACCATTGTTACCTGTTCTTTCATTTCTAAATGCTATTGGATATTTTCTTTTGTTTCTCAGGGCTATGCATATGTATCATTAAGAATAGTTAGCAATTTATATTATTTTTCATTAGCTATTAAAATAAGTTCCTACTTATTAGTTTTACTTGGCTATTGTAGTTATTGCTATAGCCATTGTAATGTTTGTATGCATGTTAAAACCTCATTCATGGAATATATTAAAATTGTGTACATTGACAATGCAGACGATTACGCAAAATGTGGTGATGGATTTGGATGCTCAACTGTTTGAATTCCGTAAAAACTTTACATGGAACATGTGTACTTATAAAAATGCAATTTCTTAAGGCAATGTAAATGCTTATTTCATTGGAAGTAGACTTGGATGAAATATTATCTTGGCGAGGTCGCAATTTCTTTGACCTTTTGTGAAAATAAAATGAAATTTTTGTCAATGAATGCGGAATATTATTCAACAACGCAAAATTATTAATTGGAGTAACATTTCAAAATGTTAACAACTAAACCATTTCCCACTCTTTTCTTCGATCTCGAATAATGTATTCCAGGCCATGCATGCATGCCTGGCACACTTCAGCATAAAATCTATGGAATTTACTTTTGTCAAAAAATTGCGGAAATTTTTGGGGGGTTGGCTTCTATTCAGGCAGATACGGTATATGGGGCACTTTTTTGTCACAGGACGAAATATATTCGTGAAATTTAACCAATGCCCTTAAGGACTGAGAAACTTCATTATAGCCAAGATTTCATTATATGCATGATCATTATGAGTTTTACTGTATTATGACCATAAATAATGTTTAAATTATACAGTCTTTTAATATTTAGAAGTAAATTAATTAATTTTTATTTTGTTCTTTGCCCCTATTTATATACACTGATTAACTGACAGCTGTGGAATAAGAAAGCAGTCCTTGGCATACTTTTCATTCAATTCTTTATTAATGACTAGAGTGTTCACAATTTTAAGAGTATTTATATGACTATTGTTGCATTTAATTGAGATTAAATTTGAATCTCATCAGAAAAATTGTGGCAGTAGTTGATTGAAACACACGTTTCTCTTTCCCTTGCATATAATGAATGAAAACTTTTGTCTAAAAAAGTATCGATTAACATTAGGACGTAGCATGTGCCGAGATCAATGAAGAATATGCAATTTAATAATGTAAACTTTGTGGAGACAATCGTGCGTTGAATTATTTGAGAAAAAAATCCGAATCACCAACAAACAGAAAATAAATAAAAATATCAACATGGCTGCCCAGTTAAATTTTAATGCGAAAAAGGATTTGTAAAAGGTGGTGAAATGAAAAAAAAAACAACCCATGAGGGAATCGAACTTGCACCCTTACGTTTCGGACACAACCACTATATGCTCACTGCCAACAATTACTTGATCAATTAGGCATGCATTATTCAATTTATACCTGTTGACGAGAAATTGCAATATTTAATCATGATTTTCGGAAAAACTATCAGCCGTATATGCCCAAAAGAAGGGTTTGCAGTGATCCTGGAATCCAGAGCTATACACCTACCAAGTTTCATAAAAATCCGTGACCCCACTACCGCGTCCTCTCCTTGTAAGACAAAATAAACAATAAAAGCCTCACCTGGAAAGTCCATGGTCGTCCAGTCTGCATTTCAATACACTGGTATTTGCTATCAGTGGAGGTAGATGTAAAGTGAACATTTTTAGAAAATAGTGTCATATCAATGGATTTGCCGAAATTTATAAGCTGCAGCACTGGTGTATAATTGCAGAAATACTCTTCATTCAACTTGTCTGGTATCCTTGGACTAAAACAAAGAAATATTTCACAGATCTTAATTGTTACAAAACAATTTAAAATTAGAATAATTTTATAATAACTTACATGGCACGGACAAGAAGATTTTCTGGATTGACTGATCCATGAATAATATTACAGCCATGCATATTCCTCACTGTATTAATAATATCAATAGTGAAATATAATACAAGGACCTCTGGAAACATCTGTTGTTTTATCTGCAAAAGTATAAAAAATTAAGAGCGTTGATTTAAAACTCTAATTCTTTACACAACACCTGTACTTTTGCACAAAACAGTAAAAACTGGGTTCTGGTCCTCACATCATAAGTTTAGTTTTTAAATTTCCTGTCATAATAACCATATTGTGTATGGTAAATTTCTTGTTTATGTGGTTCTCACTTAACGCATGCAAGACAAAATTTAATCCTGTAAATATTCTAGGTATTACGTTTACATTTTATTGTTAAAAAATTATTAGCACTAATTACTGAAATAAAAACCAAAATGCAGTCAATAGTTGTCCTATAAAATAATTTTTTAGTGTTTTTTCTCAAGTGTTTTTAAAATTAATTTATCAACAAAAAAATAGGATACATAATAATAATAATAATAAATGTATTAATCCAGAGATCATTACACTGATATAGGACAAGTCAAAAAATACAATAAAAATACAGAAACATACATATAGAAGGACAAGAAAAGGATTTGGAAAGCTAATCAATATATCTAAATATAAGAACATAAGAAAATTAAAATACAGTTTACAAGAGTATATACGTTACAGCAAAAACTGTAATGACAAAAATAATTATATAAGAGTCTAGCCTATTTGATATCATTATTTAGGTATTCACTAATTGAGTAAAATAATTTACTAAGTAATAAGGTTTTGAGTCTAGATTTAAATAATCCAGGCTCTTTAATATTCTTCAAGTCTTCTGGGAGTTTGTTGTATAGACGAGGACCAAGTGAGTTAGGACCCATTAATGCTTTCCTAGTTCTAGTAAAGGAAATATGAAGATTTTTAGATCCCCTGGTACCAAACTGATGGAAATCACAATTCTTTTCAAAATCATTTATGTTTTTTTAAATAAACAACAGTAAGGTAAGAATATATACAAAGGGTATAGGGAGAATATTAAGACTACTAAATAAAGGACGGCATGGACTTCTGTATGATTCATTAGCCATTAGACGTAATACTTTTTTTTGTATCCTAAAAATTTTTATGGCAAGAGGGGATGACCCCCAAAAAATGATACTATAACTTATGTGAGAATAGAATTCTCCATAGTAGAGGCTTAAGAGCACCTCCATGCTGACTGTATGCCTAATATTTCGCAATAAAAAGCAGATTGAGCTAAGTTTACTTGCCAGGCTATTGATGTGGTTTTCCCATGTGATATGTGAATCAATTATTATGCCAAGAAAACTTGAACAATCGACAACCGGCATGGGTTTCCCTCCCATCTCCAGGACAGTATTTTCACAATATTTATTTACATGAGAGAATTGAATCACTTGTGATTTATCTGCATTCAATTCGAGAAAATTATTTTGACACCACTGACTCAGTTGTTGAATAATTATTTTACTATTGCTTTTTAAATGGAGAGAGGTTTTAGCTGAGAGAAGGACATTTGTGTCATCAGCATATAAAATTATGTTAGCACCTGGTATTTGATTAAAAATGTTAGGGAGGTCGTTTATGTACACCAAGAATAAAATAGGTCCGAGAACCGATCCCTGTGGAACCCCTATAGTTGCTATCCTTCAAACATTTCTACCAAATTTCGATCTTCTACCTACTTGGAAAGTTGGTTAAAAATAGCATTACAGTCAGTCAGTGGCACTATCTGGTGGCACGTGGTGAAAGTTGTTGCAGATGGAGTAAGAAAAATATATATATATATAATAATTAGGATAAATATAAAGAAAAAAAGAAGTGTAAGCAATATGAAAATGAGAACTTGAAGCTTTAAATAAAAAACCTGATGTGGCCACCACATGACTTTCTCCATAGCTGTGATATTTCTAAAAATTCCAAATAGGTTAGATGGTAATATTTTAAAGAATTGCGGGAAAAATTTAAAGATTTTAAAAAGAACGAAGCTCGAACAATTAAGAAAATAAAAAGGAGCATTACTAAGACGTAACTAAGCATACAGTGGTTGCAATAGTCGCTGGTATGTGATGTGGTTGTGGCAGCTAAAAAATTTACTTTTTAAGATATCCCTTAAACAATGCATTACCATATTTACCCAAAAGGAAGACGAGGTTTTTTCACAAAAAATGCCATTAAAAATATTACGTATTGTCTTAGAATGTAGTATGAGAATTTAAGGTGAGAATACACCCCTATTTTAAAAGCACCATGAAACACCCAGATTTCAATTTAATGTCCGTTAAAATATTTATTATTGCATAAAGTAATACAACGTATTTAATTAATTACTACAATACTTACAAAATTTTAAGGTCAAATTTCTTAAAATAGCTCCCACAGACCAATGGTTCCACTTCAGCGGTAGGGAAGTGTTTAGAGCTGTGTAGGTAACCGTGTGACAAGTTGAAAAAAATTACTACAGCTGGGCAGTTCCGTGCGTAATATGAAACACAAAGTTATGTAGGCACCAATTTAGGTGTCTAGTACTACAATGTAAACAAGACTGATACAATTTAAATGTATCTACTAAAACATGACGCTTTGCGTTTGGTATGCCAACGGCAGAGGTAAAATGGATGCAAGTTTCAGAGTGTAGAAAGTTTACGAGAGCACTTGAGTAGTACAAGCTTTGCTGAGTTTTAAAGTGAAATAGTGACAAGTTATTATTTATAACTTTTAAATAAGATACCCCAAACAAATGGCAGATCGCGTATAGAAAAAAGGAACTGCGGTAAGAGGGAATGTATCAAAAGGAATTAGAAGAAGTTACGACAGAAATTTTAAGTTATTGGTGGTGCGCTATGCTGAAGAAACAAATAATTGTGGGGCAGGGAAGAAATACAATGTGACTGAAGCAAATGTGCGAAGGTAGAACCAAGCAAAAGAGAAACTTGAAGGTGCTAACCCAATACAGAGATCATTTAGTGGATCAAAATGAGGCCGATTTCATGCATTAGAAGAGAAAATTGCAAACTTAGTGCGTATTGAGATAATGGACGGTAAATCGGTGAAGTGGGATATCATTAAATTGAAAGCCCAAGAATTAGCAAAACATTCCACAACAAGAATTTAAGGGTAGTAATGGATGGTGTGTGCATATGATGCGTTGTAATGGTTTTAGCCTGCGACGAAGAACTTCACTTTGCCAGCGTCTACCTTCCGACTTCATGGGCAAACTAACAACTTTCCAGAGGCATGTAATTCAGTTGTGGAAAAGTCACAATTACTTTCTGAGCCAAATGGGTAATGCAGATGAGACACCCATTTACTTCAACATGCGATCCAATTACACAGTCAATGAAAAAGGTACAAAAAAATGTCATCATAGAAACTTCCAGGAATGAAAAACTGCACATTACTGTAATGCTGGCTGTATTAGCAGATGGAACAAAGTTGCCGCCGTATGTTATTTTAAAACGCAAAACAGTGCCTAAGGAAGTACTACCAAATGGAATAATTGTTAAATATCAAGGCCAAGGATGGATGGCAGCTGATTTAATGAAGGACTGGCTAATCATAGTGTGGAATAGACGACTTGGGGCACTTTTAAGGCAGAGAGCAATGCTCGTCTTAGATGCGTTCAAAGGCCACCTTACAAAGGAAGTTCAAAATACCCTTCATGGTATGAATACTGACCTTGTAATTATACCAGAAGGTATGACATCACAAATTCAAGTGCTAGATGTTGCAGTGATGAAGCCCTTTAAGGATTACATAAAATCATTTTATTCAGAATGGCTTTTGGTAGGGGACCATGCATTAACTCCTAAAGGGAAAATTAAGAAGCCCAGTATACCATTTCTCTGTAATTGGATCATTTCAGCAATGGAAAAAATAGATCCCAATAGTATTTCAAGAGGGTTCAAGAAATGCTGCATATCAAATTCCATGGACAGTATGGAAGATGACTTGTTCGAAATTGAATAAGTTGTGATGAATGAACAGGACAGCAAGAATAAGGAAGGAAACAGAGAAGGAGATGTAAGTAGTAAATTTACTTTTTTTATTCATCCTCTTAATGTTAGCTTGTTATACATAAAAAAAAATTTTGTAAGTGAACCTAATTATTTTAGGGGTCATCTTCCTGTCACCATTTTCTACAATGCAGTAATTGCTGATTGTGTCCCTTCTAAGAAAATAACAAAGAAAAGACCCACATGGATATCTGGTGAAGCAGTGCTTTGTATGAGGAACAAACATGCGTGCTGGTCTCTGTATAAGAGCAATCTGAACCAGTACACCAAAACAAACTTTAATAACATAAGGAGACACTGTAAATTTTTATTAAGAAGAGATTATAAAAACTATGTAGAGGGTATTACGGATGAAGTGAAATTATATTGTAAATGTTTTTGGTCACTTGTAAACTCCAGGCGGCGAACATCACGGATACCTAATCTTGTGAAATATCAAAATATTGTTACTCTAGGTAATGATCCTCTGCATATTTTCAATGATTATTTTCCCTCCAATTTCTCTCCGCCTACCTCTACTACTGATTCCCTTCCTTCTATTGCATCAATTTCTTCAGATTCCTTATCCAATATTTCCACATCTTTTTTTGTGGTCAGATACTTACTTGCTTCCCTGGATAAAAATAAATCTTCCGGCTCCAATGGAATAAGTTTTAAAAAAATACTTCGAAGGTTTTGTGTATTCCATTAACAGTTATTTATAACAAGTGTCTGTTCAGTGTTCCCCTGCCATATGGAAGTCAGCCAATGTAACACTCATTTTAAAAAGTGGCAGCAGAGCAGATGTCACAAACTATTGACCAATCTCAATCCTCCCTTTATTATCCACCACGTTTGAAAAGATAATACATAGGCATTTGCTCTTTTACACATCCTTAAATTTCTCCTCAACAACATGGTTTTCTACCTGGGAGCTCCTGTTTAATGAATCTTACAGTCATACCATGAAATCATTCTGCCACTCTTTCTCCTGGAAAATTATCTCTATTCCTAAACAAAGCATGTTGTACTTAACAGCTCCTCATCCACTACTCCAGTCTTGTTCCGTGTGCCCCAGGGTAGCAACCTGGGACCTCAGTCTTTACATAGATGATTTATTCAAGGTTATTGTGCCACATGATTGCCAAATTCTTTTATACGCTGATGACTAAAATTTTCAAAAGGGTTGACTTGGATGAAGACAAGCAATGTCTCCAAGCTGCACTTAACTCATTGATGGAATGGTGCTCCAAGTGGAAACTTAAAATAAATCTGTTTAAATGCAAACATTTGTCCTTGACCCTTAAATCCCTTCCTCATACAGTTTACTAGATAAACCCATTCCTATAGTTCAATCCCATGAAGATCTTGGAGTGATTTTTGAGGCTAAATTAAGTTTTTCCAACACATCGAGAAGATTTCTACAAAACCGATGTCTTTACTTGGCGTTCTCTACAGATTCAGTGAAATTTCCAATCCGTTAGCTCTTAAGACATTCTTTAATGGCAGTATTGCTCCCATACTAAATTACTGCTCTCTTATTTGGTTCATTGCTGCTCCTTCAAACATAAAACTAAAGTTCTTCTATGCCATAGTTAGCCACAGCACGCCGGGTAGAGCACCCTCTTTAAGCATTCCCTCCTTTTCTCATAGTCGACTTTTTACCGATCTTAATTACCTTCATTGTCTCATCAATGGCTTCTATCGCTCCCCTTTACCTTCATCCTATTTTTCTCTGTGTTCCATTTCGCTCCACTCGCCTTCAAAATCTTTTTCATTTAATACCAAAATTTCGACTTTCCGTCTCCCAACATTCTCTCTCTTACCGCCTCCTGATTGCATATAATTCCTTACTGGCTTCAATTCTGAATCTTGACTTTTTCTCACCCACTTCTTTCTACTACCTACTACGTAATCCTATATTTCACTAATTTCTGGCGCTGTCTTGTTATTATCATTTCAATTGCTGTTAATATTATTGTCTCCTTGTATTTATTTAAGTTATTTTATTGTTTTTTTTTAAATGACAGGAACTGCCCTGCTCCTAGAGTAAATTGTTCCTCAAATTCTTGTTACCTACCGATGACTTATAGAATATATACAGGGAAAATTCCATATATCTGATTATTCAAAGTCATTACTGTTCGGGCATAATATGGAAATGTGAAAAATTTGCTGACTGGGAATTGAACCTGGGTCTTCCACTTGCCGGGCATATATTCTACCACTGAACTATCATGACAGATTAATTCTCTCATTTCTGAATGCGAGTGTTTTTCTTAGTTGGATCTGGGCTAGCCAAACTAGTATAAACCAGCCCCAATGGACGTCCTCCAAGAGATACGTCGAAGAAAATTGTTGGGCCTGGTTGATATTAGCTTGGCTAGCCCAGATCCAACTAAGAAAAACACCCGCATTCAGAAATGAGGGAATTAATCTGCCATGATAGTTCAGTGGTAGAATATCCACCTGGCAAGTGGAAAACCCGGGTTCAATTCCCAGTCATAGCAGAATTTTTCTTGTTTCAAAATTATTCCCAACTTTACAGCTGATACCTGTCTGCTTAGGATCTTATGATCATTTCATTCCATCAATTTCATTATTATTCCTCCAACAACAAAATAGGTTTATGTGAGGTTTTTAGTATGTTTATTTTGAAATAAGCACACAATCAAGTAGGCATAGATTTGAAGTTTGAGAGTCTTCTATTTCTACCTGATAAGATGACGAGTTATATGCAGCCTCTAGACCTGGGAAATGTTAACTGCCTAAAAATGTCATATGGAAAGTGTTTGGTAAGATATTATCTCTGCAAAATTAAGCGGAACATTCCTGTGACAGAGATAAAAAATGAATGTACTTGATGCCATGAGAAACACAGTTCTTGCTATAGAGCAGGGGTGGACAAACTCCGGCTCTTTAAACTGGACATGTGGATTCATTTTCACTCAAGGGTGTATAAAGGCTTAGAATGCAATAATGTTTAAGGGAGATGTATTCTCTCTGTATTGTTTTTGATACAAGTTTACCGTTAATAATTTCTGTGCGCAGAATGCGTGTCTCGCGGCTCTCGAACTTAGAGAGATTACCATATGCGGCTCTGAGGATAAGTAGGTTTGGCCACCCCTGCTATAGAGAATCTTGTTATTACAAATTGCTTTGCGAAAGCTGGGTTTTTAAACTAGAAAATTGGGGACGAAATCGTAAATGCTACATCCGATTCTGACAACTGGGTTGAGTTGAGGTCTGAAATTACCAGGCTAACACATTTAGAATATTTTGCTAATGTTGACAGCATGCTAACAAATCCCAGAATATGCCTGAGTTCAACAGATATTCTTCTTCTGATGGATACAGAAGCAGTGCTTCCACAGCAGCTTCAGGTAGTAAGGGAGAAGATGATGAACAGGAGAACCTCCTTGAAGTTGCACATCCTACATGGAAAGAGGCCTGCACAGCACTTGCTGTGCTCGAATCCCTAATGAACTGTTATGTAAATGAGTGTGGTTATGACAGTGGATAAATTGAATGAATTTGTATAGTATAAATTCAGGACTGTCTCAAAACAATGTAAATTAATGATTATTTCAATCTGATATGAATCAAGGTGGTGATGACTTGTTTTATTTCACAATCATTTTTAGCTTACTTTCCAAAAAATGGAAAGTAGTCTTATGAGATCACCTGGGTGTCCGTGCGCGAGTCCCTAACATCTTCATGAATGAACCAATTTCAACTAAATTTGGTACATAGAATCTTCACATATATTAATGACATAATGACATATTTGGACCGGATTGGCTCAGCAGGGGTGAAACAACTGCAAAGTTAAACTTTTCAGTAATTATGAATTTGGTAGGAATTGGCTGAACCAATTTCAAAGAAATTTTGTATGAAGTAGGCGTACAACCTAAAATAACAAAATCAAGATGTTTAGCATAGATATACAAAGCAGGGCTACCACAATACAAGTAATAAAAATATTCTTTTTACATGTATTTGTATTGAACTGTCCTCATCAATTTTAATCAAATTTAATACTTATAATATACACATACGCTGGAATCCTCATTTAACCTTTGCCTGGGGGACAAGTTTTTTGTACCTTAAATCGAGTAATACCTTAAATGGGGATAGTCTAAAATTGAAAGATTAAACGGCAGTTTATTAATGTCAAATTATTATTTATTGAAACATAAATATTAAGAGTACAGATTAATTGAAAGGTAAACTTCCTGTCAAGTTACAAGCTTTTTATATGGAATAAACAAGTACGGAAAGTTGTACTTCATGTCAGAGTACACAGTTTCCAAATGCGTTCTTTGAGATCGACAAATTTTAGTAAAATTCCCAAAACCAAATTTCACCAAAATATGTCCTGAGGTTTCCGAGTTGAAACGTACATCGCACGCTACATGTAGTTCTTCATGTAAAGTGGTTGTAATTTTCGTGCGATCAATCAAAATTGGAATCAGTTGAAAATTTTAGTAAAACTCTCCAATACTAACTTTCATTAAAATATCTCCCGAGGTTCCCGAGATGAAAAATCTTTAATTAATAATTTTTTGAATGAACAAAAAACATCAAAAATCATGAAATTACGTAAACACGCTAATTTACTTTTCTTTAAATATATCATAAACCTTACGTTTTACGGGAAAAGTTATTTGATAAAAAATGTGTATTTAATTATGTTATTGAATTTTTGTTCACTCAGATGAGTATTTAATGAGATGCGAAATGGATTGTAAAATAGATGCAAGTCTTCATGTAAAGTGGTCATTATTATGGTCCGATTTTAAACAAAATTGGAATCGGTCAACAACTTGAAGCAAAACTCCCAAATACCAAATTTCATTGAAGTACCTCCAGCAGTTCCAGAGTTTAAACATGCAGAGGGATGGACGGAAATGACCTCCCTTATATGCCTTCACTTCATGCAAATAATGCATAAAAAATGGAAATTTCAGATACATGTTGTACATTCCAGTTGGAAAATCTAAAAAAAGAGCCATGAGCGCTTTGGAACCGAAGCGTAAAAGAATTCATGTTCACGTAATGATGTCACCTCAACTTTCATAGCATACATAACAGATGACTTAAGGACTAAAGGGGGATTGAAAAAACATGGCACGACAAAATATTAATTATTTGAGTTCATTTAATGTAACAATGCCGGTATGTGTTGCGTCATTGATGGATAGTGTGTTTTATTGCATTACAACTCGACTAAATATATTTTTGCATTGCATAATGTAAACGCACCTAAAATCGAGGTGATGTCCGTCTTGGGATGAGAATTTTGTCCCTTAAATGTGGGCAATTCACAAAATCGAGAAACACTAAATCGGGTAATATAATACATTATTTATATGGAGCTTTGGTCAGGGCCACAAAAAAAACAACCTTAAATGTGGGAAAATCTTAAATGGAGAAACCTTAAATCAGGATTCCACTGCATATAAAAAATCCTATCAGCATATTTAAACCAAATCAGCCGAACAGGGGTGCCACAATTACAAATTAAACTTTCAGTAATTGAGGATTTGGAATGAATTGGCAGAATGGATTTCAATTAAATTTTGTACATAAGATTTGCATAACATATCATAATGAAATCAAGATGTTTCAAGTAGAGCTAAGGAGCAGGGCTACCACAATAAAAAGTTAATATTTCTTTACATGTATTTCTAGAGAACTGGCTGCATAGATTTTAACCCAATATGGTAAATATAATCTTCATAATTACAAATAAATAACCAAAATACCATATTTCATCAGGGTCGACTAAACAGAGCAACCACAATATCAAGGTTAGAATTTTTCTGTAAATATGAATTTCAAAGGTGTTGGCTGAACGGATTTCAAAATTTCATTTGTGGGCGAGTATAGAAAGGAAAAACAAGATGAATATGTTCAGAAAGGATCAAAGAAGCAGGGCTACCACAATACAAAGAAAAATAATTTTCTGATTTCAAAGCAAATACATTATTATACAATTACACTACGGCGAATTTGACGAAAAGCACTTCTGTACCACAGGAAACTTGCTATACATTAAAATTGTATTGAAAGGAAAGTAGGCAGATTAGTTCTTTCCAGAAGATAGTTTTTATGTTAATGGCAGTTCATATTAATGCACATATGGATGTTTGTTCATTAAATGTGTTTTTGATGTCCACAGTCGAGTTTAGTGATTTAACTTACTCAACTATCCAAAACCTGCCTGGTGATGACAACAACATTTGTATCCACGCTAGCGAATTTGGGTTTGAAACGTCAACTTTTGGTGCCAAATTTAAAAATGTATCGGGTGATTCATACCTGTTTAATTCGAAGTTATGAAATTTTGGTCCCCCAAGTTTCGAATTAATGAGGTTTTCTTGTACAATAATACTCACTTTCTGCCATTCTTTCTTGGCTCATTGTTGAAGCACCACCATTCCATGTTCCTACTGTTTTTAAAAACTGTTTTGAAAATTTACCAAATTTATTTTTGAAGTCTGAGCAAAAACAAAGGGTTGCAACCAGTTTCAACAAAGAGAAAATAGAACCAAATCAAAATTATTGGTTTCGTTGAAACTGGAGTGAAAAAGTTTTTGACTCTATGCCCTGTTCTGTACTATTTGAAACATTACAAAAGGAAGAACTTGTAGGCATACTTAATAGTAAAACTTAACACAAGTTTACATAATCCATGGTATCAAGCAGCAAAGTCATTTTGTTAATTGATCAAATCGTTCCATGCACAAGCATTTAATTTGAAAATAATATTTTTAGATCAACCATAAAACACACAAAATAGACTAATGAGGGTATATTGGCCTGCTACAGTAAAATCCATTGCTTCTCTCAATACTAACTGAACATGCTCTCCGTAACATTAAATTCTTACCTTATAGAGATTCAGTAAATTCAACAATGTGCCATTGTGAAGATATTCCATCAGCAAGATACTTGCATCAAGATTAAAAAGGTAGCCTTCCATTATATTTGCAAAAGCTGCATTCTGAAAATTTAATTTAAAATGACATTAACTTTTATAAATTTGGCATGGAATATTAATGTATAAAAATGAAACATTTCATTGTTGTACTTCTGTTGAAGGATATTTTAAATGCTCTTTAATGGTTACATATCAGCAATTCAATAGATAATTATCAACTTTCCTTATGGCTAACATCAAATTGACAATATCCAACTATTCAATATGCAACAAAAAACCAGATGCAAAAACTGGCACCAAAACTGCCGTAATCAGGTAAATATTGTTATTAATAGCAATGTTACAGTTTGGCCATAGGGCCAGGTGGCAATAATATAACACTTAAATAATATATTATATAAATTGATATGAAAAATACCACAACTTATCTACATTTATATACACACTAACTTCCATGGATGGTTTTTCGCAGGTTCATGGCAGGCCTTGATGGCTAATGTAGCGGTCAAAGGGCCCACTAACAAGGAGAGGCTACAACCTCCGTATCATGGAATTTTGATGAAAATCGACTAGGTGATTCTACATCAAAAATAAGATCGGTGCCTCAGGGTTTTTGTGAATGAGCCCTTGGGTTTGAGAAATCAGTATCGAAAATATGCAAAAACGTCACACGCAACTTAATAGGCTTTATTGTCGAATTGTTGCTAAGAATGGGAATAGCTTAGGGGATAACGTGCCTACAACATAGGACAGGGTTTGATCCCATGTGTTTTAATTTTTTTTTTTTCAAATTATCCAAGCAATACTTGAAGAGCAATATTCTCGGACAAAAAACGCTGTATAATTTTTATTTGGAGATAACAAACGCAGAAACATGTAATAATGAGCATTTAAATATTACAGTAATGAAAAATCGTTCATAGCAAGAAAAATGCTGTCATGCAAGAATGGTCATCTATAATTATATCTTACTAGTGTATTGCCAGACATATGACATAAATAATAGTATCCCCTCCCTCCCTCTCGCCGTCCCTCTGCCTCTTTTCTCCCATCTTCCCCCCTCTCTCATTCCCTCCTGTCACAATCCATAGCTCTCCCTCTTTTTCTCCGTCTCCCTCTTTTTCTCTTTCCTCCCATCCTTTTCTAATTCTATTCCTCCCTTACTCTCTATGTACCTTCCATTCTATATCCCTTCCTTCCTATCTCCCTCCCCACATCCCCCTTTCTCTTACTCTATATCGTCTTTTAGATAAGCAAAAGAATCCAAACTAAATCTCAGTCCCATTAGGATTACGTAATTTCACAAAAAATCTTATGATAATTTAAGACAGTCTATGCACTTGGAGCCGTCTCTAGGACCCGCGGGGCCCCCTATTTATACAAATCAAATTTCTCATTTAATTACAGAGCCGTCTCTAAGACCCACGGGGCCCTGGGCGACTGCCCACCCAGCCCCCCTTCAGATGGCTCGTATATATATTACACGTATGTGGGTTGAGAAAACAATTGATTCATGACGTTTAACAATGACGTGGTCGGAAAGGCAACAACCCATTTAATTGTCCCAAAATATATGATTTAATTGTTTAATATGAGAGATTTGGAATGATAGGCGGAAAAAGATTAATAGAATAAGAAACTTAATTAATTTTCCTAAAACAGTTTAAATTCGAAGATCGTATGTCAATTCTTTCTAATTTTAATTTCCAAAAGAATAAATTTTCAACCTTCCACCTAATCGGGAAGTTTGTTAAAAACACGTTAAAAAGTGCCATTGATGATGTCAGCATTATACACAAACCCCACCATCTAGACTTTTATTATAATAATTATTAACTTTATTGTTATATTAATTATACAATTTGTTGGTGCTTGCATACAGCAAACGCTTAAAAAATCACCGTAGACCAAGATCTAAACTCGTAAATAAACCAACGTGATCTCCAGGGCAACTGCACTTCAACCATGTGGAGACTAATGGTATTAGACAATAAATTCCATGACTTCTAGCAGAATATTAATAATTTTCCGTGTAATTAAGTCAACTATCCGTAATTTCCAAATTCTCTGGCAATCGCCTCATGTCCAAGTTTTCATATATCGTTTCACGACACAGATCGCTCTGCATGAGCAATAAGAATAATCATCATTAAACGCTTCCCTGGCGATTTTTTTTACAATATAGGATCTAAAAAAAAGTCATTTTTTTATTGCAATTTCGAAAAAATCATAATGATACAATTAAAGAAATACATTCATTTTTTAACAGTAAATTTTATTAAAAATGTTATCGAACTTTAAAATTTTTATAATATTGATGGATGAGATACTTGAACTTGATTCATATTTAAAAGTTACATTTCTTTGGTGCAAACTACAAAATTAAGAAAAACTTGTGTATAAAACGAACTTATATACAACAAAACATTTCTATGCAATAAAAAATACTTATATATGGTGTAAATTATATATACACTTACGTAATAAACATGAAACAATAAAATAATATACAATAAAAAATAACTAATAATATATAAAAAAGTACTAAATATTAAACATAACTAATTCACATATGTAACAAATAAACTGTATATAAAATATACAACATTCATATATTTGAACTTGAATGATAAATCCTAAAACACGGCACCACGCATAACGGAACATTACACGTCACACAGTAGAAACGGCTCTCTTTCCTTATCCGCTTACCCCGGGCATCTCGCTTTCGTCCACACAATGCACACTGCTTCATGGGGTTCTTCTTCTTTTCAGTAGGGGGAATATAATCAGGTAAGTGTTTTCCTGAAAGGCGAAGGGGATGTGGCATCGAAGGTGGTTGTCCAGCCCTAGAAGAGGTGACGCTAGGATTATAAACCTCGATTGTCTTTTCAATGACCTGTGTTCTGTATTCTAAATGGTCATGTTCTCCTCCAAACTTTTTATACAGAACAAATGAATTCCATACTGCTATGTCCAGAAGATGGAAAAATATTTTTTATAGTATTTTTAACACGCTTCCGTGGAATGGGATAATCTGCAAGGTGCTGGTCCACTCTGTCTACCCTGCCCATTGTGTCGTTATAATCAATAATTGCCATTCTTTCCTTCCACCGTCACCATTTCCTGGTTATGGATTGTAGAGAGAACTGTTACGTCTCCCACATCCCTTCATCGAAGCACAATCACTTTCCCTCTACGATATGCCACTATTTCTCCTTTTCTCAGTGGTTTCTCCCTTAGGCCAATGGACATCTCTTTTCGATTTGTGTGCACAAGGTGGAAGATGGGACTTCTTAGTCTCAATCTCGCCCCAAATAAAGACCATATCAATCAATCAATCACAGTTCCATAAGTGTCTGTTGACCATGATACCAATAAATCCGCCAATTGTGGCGAAGTATAAAAATTGTCAGTTGTTAGACAGTAACCTTTGCCTCGCAAGGGCTTCAACAAAGTCATGACCACCTGCAATGTCATCGGAAGATTTAGGAATTCCCTGTCGAGAACAGTTCCTTTCCCCATGTAAATTACACTCGACCACATATACCCACTTTTTGCCTCGCAAAGCATAAACGTTTTTATGCCAAATCTAGCCCTTTTTTGCAGAAGATACTGTCGCCATCCCAGCCTTCCTTTGAATAATAAAAAGCTTTCATCAATCGTGATGTCTCTCTCGGGCGTGTCAACTTTTTAAACTTTTCCTCTAAGCACTGAAAGACTGGCCATATTTCATTTAACTTCGAATTTGGGTGGGATTGTAGGTCTCGTTATCGCTGAAATGCAAAAACTGCCGTATTTTCACAAACCGTCTGTAGGACATTGTCTGTCCAAAGATTGGGGGAAAAAACACAGGCCTTGTTGACCAATACAATTCTCGGTCAGGTTTATGATCAATGCTTTGCAACATCACTATCGCAAGAAAAACACGAATTTCAGCAGCAGTAGTGTTGTGCCACTGACGTACAGCAGTACTTGAAGTCGATGACCTAGCGTTGAGAGACTGAGTCGCATATCTGTTTGTTTCATTAGAAATAGAAACAACTAGCTCCTCATCAAAAAATTGTTCAAAAAAACTGTAAAATACCTCCTTCTGGATCGACTTCAAAATTCAATGAAGAATCACCTTCAAAAGGAAATCTTTCCAGAGCAGGAGGAAGAGGACCTGATATATTCACTTCACGCCATCGATTATCCTGTGATGGATTCACCGTGTACTCAGCATCAGAACTAAGGTATTCCTCAGACACACTTCACTCTGATCCAGATTCCTAAATGGAAATCTCTTCAGCATCAATATCACTATCAAAATACTCCTCATGCTCCATTAGGGATAAGTAAAGTGATATAAAATCACAAAATAATATACAATAAAAAATAACAATATAACAAGGTAATAGTATATAACAAGGTAACAGAATATAACAACAAAAACAAGAGAAAATATAAATGCTACGGAGCACAAACGGAAGGAAAACTGCTAGACGTATTCACTCGAAAGCTGTACGAATAACTGACCCAAAAATGCCTTCGAAAGGCCGATTCTAAAGGGTGCATACTTATCTCGATGGGCATCACCAAGGAGGGGAGGCAAAGGACCTTCTAGGAACTGAGGAACAAAAGAGTGGGTGGGGAAAACCCTCTCAGAGCGAATGACCTAGCAATGGAAAGTGTCCTTGGTAGGGTAAAGAACATCTGGAGTAGCAATTGAAGCAACTGGGTTGTAAGGAGAAATTTTGGCATCAGCGGTGCAAATGACCATGTGAGTTCAGTACTCCGATATTTCGAAGAACCCGCTTTGAGAAACCCTCCAAGAAATCTAATCTGTCTCTCTGAGTGACCTCTAACGGTCAGAACGTAACCTGCTAGGAAGGATCGAAAAAACTCTGTTGCATTTCTAAAGGAAAGGAAAAAATACAGCGGCCCGAGTATACTTGGGCTTGTCAGAATTTGAACTTCGCCTCGATTCGAGTATACTCGGGGTAATCAGGGAAGCGGTTAAGACAATACACTAAGAATATGGGAAAATAAGGATATTTTGTGTTAATATTATGGCATCATCATCTGTGTCCTTAGCACATATTTGGATAAAAAAATTGCAAAATATGAAGGACACCATATTTAATAAGTTCAAATTTCTCAAAAACCACTAAACAACATTAAAATACTTTTCACGTTTTATTAAATTTTGTGTTAGTATAATGACATCATCATAACTTTACGTCGTAGTTTAAAATCAATGGCATAATAATATATAAGACAATAATTTTCATTTTCCGCAAAACTAAGGCAGCCAGAATTTCTAAATTCTCTGGAAATCGGCTTGTTTAAATTTTCGGTTTCATTTCTTAGATCGCCGTTTCGGCAATAGCTATAATCATCATTAAGAAAATAGCCTTTACATCACGCTAAAATTTATGCAAAAATTAGGATATTTTTTGTGTTAGAATTATGGCAACATTGTTCCATGGCTTTTAGTTTGCATCCGGATAAAAAAATTAATTTCAAATTATTAGGTCATCATATGCAAACGTAGTTGGCTGAAATCAAATAGATTAAAATGCAGTCTAAGCATTAAATCAATGCTGTTAAAGTACAGATAATCAATTCCCATTGAAAGGCATTGGAGTCGTTGCTATGGTAGTTAATTTTTTTCATTGTTTAAAATCAAAAACATTTTCATAATTTTACGAATAAAATCGAATTTTTGCGCAAATTCGGCATGGATTTGAATTCTGTATTTTAAAAAACCATTCTTTTTTCCATAGTATGGTGCATGTCCCAACTTTGTATCTTAAATGTAAATAATTTAAAAAAGCAATTTTACATAGCCCTGCACAGTTTTCAATGCTTTTCTTATGGGTTTTTAAAATTGGACATTGGGGACAAAAACACCCCTTAAATAAAACTTTCTGAAATTTCGGATTTTTTCCAGAGGTTGTAACCAATGACCAATATTCATGCCAAATTTCAGCTCTGTAGCACTTCTAGAAGTACCTTAGGTTTTATATGATATATATATATATATATTCCTATATATGTAAGAAGCAGCTATTTATAATGATATGTATTATTTACCATATAAGTCTTGCATTGGCATACAGCAATTGGAAGAGAAAATAATGAATATTGTGAATTTCTGAGAATTATTTGCATACGTTAACTCACACTGGTGAAAAAATCATTTAAGTTAACTTTGGAGACATTAATAAGGAAACATGCTCATGCATAGCAAAAACCTCAAGGAAGATATTGCACTCAAGTATTGTATACCTGCGTATAATGCGCACCCTAGTATAATGCACAGGGGGGTTTTCAGCATCCTAATCTATGATTTTTCTATATACCTGTGTATAGCACGAACAGATTTCTTTTAGCATTACCGTTCCAGAATAAAGTAGATGGCGTAACATGGTCTAAAGCAATAATCGAATTATTGGTATTATGTATTGGTAACATAACTAAAGTGCAAAATGGAATTTTTGAATAATGCTCCAAAAGAACGTCAGCTAACTCAATCATTACATACTCTGTTTACTTACAAGGTGATATTAGGATATAAACAATAATCCAATTATATTAATTTCATAGTATGGCATATGACAGTGTTTGAGCTAATAAATTGAAGGAATGACGATTATCCTATGTCGAAGTTTTTACATACGCTTTAGTCACGCCTGAGGTGGACGGGTTCGCCCAACCTTCAGTTTTAACCTTATTAGAACACTCGGGAGCACGTAAAAACGATAGCAAATAACCATAATTAACTACAGACTCTAATAATCAAGAATAAACCACGTATGAATGCTGAGAGAAAAGTAGGGAACGATAACTTGATTTAGTTCTACAAGAATCATCAACTCCCAGCGTACTCAAAAGGCATCAGCTGCTATTAATCTGGTTGTTCCCAGAATGTATTGCCTTCCCAAATTACACAAACCAGGCATACCTATGCGACCTATAGTTTCAGGTATCAACTCTCCTACATACAAATTATTGCAGTGGCTAAGCAATCAATTCCAACAAATAAAATTAGACAATGATTCACGCATCAAAAACACACAAGACTTCATCAACAAAATAAAAAACACTACACTTGTAGATAATGAAATTTTGGTTTCCTTCGATGTCACCTCCTCATTCCCAAGCGTACCGATCAAAGAAACTATAGATTATCTACAGACTTGGTTAGGAGAAAAAATATCCCTAAAGAAACAACAGATGAATATGTTCGGTTAACCTCCCTGTGTATGCAACAAAGTTTTTTCCTAAATAACAACACCTTTTACCAACAAAACGAAGGTACCACTATGGGTAACTCTCTTTCTCCTTTCATAGCAGAACTCTTCATGACTCATTTTGAGCAGATTTGCAAAGCTTCGTTTCCATATTCCCCAAAATCTTGGCTTAGATACGTAGATGACATATTTGCTATCTTTGACACTGAAAAAGATAGCCTTCCTAATTTCGTACAACATCTCAACCAACAATTGGACACCATTAAATTCACACACGAAAAGGAAAAAAATAAATCACTACCCTTCCTAGATCTACTAGTCACAAGAAAATGTAACAAACTACATTTCAACATTTACAGAAAACCTACACACACCGACACATACATCCATATGGGCTCTCACCACCATATCTCCCACAAATTAGCTCCTTTCCACTCGATGATCCACAGACTCTTAAACACACCTCTTTCAAAAACAAACTTTGACAGAGCTTACATTAATTAAGAATTGTGCATTACATAACGGATTCGAGCCACTAATCATCGAAAAAAAATTTAAAAACACAAACACAATGTTCACATTAATTCATGCACCACACTCACGAGCCAAAAACAAAACACAATGGAAAAATACATGAAACTCCCATACGCACCAAAACTAACACAGAATCTCCAACACACATTTTCAAAATTTGATCTCCACCCAGTTTTTGTAAACAAAAATACATTATCTAACCTTTTGTCCAACCCGAAGGATAAAATTCCCAACCACCACAAATCAAGTATATATCAAGTCACTTGCAGTTCATGAGACAAAATTTACATAGGGCAATCTAGACGCAAACTGGAAACCCGGTTTAAAGAACACCTAGCACATTACAAAAACAACAGATTAAACAGATCAAGCATTGCCACTCATATTTTTGACACTCACCATCCCATCACCTCAGAAAACCTATCCCTGCTAAAATCAATCAACCAATACAATAAACTTAAAGCATACAAAAATTAAAATTATGTTCGTGAAGAATTACGGTGAAGAATTACGACGAAGAAAATAGTAGTTATTATGCAAGGAATAATTTTTTAAAAATGTTGTGCAAGTTTTATAAACGATATGCTGGAAATTGTGAAAAAATTTAAAAATCAGGGAAAAAAATTTTGGTCCCTTCGGGAATCGAACCCCGGCAAAAATATTTAAAATCCAGCTCGTCTCCCCTAGACCAACGCTCCTAGATAACTATGGAAGGACTTTTAACATTCTTATTTCGTCGACTCTCGGATCGGGATTTTCAAAGTGCATTTTCTCGTAAACGACGTTGAGTTGGCACCTAGGTAGAAATAGGAGTCCGTTATTTTGCATATACTTTCATTCTGCAGTCTCCATCCAATGCGAGTATCACACCTTGGGGGCTTCCCTTGTCAGACTCTTCAGATGATGAACCATATACACAGGCATGGGTGAGAGTATCAGAACTGTCTCGCTACATAGAGGAAGATTGGATTCTGGAAACAGAGAATCCTCTCAACTGGAAACTGAATCAACATCGTTTTCCTATATTAGCTACATTTGCAAAGACCATTCAATGTGTCACAGTGACATCTGTGTGTGCAAACGACTGTTTAGTTTGTCTGGATTAGTGATGGTATATTCGAATATCCATAATAGAATAATTCGATTATGGAGATCATTCGAATTATTTGATTATGGAAATCATTCGAATTATTCGATTATATTAGAGTGATGGTATATCCATAATCGATTTGAGCTAGGGCCGTCATTTTTTCAGGTTTTTTAAAGTAGCCCGGCACGCTTTCAATCCAACTTTTGACACAGCAGGGCCGGCTAGTGGCCGTTGTAGGTGAGGAATGACTATCTTGGAAGCTGTTAGATCTAGGTCCGTCATTTTTTCAGTGTTGCATAAGTGGAATGACAATGATTTAGCCAAATTTTAACAGGGCAAGGCCAGCTGGACATCTGTGTACATAGGAAATGAAAATCTCGGAAAAAATTCATGAAAAGGATATGTTTTAGTGATGACTAACAGAATTAAAATGCCGAGAACAGATAAGTATTATCAGGGGTATGAAACTCTTATGGGAGAATAGATACCCAGGTTTTACACGTAGTTCACTATGATGACACAGGATCCACCAAATGTGCTGCAGTCGCAGCCAGCTCTCTCTCTTTCTCCCTCTATTTCTCTCTCTCTACCAAATCACTACAGTGCCACATGTCCCTTGTGTCTATTATCATAGTGGAACAGTGGCCAATTTGCTTGATATAAGTTCGCCATTGCTTATTGAGCGGTTGACAGTTACTCTGATTTTGTCAAGTAGATATATAGTAGATATGCATTAATCACTGTTGAAGAAAACGTGACTGAGTGAATTTGTTCTGATCTCCAATCAAAAGAGCCAGGTAAGTCTTAAAAATAGCATATATTTTTGAAAAAAATTCTAACGAAATAGTTCTACAAAGTTTTATGTGAATGAGTTTTGTGAGAATGCTTTAATATTTTCTTAACAGATACCTGCACTGGATAGATCTCCTAGGAAGGAAGGAAAGAAATGTCTCTCGTTTTTTTGTGTGCGAGAAGAATTTTGAGAAGAAATGTTTCTCATTTTTAAGTGTTAAGCCTCGCTTACTTCACCTAGCTGTGCCATCCATTGCCCTGGGCGTGAATATGGTACGTGTCAGTTGTTCACAAAATAAGCCATAATTTTAGATTGAGTAATTGAAATTTCTGTTTAAAACTTCTCGCGGTGAGTTCTTTGGAAGTTAAACTGCAACATAGATGCCAGGGAATAGAATTGTGCTTGTAATAGAATGAAATAAGTATACCATAGTGATGTCTCATTGTTTTAATTTGAAATATTTTGAATTTACAGAAATTGTTAACTTGATTATTTCTTGTTTCTCATTATGCATTTGTTTGTATTCCTAGACGTTAAGATAATTCTTCTTTGTTTCAAAACGTATTTAGAATTACAAATATTTTTCGATCGAGAAATGAAATTTCCATACCAAAAGTTTTCCTTGTTATTTGACGAATAGATATAGATCTTAAATGGCCTAACTGTAACTGCTACGAACACCTAAACAGCAGCAAATACAACTGTGCTTAGAATAAATTATAAATCAAGTGGACATTTTGTAGTGCAATGTGATGCGTTTAATTTTACAAATGGTAATGTGATCTTCATAGAAAAATTGTTTATGAACCGCAAGGGGCCATAAGTGTATTTGCCTTATTTGACATTTATTGCAACATTTGAAGCATGCCCATTGCCACCTGCATCAATTTCATTAGGTATAGCAGGTTTAATGATTGACATTCTTAGAAATTCATTTTCATTCTTTTTACAGGTGGAACAGAAAGAGAAGGGCCGAAGAAATCACTTTACAATAGATTTTTGCTTGATCCACAAATTCATTCTTGATGTGAAAGTCTGACGTTTTTTGTCGTCCACGTGAATTTCCTTTAAATACATAAAAGGTATTAACGTTATAAAAGTTGGTTACAATACATCATTTTTATATCTTTATTGTATAATATTTATGTACAAATACCTCACCATTATGTAATTTGATAATGACTTTGTACTCTCGCAATGTGTGATATACGGTAACAAATTTGATTTCTTAAATGCAACACTTTCATTTAAGTCCATTTCTTCTGTCCTACCAATTTATATTTGCTACAATTATCACATTAAAACAAGAGGGGAAGGGGGTGAGCAACATCCTGTGATGACATCACGATAGCCATCGTGAACACGTAGTTCCAAATTTTCCCGTTGAGCCATCTAGCGTCGCCTTCCATGGAAAACTTGGGAATCTCTTTATAGCATTAAGTTTCCGGTCTTTCCGTAGGGATACTGGTCTTTGAGTATTATCATACACAGGGTTCATTTTCTCCTCATAAAGACTAAAAGAACAAGGAACTAATAAGGGTCCAGATGCCCAGGAATGAGACAGGAGGAACTCGTGAGTTACACCACTGCCTCCTTATTTCAACACAGTGGAAATCACTGAACACTGAGCTCCGGGTGTGTGTGTCAGTCTGTCGGGTAGGTCTGCTGATCACACCGTTCAACCGAGGGACTTCAAATTTGGCATACATATGTATATTACTGGCCCAACGACACGAAAAATATGGAAACCTTTAAAACAAATAATTGACGGAAAATTGTTGAAAATGGCAGGAGGTTAAAAATTCAACATTAAAAAAAATACATGTTGGGTATCAAATGAAAGGCCATAATCTTCTGATTATGAATCATATTTAATTTTTATAAAGTGGCGGCCACAGGAAAGGAAAAAGTGGCAATTCAAGTTGTTCTATCTCGGAAGCTATTTGAGATATAGAGCTGAAAAACTTCATAAAGACACCCTACTATAATGTGAGGAATCGCATAAAATTTTATTTAAATTGATACAAAATATTTTGAGAAAATAAAAAATTTGTAAAAAATAGCTATCACTGGTGTTGTGCGGGTGGCTAACCCATCCATATAACACATCATTTTCAATTACCCATCCACTCACTGAAATTATTTCTTAACTACTTTACCTACGAAACCCTTAATGGTGTGAATGATAGCTGATTTTTATGTTTAGAAATTCTTTGTTTTAATGTTTGTTTATTCTTGTGGGAGAAATTGATGAGGTAAAATACATAAGTACAGCAGACCCCCAACTTACGACTGCTCGATTTATGACCCCCCACTCATACATCCTCTCTTAAAGTAAATAAGATCCACACACTTACATCCAAACTCGTATATACGACCGCCTAAAGGCCAACACACCGAAAGCTAAGCAAGCTTTCTACGCAATGTGTCTTTGAATCCCCACAATAGATTTCCCGATGTAACCTCACACCGAACGCGAGTCATATAGCACGTATCGGACGTGGCAGATGCTATATTGCCGACGATTGCTGGGTAGGCGATTTCTCTTCGCATAGCTGCACTGTGCAGTTTGGATGGCTGTTCCATCATTGCCTTACCCTCACTGCCAAAGGAACAAGTGAGTGGTCTCGCAATGTCACGTAGCATCATAGCACGGCCGATATAGCGAATGTGCGGTCTGAGCTGACTCAGTCTCGAGACCGAGCAAATTCAGCTGTTCCATCCTTTGGAAGGGACATTAAACCATTGGCCCCCTTGGTGTTCTTCGTTAAGAGCACCTGGTTTCTCTTCTCCCTTGCTAACCAGCTATTCATTGCACTACCTCTTAGATACCCATTGTACATAGGCAAGAGGTGAATCAGCTGGGAACATACATTAGTTACATTAGTGACTCAGTCTGCAGCCTATACTTGAAGCGAACGCATCTCTTTTGCAAAGCTCTTTAATTTTTTGTCAGTTTTCTTCAAATTTAGTGGTCAATTTTGGTATTTTGTGATATGAAATGTGATTCCAGGAACGAAACCCCAATTTATAACATTGCACCTATGGGAAATAAGGGTTTGACTTACAACCGTTGTACAGGAACCAATTAGGTCATAAGTCGGGGTCTGCTGTACTTAGCAGATTGCTCATCCCACAACCCCCACACCCTCCTTGCACCCACATTTGCTCGCTTCGTTCGGCGGAAATTTGTTCCTCTCTTATTTTAAATAAGGATATCGGGAATGGAGTTAAAAACGTAGCTTGGACATTTTTTTTAGCTATTTGCCATTTTTTCTGTCCGCCGATAAGCTACTTAAAGCTTGTCCTCAGAAAATGACCGGAAAATCCGGGGCCGATCACAACAATCCATGCCCGAGTCAGGATTCGAACCCGCAACATTTGGGTTGGCATTCCAGAACACTACCACACAATGACCACCTGTCCCCCCGACCAAAATCATTCGAATAATAATCGATTATGACAGTCAATCGATTACATTTATTTGATTGAAATAATCGATTATACCCATCACTAGTCTGGAAATATTGTTATCAAAATGCGAGGGTCATTACTACCAGGAAATGTGAGTATGCTTGTTTGTCTCCGAGAATGGCTAAGATAGATAAAATTTTTCAGTTTATTAACTAATACCTACAAATTGAAATTAAGTCTTTGACACAAGTATTACATTTTTCAGTACTGTTTATTGTTTTCTGCTTGAATGCAAGAGCATTTGCTATGTTAGGGGTTTATAATATGGAATTTGGCAAGCATGGTTAATAATTACAAATTGTTTGGTTTTAACTTTTTCAGTATTTTCATTATATTTTCAGGATGATATAACGTTATAAAAAGTCATTAAAAAGTCCTTTGTGGTTTCAAAAAATGATATTTATGATTTTTGATAATTTGTAAAATTGTTCAAATTGATCGATTAAAGAAATTTGATTAATCGATTAATTTTTTAAATCAATCGCAGCTCTAAAATAACTGCATACACTCCATATAACAAAGCTATCAACAAGATTAATATAATATTTCAATACAGAATTGGATGATTTTTCTGTAAGTCTTAATAGAGTTTTGATGTCTGAAAACCTTAGATATTTTGCAAGCACATATTGGAAGTTTATCCAAAAAATAATCCATTTATATTTTTTATGTTTACTTTATTTTTTAAATCAACTGACTATCATGCAAAATATACTTATAATGCTCCTGTATTTTAACATGTTCAACGCTGACGGACATCAAGTGTCATCCGCCGGGCACATGCCCGTGATTGCGGACGACATCTATGCCCCTTTGCATGCTAGTGGTTGAGAGACGCCTAAACAAAACACATTCCTCTCCCTATGCAGTCGTTCAGTAGGCTCCATCGAGTCAACACGTGTCCTCAGTTTTACGATCCGACCCCTCTTTGTCCAGCCACAACATTTATTTCCCGGGTGGTAAGTATGCATTTCTAAGTAGGTTTTCTGATTATTTTATTGATAATTTCATATTCTAATCTTCTCGACCTTTTTTTAGCTTGTTTATTGTATATTACGGGAACGACATATTCCGGAGACACTTGTTTGGCAAAAAAACCCAGTGCAGGTAATTTCTCCCCCCCCCCTCCAACTTAATTTCGATGTATCTATTATAACATTTTCAATGCTTTCTAACCAATTTGTGTCTTTTTTAGGACTTCTCTTATTGAAATGCATCCAGAAGAGGGAGGAAATTGTTTGAACTTCAACAAAGCCAAAGGTGGTAATTTTTTTTAACAATCAAATTTTTTATATTTGAAATATTTACTAACTATTGATGGTTTCTTCAGAGATTTTCAAATTGTCTTTTTCCTTTTTCCAATGTTCTTGAGGGAAAGAAATGTAAGTTATTTTTACTTATGCCATTTTAAATTCTTGAAAACTGCTATTTATTATTCTGATTTGTTATTTTCTGTTATCTAGCTACACGTGTGCAAGCTACGATTTCTCGATAGCTGCCATTTCTGAACGAGAAACTTCAGGAATGAATAATTTATGTACATTCATCCCCTCTCCTTTTATGAAACACCGATATGATAAATAAAAATAACTTTCTATATTTGTAATATTTTATTATTTTATTTTTAGCATGGTTTGTACTCAAGGTGCTGGTTGAGGCAGTGCTAAGGGGAAGGCACTCCTCAAAAGAATTCCCCCTGGGTAAAAATGTCCTCTACCTCCCACTTAGAGTATCCCCCAACCGTCGACTTCCTGAAACAGTTCCCAGCCGTCAACCTCTTGGGCAGATGTCACACGTCTTCCTCCGGCCACACACAAGAGAAAGTGTGAAGGTGACACGTCACAGACAAAAGAGTGACTCTTCCCCTTGCCACATTTGGTCTACTGAGGAGTTGAGCGATTTTTTACTTAGGGAGGAGGAAGAGGAAGGTGATTTTAGTGATTCGTCTGGGGAAACGGAGTGGGGCGATACTACCGAGGAGGAAGAGGACAAGGAGGTGGAGCTTCCCTCAGCTGGTAAGCAAAATATTTCGCTTTCCTCCCCTCTTTCCCCTCCCATTAGACAACCCAGTCCTCCCGTAGTCTCTGTTTTGACTAGGACTGACCCGGACATACAATTAGACTTCAAACAGACCGACTATACCTGCCATCTCCTTCACTCACACCCCGGGCCTAAATGTTCCACACCCAGAGGAAGAGCCTCCACAATTTTTCGACCTTTTACCTTACAGACGAAATGATCAATTTGGTGGTGACAGAGACAAACAGACAGACTTTATACTTTTAGGAAATATGTTTCCGAAAGCAAGGATTACTAAATGGAAGCAGTTGTCAGTAGAAGAGTTTTTTCTCGGGATCCTATTTCATATGAGCACATGCCCATTGAGTACAATCTCCGATTATTGGAGCACTGACTTAATTTAATTTTCCTTGCTTTCGGAAATGTACGAGATGTGACAGGTTCTCCGGGATTTGCATTTTGCAAAAAATCCAGAACCCTGAGAGCCACAACCTACGGACAGATTATACAAAATAAGACCAATGATCGACATTTTTCACAGAATAATGGACACAGTAGTGACATCGACCCAAAGACTATGCATCGACGAATCCATGGTTCTCTTGAGGGGCCGTCTTATCTTTCGTATTTATATGAAAGGTAAGCGGCACCAGTATGGAATCAAACTTTATATGCTTACCGAACCTTCCGGTTTAGTTCTAAGATTTATTGTTTATGCTGGGTCCTCTGATGTTGATGTAGGTGGGCCGGGACATAATGCAATGTTGTATGGAAGGCAAATTAGATGCCGGACATTCGCTTTTCATGGATAATTATTATAACAGTGATGACTTGGCCCACCATCTACTATAGCAGAGGACATTGTACAGGATCTCTTCGATCTAACCAGAAGGAGAATCCTCCTGACATAATATAAAAAAAATAAGACAAGGTGAAGTTGTGGATGCTTTTAGTTCCCATGGAGTCTGCGTGATGAAATGGAAAGATAAATGGGACGTTCTGATGATCAGTTCCTGGTTGATATCCGTCGCCAGCGAGGAGGTAATGTCACCTCCAAACTGGAGGCTGTTGCTTGTTATAACGAGTCAATGGGTGGCATTGATCATTGTGATCAAATGATGTCTTATTACCTGATCAAGCGTAAGACTCGAAAATGGAATAAGAAACTGGGAATCCATATTCTTCACCTTGTCTTGGTGAAAAGCTATTTTCTTTACTGGAACACCCATCCCAAAATTCCCTTATACAATTTCCGTATTTCTGTTATAAAATCCCTCCTTCGTCCAGCCTATTCTGAACCCATTCCACGTCCTTCTTCCAGCCAACCCTCTAGGACCCTTGGATTGTGGAGGCATTATTATGAGACATACAAATTGACGACAAACGGAAGGGCATCCCACAAAGAAAATGTATATATTGTAAGTCCAGAGGGTCCAGGAAGGATACGAAATTTTTTTGCCCTACCTGTGAGGGATGCCCACCACTCTGTTGCAAACCCTGTTGTCGAGTTTCACAAGAACATAAAATGCTAGTGAAATGTGTATAATAGTAAATTTGTAAAAAAACTTCATATTCATTTGTAAATACAGTTATTTAGTAGGTACGACGAAAATAGAAATTATAATGTAAATATAATATAAGAATGTAAAATTAAATGTAAAAATTGTAAACAAATTGTAAATAGTGTTTTTATAATGTAAATATAAAGTACAAAATTATGTATAAAAATGTATACAAAT